>JBCEWE010000386.1:1022500-1267500 GCA_039877035.1 Silurus lanzhouensis
ATACTCAAGTCTGATCAGTTCATACCCTCAACAATGATGGAACTGTAATGAACGGGCATTTAGTATCACCAAAATGAGGATGGAATCCCTTCTAAATCTGGTTCCCCTCAAGGTTTCTTCCTAATGCCTTCTCAAATCTTTCCTTGCCACAGTCACTAATAGATGATGGATCATTAGGACAAACTTATAGGGACTAAGTTATATTCGTAATCTTTGGGACAATGTGCGTTTTTTTCTTTCAAATGATGGCGTGGTTTGATATGCAACATGATTATTATGGGACTTATTTAAAAATAGCTTGATAGTCTGAATCATTTATGTGTGACAAATATGCAAAAATAAACAAATAAACAGGAAAGAGGGCACTTTTTTTTTTTACAGTACTGTATAAATGCATGAAGACAAAATATTCTTGTAAACGTTTTAAAGTAATTGTGGTGTTTTAAATTACATAAATCATCAAGACACCAATCGGAAGATTTGCTATGTTTCCACACGGACGGTTAATGAGGTGATACCGGAAAAACTGCACCTCTTGTAACTTTCATACGGATTCCATAATCAGGTATGTTTTTCTATACATATATAATACATGAAATGTTTGTGAAGAGAGATGGCAGAGAGCGCCCCCTGTCTGTTTTCTCTATTTTTCAAAAGCACAGCGTTTTATTGTTATTATGTGTATACAAATAAAAGTAGACCCCTGACCTAATTACTAGTCTTGGCTGTTGCTATAGAAACAAGCATGCATTTTATTTCACATTTTATTTTTATGATATTCTATATCATATCGTCCATGTGGCGAAGATACAGAAATAAACAGATTTTAGAATTTAACAGCATTGGTGTGTAATAGTCTGAGTTTATTAAGATAAAACTGCCTGGCTATGAATAAAAGTAGGGATAAAAATACAATAAGATATATAAAAATTTTAATTTCCACATTTATTTATATTCAACGTTAAAAATATTATATTTAAATACAATAAGACCTTTATAGTGTTCACTGTGTGTTACCTGGTGCCTGTTGCTCTCGCGTGCTGTGTGATCCTCCAGTCCTCCTTCTTCCTCATCGTGGACTACAGACGGGGACATATCGTCCTCGCTCACACGGCGAACTCGCTCATAACCCTGCACACACACACACACACACACACACACACACACACACACACACACACACACACAGAAAACTGTATGAACTTTTATGAACACACGTGACTGAAAAACTGGCTTTCTCAGGTCAAAGAGTAAAAATGGCAAGATTTAACCCTTAAAATCCACTCTATTGTTCAGATATTAAGCATATTACTTGACAACCACAGTGATTTTAACAGACAGCTTATGTAGATAGATTAGACACACACACACACACACACACACACACACACACACACACACACACACACACACACACACACACACACACACACACTCACTCACCCTGCGTACTCCCAGGCCCTTGGTACCGTGATGAAGCCAGTAGAGGTACAGCGGTTTCCCTAGCAACAGCACAGGCGCGCATAACAAAGCCACGACCAGAAGAAACACCTGCAGTGACATCTGGTACACACACACACACACACACACACACACACACACACACACACACACACACACACACAGATATACACCCATTAGTATACACAGTCAGGTCAGTATGCACATACACACTGTGATTTCACACACACACACACACACACACACACACACACACACACACACACACACACACACACACACACACACACACACACACACGCATGCATGCACTGACCTGTCCGGGGTAAAGGGGTGTGGCCGAGTTGGACTGCATGAGGAACATGCTGATGAAGTGCAGGAGGATGCTGGGAGCTGAGCGAGACTCACACGCTGAGTAACGTAGCCACTTGTAGATGATCAGACACAGCAGATACCCGAAGAGAGACAGCAGAAAGAGCAGCTCAGGCAGGAAGAGCAGGTAGAGCTTAAAGGGTTGACGGAAGTGCCTGTGAAAATACAGAATACATGAAATACTCGTACACACAGGGAGACGGGCATGTGGACCGAGAGACATCCAGACATCCAGACAGACAAAGAGGAATGGAGACACACAAACACAGACACAAACAGACACTGACTGTGTTTGTCAGATATAAAGAGTGCAATTATAGACAGTCATGCTATGAGAGTGACATGCATCAGACAGACACACAAGCAAGACAGACAGATAGACAGACAGGCAGAGACATTTAGAGAAAGAGACTCACACAGCAGACAATCACAAAGGAAGAATGGCACTAAGACAGACAAGTTGACTAAGTTGAGAGACAACAATCAGACACACAGCAGACAGACAGACAGACAGACAGACAGACAGACAGACAGACAGACAGACAGACAGACAGAGACATTTAGAGAAAGAGACACAAACATGAGATAAACAAACACAAACACAAGTTGACAAACAGACCAGGAGGCATACATACAACAGATAGACACAACAGACAAACAGACAAACAGAGACATTAAAAGAAAGAGACACAAAGCAGACAAAGAAAAAAGAAAGGAGGCACTCAGACACACATACAAGTACAAATAAATAAAAAGCAGACACACAAGACTTAGACAGACAGACAGACAGACAGACAGACAGACAGCCATTTAAAAGGAGACACAGCAGACAAACACAAAGAAAGAAATTACACACTCAGACAGACAAACAAGTTGACTAATAATTAACGAGGCACACAGACAACAGTCAGACTGACAGACATGCAGACAGACAGACAAACAGACAGAGACATTTAGAGAAGGAATCACATACACAGCAGACAAACAAACACAATTACAAGTCGACAAACAGTCCAGGAGGCAGACATACAACAGTCAGACATAACAGACAGACAGACAGACACAGACATTTAGAAAATGAGAAGCACAGCAGACAAAAAAAACACAAAGAAACAAACGAGGCACTCAGACAGACAGACAGACAGACAGACAGACAAGTTTACTAATAAATAACAAGGCACAAAAACAGACACACAGCAGTCAGACAGACACAGCAGACAGATAGAGAGACAGATCCATATTTCTGCAGTTAAATAAACAAAATATAATCCACTAACAGAAGGTCAATGCCTTTATTGAACGTAGAAGCGGCCGACACACAGCGACTGACTCACAGGTGGTTGAAGACGCTGAGCACCACGCCGAAGCTCATGTGTAAAACGCCGATGATCACCGACATCTTCATCTTATAGGAGTTCAAAAAAGCCAGTCGATTCACCGCCAGGTTCCAAATCTACACACCCACACCCACACACACACACACACACACACACCAGTGAGAAAATAAAAAAAGAGAGCGTCTTATTACTATAGCTTTAACCCACCATACTTTTGCCTGTTAGTTTGACTAAATCATAGTAATTCTACATGATGCACTGTATGGCACATAAATGTTTATATGTATTAGTTTAGACATCATTAAATTTAATGTCATATTTCTTACCGGATCGATGCCAAATGGATAGGGTCCGCTGAAAACTCCAGACACGTTGGGATCGAGCGTCAAGAAAGCATTGGACTGTAAAGTTTCATTTCTATACGACGTACAAACGGAGGAAAAATCGACTTTAGAAGCAGGTACATTTTATTTTATGTGCAAAAAACTGCGTATTTTAGCATTTCTTTAGTACTTTTAGTGTCTTTACAGTAGAACATTGAATTGTACAATGGTTCAAATTAACACTGTCTGAGACTGACATCGCAATGGAAATCAATTTTATTGAAGAAAGCAAAAAAAAAAACCCATGGAATTCAATCCACCGTGCCTGAACACAGCATCAACAATCTGCGTGAACGTATTATACAATATAAAGTAGTACTTGTTTTATATAAATCAATATACAAACATCTTCACTTGTTCATTCTGGAACACTGACTACACAGTTCACTGTTTTGAAATGGTAAACGTACATCACTCATTACACAGTATATGGACAAAAGTTTGTGGACACCTGACCATAAGATTGGTATGTGCATTTTTATAATAACCTCCACTCTACTGAGAAGATGTTGATTGAGGAGATTTGTGGAGATTTATTCAGCTATAAGGGAGTTAGTTAAGTCAGGTACTGGTGTAGGTGAGGTGAGGAGGCCTGGGGTGCAGTAAGCGTTCACATTCAATTTTTCAATAGGGTTGAAACCCTATAGCAGGAGATCTTCCACTCCAAACCCATGTAAAGCATATCTTCATGAGCTGGCTTTGTGCAAAGGGGCATTGTCATGATGGAACAGGTTTGGGTCTCCAAGATCAATTAAAAGAAAAATGGCATGCTACCACTTTCCATAGACAACATATACAATTGTGTGCCTCCAACTTTGTGGTAACTGTTTGGGAAAGAACCACATATGGTTGGCGAAGTCAAGTGTCCAAATAATTTTGGTTATATAGTGTATTTTAAAGTGTTTCTTAGTTGCTTTGGAGCGTAATGAAATGCTTTTCCATATCTCCATCGTAAGGGGACTACCTGTACAGTGTGTGTGTGTGTGTGTGTGTGTGTGTGTGTGTGTGTGTGTGTGTGTGTCTTACGTCCACTCCCGTTCCCTGAACATGGCTTTGATGCTCCAGCTCGAGCCGAAGATGTTGAGCGATTTCGAGAAACAGTCGTTGTAGATGAGTCCCGTGTACAAGGAGAAAAAACCCATCAACAGGATGATATATCGGCCCTCGAAAACCATGTTCCACATCTGCACATGGAAAACAAAAACACACCATGGTGCTATCTCATTTTTCATTTTGCGCGTGACGCAACCGCCATATTTCAGTGTTGAATTGCTCATGACCTCCAATCAATGAAATCATGATTTAAACAGCAGCCTCACATCACCATGAGATCCAGATAAAGCCTGAGCTCAGGTTCCTGTCTGTAGTTCCCATAGTGACAAGCAGCCATTTCCTAGCCTTTCTTTTGCTTCATTAGTTTTAGGTCCCTCATTCTGTCACTGGTTTGTGCCCCAATATTGTGCACTTGAACCCTGTTACTTATAGATTACATTATCTTATACCCTAAAACGTCTGCTTTCTATTTGCAGCTCAAGAACTCAAGAACCACAAGGATGGATTTAGACTGTAATTAATATTAACAGTCAGGACCTCAGATTGCATTTAAGCACACATCACTGAACAACACCTCAACAATGATGGAACTGTAATGAATGGATATTTGGTGCCACCCAGTTGAGTATGGTTTCCCTTTTGAGTCTGGTTCCTCACAAGGTTTCTTCCTCATGCCATCTCAAGAGGGTTTTCCTTGCTACTGTCGCCACTGGCTTGCTCATTAGGGATAAACTTATAATCATAAAGAACAAACTTATAGGCACTAAACTTATACATTCTTTTATACAGCTTTTTGACTTATTTATCTCCTAAAAGCTGTACAATGTGCATTATTGTCAATTGTCTGCTATTTCCTACTTTATCAGTTGTTGATGTCATGTTGATCAAAATATATTATACTGGTTTCACTTGAATGGTCTGAACCCCCAAAACATCTCTGTATCAGTTCATGACAAAAGTCATTCAATCATTCGTGAAGCTTAAATTTCAATTTTGTTTTTGTGAATTTGACTTGAATTGATGAATTGCGCAGATGAATCTTGAATGTCACTAATAGTCTTAATAATACTACTTATTAAAGAAAATAATCCTAATAATTAAATAAACATTATAAAAATAAAAAGAACACATAAACGCTATTCTGAAAAAAGTAGGTTAATTTGGCCTTTTCAGTACAGCTGTAACGGAGTTTCCAGCTCTGACCTCATTTCCTGCGTGTCTTCGTTTGTAGCCGTGTTCGTTCAGCACCATCCACAAGGCGAAGACGAACATGACGGCGCCGTGTCCCAGATCTCCGAACATCACAGCGAACAGGAAAGGAAATGTGATGAGAGTGAAGGGTGCTGCGAAGAGAAAGCGTTTTTATATCCAGTGCCTGTCAGAAGGTTGAAAACACAGAATCTTTTACAGTTTTTGAGAAAAAAAAACACGCATGCTCATTTTTTTCATATGCAACAATCTGGTTAATGTAACAAATACACCAAACAAATATTATCATCATTAAAAAAACCTCCCTTAGCATGAATAACACACACACACACACACACACACACTCTGCATTCGGAGGCTTCGTTTCTCCAAACAATCTGCTGAAATATGTTGACATGCCTCTTGCCAAAGATGTTCTTCACTAGTTTCTTTCTAATCCACTTTATCCCAGAGCTGTTGAACAGGATTTAGGTGCAGTGACTGGGCAGACCGTTCCATGAAAGATAACACTTCAGATGACTATTTCGTCTCTAAATAACGTTTACAGAGCCTGAACCTATGCTTCGGTTCAGTGTCTTACTGGCGATATTTTGATTTAGCGTAAAATGTATTTTAATTGTTGCACGGCATTTTTAATTCCATACAATACGTTGGGACGCTGGCAGGCTGCACACATCGCCCGCCTTGTGAGATGCTTTACACTCGCCTGCGGTCGACAAGAGTTTATTTGTCCCGGTGTTAGAGTGTGTATTTTTGTTCTGTGTTTTTGGTGTTTCAAAGCCTAATTTTTAGCCTCCTTTATATCTGGACACTGAAACAGTGCACTCATAAACCGGCACTCGTCCACGTGCCTGCTGCCACATACCTATTTACTGTATAGTTTATACATTATGGCAGTGTAAATTGCATTATTTTGCTAAATTATGTACCGTATTTTTCCGGACTATAAAGCGCACCCATATATAAGCCGCTAAATTTGACAAAGATTTTTATTTTGAACATAAATAAGCTGCACCTGTCTATAAGCCGCAGGTGTCTACACTGAAACTAATGAACTTTACACAGGCTTTAATGAAAGACAGTGTCTGTTACACGGTGTAACTGGTGAAATATGTTGTGGCTCCTCTAAGAGCAGAGCGGCATTTTGGGAATAGCCTGCTGCTGCATTTATCAAATACCGAGATATAAAAAAGTTTTTAAAACACGAGTTTAGGAAACCTGTCTGTGCTTATATGATTTCTGTTGCAACTGGAGTTAGCGAGCTCTCCCATGACATAGACTCAACGTGTTAGAACGGCTTGTATCTAAACAGTAGCCTACCAAGAAAGTCATTGTTCACTGTCTTCCTCCTTCCTTTCACAATAATTTCTCTCGAGAGTTTATCTTTTAGCATCGTCGTGCGTTTAAAAATCACCCGAAGCCGTGCAGCTCAGAACACAGGTGAGGTGCGTTTTTTTGGTTTCCGTTCGGAAATTTCATTGGTCTAATGTTTTGGTGCTCAGTTTTTTGGCTTGAAGTTTGTGAAACCAGGAAAAACCCAGGAAAAATCCATAAATAAGCCGCTTCATTGTTTAAGCCGCGGAGTTCGAAGTGTGGGAAAAAAGTAGCAGCTTAGGCCTAGGTCTCGACTTACTCTATTTTTATAGTTATGATCAGATCATTGTAACGCGTCTCCATCGTAACTTGGGGACTACTTGTATACGTATAGATTTTGGTATTGACTAAAACAAAATCATTATGATTCCTACTTGCTTTACCTTTAGGAGTCACAAAATATTCCATAACAAACAATAATATTAACACTTTCACACCAAATCTGTGTTTGCTAGCAGGCATGCAGGCTTAGTCACAGTAGCAATGGCGCATAAAAGCACAGAGTCATCGTTAGCAGCACTCACCTGGACTGACCTCTCTGTAATCTCCGACTCCGTACGCCTCCACGATGCTCTGAAAGCCGCGTGTGACCTTGTTGCTCCTCAGAAGTGTGGGCGGCGTGTCTTTGCTCGGGATACGATTCACGAACGACGGCACGGTGGCGTCTCCTTTCCTCTGTCCACATACGAGGTGATCGATTAGCTCTGATGTTTTATTCAGTAAAAACGCACATTTATCTTCTTTGTTAAACAATAGTACAATATTACTCTATACTGATAGACGTATAGAAGCCAATGTTCATATGCTAATGCTAAAGCAGGCTGAGATAAATCTATATACCAGCAACTTTGATCTATATATCAGACCTAGTGGTTCTTTTTTATTAAATCAATACATTATTTTAGGTCATGTTTCAGTTATAGCCTACAAGCTCCAATTAGCCGCTACAAAAGCCACACCCTTCTGTTAGTTCAAAGCCAGATTAATGAGCATCCTGGACCTGGTCTGATCCCAAATGATCCAAACCCACACCAGAACACCTGCAATAAAGAATTATGGCTGGGTTTCGTCTCACCGAACCCTCCTCCAGAGCCGTTCGCAGGTTGGTCAGGTCGTTAACGGGACACCACACCTCGGAGATGAGACACTTGTTGGTGACGTCGAAGCTGCACAGGTTGAGGATGTGATAGATGGCCTTCATCTTCTTCACCTGCAGCACCCAGGAGTGCGCTGACTCTGAGGCCTTTTGCAGAACCTGCTTTAGGTAATCTTCAGTCCGGTGGAGCACCTGATATACACACACACACACACAAATTAGTACTTGTAGTATTATAGTTGTATTATAGTAAAATAGCACTAGTTGTTTTAGTTCTATTATTATTATTTTAAAAAGTAATAGCTATTAAATGAATCAAAGTATTAATACTAATAGTTGTAGTAGTTGTATTATTATTATTAAAATTATCATTTGTACAAATAGTGGTAGTATGAATTAAAGTGTTGTGCTGGTTGTAGTTGTACTATTATTATTAATATTGTTATGATTATTAATTTAGATTTATGAGGCAAAGTATTAGTACTTGTATTTGGTGCTGTAATATTTGTATTATTATTACTAATATATATATAAGTAGTAGCAGTAGTATTAATTGAAGTATTAGTACTAGTTGTATTACTATTATTTTTTATTATAAATAGTAGTAGTCATTACCCGTAGTATTAGTACTAGTACTAGGTCTCGTAGTAGTTGTATGGTTATTGTTGTAATAATAGTTGTAGAAATATTAGTTGTAGTATTAGAAGGACTAATTTAGTGGCAGTATTCGAAGTTGTATAATTAGTAGTAATAGTTGTAGCTTTAATAATACATGAGAATTGTTCATGTAGGATGACGGAATGATTTTTTTTCTTCCAAGAATGTAGTTTGTACATTATTCAGATCTTGAATACGGGTCCTTAAGCTGTCCATTACATCTGCGCGTTCCTCGTCGGTCTCTGGGTGGGGATACACGTGGCAGTGATAACTGAAATGTACACACACACAAACATTAGTACAACACAATATTTCAATAATGCAAACTACACTGTTTGGCAAAACATTATGACCATTACATAACATTGCTGCCAAAACAGGCGTGACCTGTTGAGCATTAACAGCATTAACTTCTGCAGCAATTTGAGCTACAGGAGTTCGTCTGCTGAATCAGACCACCCGGATCAGCTTTCGTTCCCCACCTGCATCAATAAGCCTCGGCCGCCCATGAGCCTGTTGCCCGTTCAGTGTTCCTTTATTGGAGCACTTTTGAAACTGACCACTGCAGACCGTGAACACCCCACAAGAGCTGCAGTTTTGGAGACCCAGTCGTTTAGACATCCCAATTTGGCCCTCTCAAAGCTCAAGTCCTTATGCTTGCCCATTTTGCCTGCTTCTATCACATCAACTGTAAAAGTAAAATGTTTAATTGCTGACTAATATTTCCCATTATCTAAGAGGTGCCACGATGAAGAGATAATCAGTGGTTTTTTACTGCTATAATGTCATAATGTTATGCCTGATCTGCGTATGTGTGTGTAGCATTATTTAAAATCTATCATCAATTTGCACTATAAGCTCCTCCTACTCACCAGTCACAGATCTTCTGCACTTTTTGTCCAATCTGATCGCCCCAGAATGAGATGAGAAAAACCACGTTCTTACTGACCTCACCCTGCAGTAGGGAACAGAAGAAACCAATAACACACTTGGTCTGTGTGTGTGTGTGTGTGTGTGTGTGTGTGTGTGTGTGTGTGTGTGTGTGTGTGTGTGTGTGTGTGTGTCTTAGTGTTTGAGACAATAAAGATGCTGTAAAATGTACAAATGAATTTGAATCCCACTTTAAATAATCCAAATTCAAATATGCCACACACAGCTTGCCTCAAATAGGTCATCAAAGGGCTGTGTGTGTGTGTGTGTGTGTGTGTGTGTGTGTGTGTGTGTGTGTGTGTGTGTGTGTGTGTGTGTGTGTGTGTGTGTGTGCTCACTCACAGTGTCAAGATCAACCAAATTCTCGTCAACCTCGGCATAGCTGAGGATCGTGTAACCTTTACACACCCGCCACAGCATACGCTCAAACGCCTCCATCTTTACCCGCTGGATCAGCCCTGAGATAAACCTAACGCACACACACACACACACACACACACACACACACACACACACACACACACACACACACACACACACATAACAGAGATAATAAATGATGCTTAATTGGTACTCCCTTTTTATGTCCTATAACATTTATATGCACCATTTCTCCCTTTGTTACCCATAATGCATAATGCTGTGGATAGTAGGCTAACAAGTGTGACATTATTTGGTTTGATGTTTAAACATTGGTGTTTGGGACGCAGCTGTAAGGAGGAAGTGAAGCTCCATCACCACTCACCCCAGTTTGGCCCCCAGTCTCTGCATACCGGTGCAGCCGGCCACAGACTCAGGCTCTAGAGAGGGGAACTCCTCGTACTGGGGGCCCAGAGCCTCGTGCTGAATACAAACAAATAAACACAAACACACACACACACACACACACACACAAAAAGCGTGCATCGGTATTAAAGTTAACAATGTGTTGCATCGATTTAAAAAAGTGTGCATCAGATACAAGCTGGCATTTGTATCGCAACGCAACGTTTTTTTAACATATTTTTATGTCACTTTAATCATTTGTGACCGATATTTTCTATGTAGACTGTTTTCTCCTCGCTGAACTGTTTCTTAAGTGCGTTCTCTCAGCATCGCTGCTGCTACGTGAATATGACGTATCACAACACTAGGGAAACCGAGGCGTGTCCTGAGAGTCACATAGAATACAGATTTACATGGCAGAGGTAGAGCTGTAACTTGATGGAGACAAAACAGAAAAAAAAACGTCTGGTTTTATTTCATTTTTTCTCTTTATTTTTTTGCACTGCAAAGGCGTGTTTGTGAAAGGGGCCATGTGTTAGAAGTCAGAAGGCATTTAAGTAAATTGACGATTTGCTGTCTGTCTGAACCAAAGAAATGAAGGTGTACCATAATGCATTGCAAAGCATCATATTGTTTCCATTGAATCGTATTGTATCGCTTCTCATCTGTAGCTGCTTCATATGAATCTTTAATGTATCAGATCGTTAGTTATGCAGCAAGATGCGAATCGCATTGGCCTTAGTTATAGAGATGCACATCTTTGATATGAGTATGTATGTATTTGTGTGTGTGTGTGTGTGTGTGTGTGTGTGTGTGTGTGTGTGTGTGTGTGTGTGTGTGTATGGCTCACCCTGGAGCGGCTGTGCATGAAGGTGTGTGTGATCTTCAGCATGTGTGTGTACTCGGTGAGCTCAAGAAGGTTTCGCTGGAGTTTCTCCTTGTTCTTGGCTACCTCACTTAGCTCCACCTCCAAACGCTGCAGCTGCTCCTAAACACGCGTGCACACACGCACACACACACACACACACACACACACACACACACACACACACACACACACACACACACACAAACAAACACATCGACTTGTAAAATCTGACAGACAGACAGACAGACAGACAGACAGACAGACAGACAGACAGACAGACAGACAGATAGATAGATAGATAGATAGATAGATAGATAGATAGATAGATAGATAGATAGATAGATAGATACCATTATCTCTAGCACGTGTTTGGGAACAGGAGCTACAGGACTGACTTCAGGTTCCGGAATAGCAATGTTGGCCTTCTTGATTTCCCTTAAGAGGTACCCTGTTTATATATGCACGTACACACACACACACACACACACACACACACACACACACACACACACACACACACACACACACATATATTAATATATTAGCTAAAACAGGTAACACCAGGAACTATGAAAATTGATGCAAAACTATTGTATGATATGTGTAGTCATGCTGTGGATGGTGTCAATGAAAAACCAGAGAAAACCCAGTGAAAGCCTTCTTACCCAGAATTCTCTCCATCTCTTCACACCTCTTAATCTCGCTGACGAAGCGGCGCTGGAAGGGGCTGATGCTAGGGTTGAGCTGAAATGAGAAATTAGCCATCACCTCACGTCTCAGTCTGGTGCTTCTCGTTCCACTTTAATCAATATCTCACAGACACACCAGGATGACCTCTCCCCCACCGTCGTGTGCTAGCGCTCCCCACTAAAACACTCTTACAGCATTCAGAGTATTTCACATTGTACAACTGCTGAATATAATACTTTCATTTATGTCAATAAACACTGAGCTCCTTCAGATACAGAACCTAATCATCTCTCTCAATTGCATCAAACCGGAATGTAACCATGACAACAAAGTAGACATACACATTGTAGACAAAAAGAGTTGGGACACCAGCCATATGTGCTTCCTCACCAAAGTGTTAGCACAAAATTAGAGGCACACAATTGTATAGCATGCTTTTGAATGTAGTAGCATGAAATAGGGCCTAAATGTGGAAAGGGATGTTCAAAAACCACATATGAATCAAACGTTTGTCTATATAGTGAACATTTATGATACATGATCACCTTTGCTATTACACTGCTCAGGGAATTTTTTCCATTTTCGTCACAAAAATGACGAAAATGTTTTCATTCAAACCTACAACAAAGAGAGATAATACGTCTGATCCGTAGCCATAGCAACAATCTATCATACATTTATTGTGTAATTAAGATTACCATTAAATTACCACAAATAGAGCTGTAGTCACCATGTTTATTGTCTCTAAACAGCACTTGATTTGATGAAGGGTGCTGTGAATGGCAAGGCTATACACAAGTGTAAATTATTGTTAAATGTGAAACGTGACTTTGTGCAGACGTTAATAGTAAGTGTGGTCTCCTGACGTAATCCTGACAATAAGGTGTCCTATAAGATCATTATACAACAAGGAACAACAAATAATTCCACTTAGAAAAAAATATGTGTACTGAGAAACATACATACAATACAAATACATTTTAAAGCAGGCAACAACAGAATACGACAGATAATCTGACAGACAGACAGACAGACAGACAAGACAGACAGACAGACAGACAGACAGACAGACAGACAGACAGACAGACAGACAGACAGATAGATAGATAGATAGATAGATAGATAGATAGATAGATAGATAGATAGATAGATAGATAGATAGACTCAAGGGTAGACAGACTGATTGATAAATAAAAAGACAGACAGACAGATATATATATATATATATATATATATATATATAGATAGATAGATAGATAGATAGATAGATAGATAGATAGATAGATAGATAGATAGATAGATAGACTACAGGATAGACAGACTGATTGATAAATAAAAAGACAGATAGGCAGACAGACAGACATATAGATAGATATAAGTAGAGGTACAGGTAAATAGATTGATAAATAGAGAGATGAACAGCCAGATAGACAGACAGACAGACAAAAAGGACGAATATACATGGACGATCAGCGGTCAAGTCATGTTAGTTAAATAAAAAGACGTAGGTATTTTTCGCATTTTGTGACAAAATAAACCTTTCACAAACGCGTGCAGTCTGGCAGGCAAATGTATACGTCTACAACAGTGGAAGCGATTGCTAAATATAGATTATTCCCATAGGAAAAATCTATATTCAGTCCTATAGGACCTCTTATACCAACATCCAAATCAACATCAACATTTAGCTAACTTTCAACACATTCATAGCCAAGCATATATAACTGTTGCTATGGTACAATAGTAAGAGGGTGTAGCCTTGTTCTCTTCATGTTCTTGCCTTTAATTAAAACATGAACACCTTTCTGTTCAGAGAGGGAAACAACAACAACAAAGCCTGGCCTCAAAACAGTATTTGGGATCGTTGCTATGGTTACATCTCAACTGCATTACACATTTAGACGAGCGATTAAACTGGATCCTGAGGAAAGAAAAAAAAAAAGATAAAAGATATTCGCTTTGAAAATAGGAATCTATGCAAAGATGGACTGATAGCCATGATATATGAGATGCTTATTCACTCTGAATGAAAGTGTGTAAGGACAGGGGAAACTGAGAACACACACACACACACACACACACACACACACACACACACACACACACACACACACACTGTGACCTACACAGAAACCATAGAAGGGTATTAATCTGTGCCAAAGCACCACAGGCATCCTAGAAAACACAGGCTTTTAAACTAATTTGTGCCACTTTCTACTGATCAATTAATGGGGCACGAACAAAATGGTCGCTTGACAGAATCCCACAATGCAAAACATTCCCACAACAATCCTATGAGTGCAACAATTTGCATAAATTATGCATAAAATTCTAGATCTGAAGATGCATTTGTATAAAAAAAAAAAAACACACCCTGGTAGATGAAGGAAGAAGGAAGTTTGCACTCACATCTCGGAACTGGACGAGGCCCATTTCCCCGAGCTCGCTGATGCAGTCGTACGCCGAAGCGGACTGCAGGAAGAGCTGTGCCAGGCACATCTCCTCGCTCCTGAAGCTCGAGCCCATCTTACTGCAGCCAGGGGGATAAGACAGAAAAAACTCGATCGACACCAGAACACGGGTTGCCAGATTGATGCCACGGATTCCTGCAGGGTTGCCAGTTCAGATTCACATTTTAAACTTAGCTCAATCAGTTTAATTTCCAGTTCAATTGAGACTGTTTACAACACTCTTTTGTCATAACAGCATAGCGTGACACAGATCGAAAATGATTGCACAGGTAGTCCCTGAGATGCGATTCAATGTCACCATCGTAACTTGAAAATATTGTAAGTCGAGACATGGCCTAGCCTACAGGAGCCTAAAGAAAGGTGATCAGTAGGGGTAGTATACTTTCATTTGTTAATCATTTTACAAATTACAGTACATCATTAAGCAAAACAGAGCAATTTACACTTGTATAAACTTTACAGTATATACGTATCTGGCAGGGGGCGCTAGTTCACAATTGAAGTCGGACATGCTCTGTTTCAGTGTCTGGTGACGCCGATAAACGCAGAGATAAAAACTTTCGTTTAAACACCAAAAACACAGAAAGAATATGCACTTTAACACCAAGACAACTGAAATAAAAATCGACGAGTTTAATAACGTTACAGTTTTTCTCGGTTTAGTTCGGAGCGTTTCTCAGATCAGAAAAGAAATTGTCAAAACTACTTATTCGACCTCCACATCATCTCGTCACTTGTGCAGGTCATAATTCTCTGTGCTTTGTTCGAATTGTGAATTCTTTGGTACTTTCATTTAATTAAATGTGTACAAGTGTTTGCTGTTTCCTACATTATCAGTTGTTTATGTTTAGCAAAATATATTATACTGGTTTTACCTAAATAGTCTCAACCCCCAAAACATCTCAGCATCAGTTCATTGTAAAAGTCATTGAATGCAAAATGGTTAAACCAGTTGTCAGAATGTGTGAAGCTTAAATTTCTATTAATAATAAATGTATATAATAATAATTGATGAATTGTGCAGATCTTGAATGTCACTAATGAAGGCGAGTGTACGGCATCAGATCAACCAATAATCAACCAGTTCTCTAAAACAGGTCAAAGGTGAATCTTGTGAGCCTTCAGTTTAAGAGTGAATACACACAGAGCAAAAAGTATAAATTCTAAAAAATGGATGAACAAATAAGAAACAAATGAACATTTGTACAGTAAAGTAAAAGTGTGTATCCTGTTTGGTTTGTTACAATCAATATAAATCAAATATGCAATCATATAAATGAATCTGTGCTGCTGAAATTCATAGATGCCAAACGAAAGGAAGTAAAATTTTGTGCATTTTCATTTACTGTGATCCAAACCATAGTTTATATCCAAAAATTCAGAAATTGTGCGCCATCATACTGACAACAAGACTAAACATTTTGATGATTTTGTTTGTGATCAATGACTAAGAGACTTTTCATTCTGATGTGAATGAGATGTTCATTGACACAAATACTTACTTTTGGATTTTGAGAAAAGTACAGGCTTTTGCAAGGAATCCAATGTGTTGTGCTGTTTGTACACAATGTTTCGAGAAATGCACGTATTGATTTGCAAATATTAAGGATGATTCGAGAAACGCTCCAAAGCAACTGAGAGAAACTGTAATTTAGTGTTGACATTACACTACATTTTCTCATTGATGCCTCGTTCTTCAAGCAGCCTGGGTTATTTCTGTCTTGTTTTTCCAGAATTACTGTTACCCAAAGTGATGCCAAAGCCTTCCGCTATAAACATGACTAGCCTACTTAATAACCAGATCAAAAGTTTTTGTTTTTTTTACAGCTTCGGCCCAGAATGTTACAAAAACGCTCACAGTGAAGACTCTTTGGAGAATCTTTGGCAGAGGTTTTGGCATTACTGTAATTGAGTAGTTTTTATGTACTTCTACTTTTTAAAGTAGTTTATAAATCTGTTAATTTTTACTTAAGTTTGTTTTGTTTACAGTATTGTACTTAACTACATTTTAAATCATATCTGTTACTGAGTAAAAAATAAACACGCTAAACTCAAGACAGACCCCAGTGATACAGACCAAGCTTAACGCGAAATGCCGTCCAATCGAAAGTGTTCAATGCGTGCGTTTACTCTCTAAATTAAAATCAAATGTCAACAGCATCAGAAACAGACTTAGGTGGAATTTACCAAATTATATTGCCATAGATATATTTTATATCGACAAACATTTGTGGACATTTAATCCTCAGTTGCTCTTTTACTAGGGGGGTGGGGGTGGGGGTGATAGTTTTCCAATTCATCTCAAAGGTGTTCAATAGGGTTCAATAGCCAGAGCTTTATAGCTAAAGATCTTCCACTCCAACCCATGTAAAGCAGATCTTCATGGAGCTAGCTTTGTGCACATGAGCATTGTCATGGGTCTCAGTTCAAGTAAAGGGGAGATTTCATTCTAAAGCATCCAAAGACCTAATATACAATTATGTGCCTCTGATTATTAGTTTGTGGAAGAACAACAGCTGCCTGGAAAGTTTTTGTGCATATAGTGTACCATATCTTGTCTTCCCTTAATTGCTAAAAGTTGTGTAGCCTTCGTTGTGTAGCCCTAATATTCAAGGGTACAAAGCACTAAGTACACCAGAGCTTGCAAAATGAGTTCCTGATGGACTGTAAGGTGTTTTACGCTGCGTGAAAGTGAATCCCTGTGTGTTGTAACAACTGCACTAGAGTGACTTGGCAATGGCACACTTGCAGCTCACATCGTGAGGCATCAGCTGTTCTGGGTGTGTAGTTAAAATCCTGACATGACTGCGTATCGCTGATGGAAACAGATGTCCTGTTTTCTGGCATGTTTTCAGTGGCCTTATTAAATGCTTCACTCATCACACAGGACACAGAAGTGTCACTCTGACCAACAATTCAATTCTATTTATTTTTATTTGTATTGCGCTTTTAACAATGGACATTGGTCTCAAAGCAGCTTTACACAGATAATGTGGTAAGAAAGAAGGAATAAGGTTGTTCTTTATAAGTGTACGTTTGTCCCTAATTAGTGAGCCAGTTGCCACTGTGGCAAGAAAAAACTCCCTGAGATGGCACAAGGATGAAACCTTGAGAGGAACCACACTCAAGAGGGAACCTCATCCTTGTGTTCGATGTTGTGGGGTACAGTGAGGTGATGAAATGCAAACTGTAGTCCTGAGTCAGTGTAGCAGACGGTTGACATAAAGTACATTTAAAATCCATCCTCAAAGCTCCTTTTGTACTAGTAATAATTTCATGGATCTCCATTTTATCAATGGTCTATAGTTCTATAGCACCAAATGTCTGTCTCCATCCTCTGACAAAACTAGCTTCAAAAAAGTTTTCTTGATATGGTTGAGAATGAGGTCAAGATGTTCAGCATATTGCTGGAGGATGTTTCAGTCCGAATCGTTAGATCAAACCAAACATTTGCATTTATTGCCTTTGGAAGATGCACCTATCCAGAGCGACTTACATTTATTTAATTCATTCACCTGAGCAGAAATGGGGTTAAGGGCCTTGCTCAGGGGCCCAAGAGTGTCAGCTTGCTGTGGCTGAGATATGAACTAACAAAAACCCAATGCTTTAACCACTAAGCTCTCCTTAACAGCTTCCTCTCCTGCAGTAGATACAGTACACCTCCCTACTCATGCCTGCTCATGAGATCCACCATGGTATGGCTTTTGTGTTCTTTGCTTTACTTTCCTGAGAACTTCTCAGGTCCTTTCAGATTGTTCAGAAGAAGTCCCTGTCGAGTTCTCTGGAAAAAAAAAAAAACTGATGGTGCATGTTTTGCCAACCATGAAGTTTGATTTTCTCAATGAGATCATCCATTGTCATTTTGATGTTAATGATGTCACAGAGATTAAAAAATCCCTTAAGTTTTCAGCAAATGTTGCCAGTCTGCATTTTTAAACTCTGAGAGTTGTTGGGTTTCTTACAGGCATTTGGCCAAAATAATAAAAATCCATACACTTTAAACATGTCTCTGTTGAACTCATGATACAAAATGTATCAGACAAGTGTATGAACTAGAGATTTTAGCTATATTCATAGATTTTTAATATTTACTTTTTAATCCACAAATGCTGAAATGACCCTCATACAATTATCCTTTCTATTGTTTTTCATTATTTAAGTGAGTAATTGCAAGTAGAAAAAAAAATATTTTGGTTCGGTCCAACATTTTCATTATCTTTTAATTGTCTTCTTTTAAAAAAATTAACTTAACTCCGTCCATTCACAGCTTGGCAACTGGGATAAAGGCTTTAAACTCTGTCCATTTGGAGTAATCTCTTGAAGTCATACAGCCCTGAAAAGCTCGAGTCCGTATTTATACGTCTGTATCTTTATGGGTTATTATGAAAATACATAAATCTTTAAGTAAATTTCCTTTACTTATTATAAATAATTTTTTTTTTCACCGATTTATTCAAAAGTCCTGATTTCAATTCCTATTAAGAAGCAAATAGCAAAGAATATGACAATTAACAAATTTGTTTCATGTTCATTGTTGAATTTATTATTTATTAGTATTAATAATGAATGCATTATTAGGTTTAATTATTATAAGAAAAATGGCATATTTATATTTTAAAAAAAAATTAGCTTGAGGAAGCCAAAATAAGACAAAAAAGCTAATAATAATGATAAAGTAATAAAGTAATAACGAGGCTTGATTTCTGCACTGGGGGGATTGTAAGCCTGCAAATGTGCGCATGCGTAATAAGCATACATTTGAATTGATCTGTCATTAAATTAAAACGTAAAAATAAAAAATAAAAAAGTTCCTGCACCAAACATTACTAACTATTTGGGTTGATGGAAACTGGTTGTTATGTCTGTTGAATTAGAAATGACAGAAATACCAAATAAAAGAAAATCACGGTAATAATGATTAATAATAATAATAATAATAATAATAATAATAATAATAATAATAATAATAATGAGCACCAGGGTGTGTTTAATGACCAGGAGCTCAAACAGGAACATCATTATGGTACCATGGTGCAGGGTTCGAGCTTGAAGGAAGCTGAAAAAGCTCCGCATCAGCATGCGGCCTGAACGAAAGCCGCTGCAGTGTCTTACCTTCTCCAGAGCTGCGCTCATGAATCCATGGAGCTTTGTGTCTTTAATTTCAGCCTCGCCATGGAAGAGAGAGAAACAAGAAGAGCGACAGGAGATCAACCAGCAGCAAAGCCTGAGCTTTCAGCAAACCGACAAGGAAGGATGAGGATCAGAAGATGCTGGAGGATGCTGAAGGTTTAAAACGGGGCGCGATGGAGAATCTCCCTTCTGTAAAGAGCTGGAGCGCGACAGCTCTCTGACGGGTTGCCAGATACACCACGAAGAAACCCTTCATTTCTTTTCCTTCTTTTCTGTGGACTCTCTAGTCTCGATGTTCACCTGGTGTTAGTCGCGCATGCGCAACTTTTAGAAGGCAGAAGAAAGTAAAAATGAGGTTTTTAATGATCACATATAAACTATGACACAGTCTTGTCATATATACTCTCTTGTTTAGAACTGGGGTCAGAGCACAGGGTCGGCCATGATACAGCACTCCTAGAGCACAGAGGTTTGAGGGCCATGCTTAAGGGCCCAACAGTAGCAACTCTGATGTCAATTCTGGGCAACTCAAGAACCATGAGGATGGATTTGGACTGTAATTAATATAAACCGTCTGCTACAATGGATCAGGACTGCAATTTAGTTCTGCATTTAAACGCCCATGACTGAACAGTACGTCTTAACAATAATGAAACTGTAATGAATAGACTTTTGATGCCACAAAGATGAGGATGGAGTTTTTCCTTGCCACAGTCACCACTAGCTCGCTCATTAGGGATAAAACTTATAAGGACTAAACATATAAATTCACATTTTATAACCTCTTTATGTCTTTAAATCTGCTTTTGGACGATGCCCATTGTTAAAGGTGCCATACAAATTAAACTGAGCTAAATTTAATTAAATTATATTGTTAAGAAATATTGGAATAAAAAACTCAATTTCTGTGACATCTTTAGAAATGCAGACTTTGTGGTCTTGACATTTGCATTCTGCTGAATTTTACAAATACCTTGTTTTCTATTCAAACTCCCTCTCTCTCTCTCTCTCTCTCTCTCTCCCTTTGTGTTTCTTTCTTTCATCCACACTGTTAACACAAGTGTGTATAAGTGAATAGCCTGAGAACACAATGAAAGCTTTAACAGATCATTTCAAATTGTAGCCAAACAGGAACTGACTGCGTGGTCTTCATGAGTTTTAATGTAATTGCAGGAGAATCGCTGCACCATCGACTCCGAGGCGTCCTGACATTCTTCCTGTTCTCTGGATTGTCTGCAGGCCTGCGGGAAATTAAGCTCACAAAAACAAAAACAAACAAAAAATGACACAACACAGTATACAAATTGGTGGTACAAATAGATGCTCTGCCACAGTTTGTCCACAGTTTAATACACCAAATCCTCCAAATGTGTTTTACAAAATAGTTTTTTGGTAAAAAAAAAAAAAACATATCTTTGGTCATTTTCACATATTTTCTTATAAATATATATAACAATAAAAGAATATTGTGGTTTAAATAAAGAAAAACAGCTGACCTGTATGTTGTACTTCTACCTCTTAATACCAACACAATCACGTCGCGGTTATAGAAACCATCAATACAATACAAAAACACAATATAACAACACGTGGCATTTCAGAGAGAGAGAGAGTTATTTCACACATGAAGGGGTGAAGACCATTTTACTAAAGCAAGAAACCCAGTTAAGACTCCAAACCTCTACACTACCACCACAACTGTGCCACCTACATCATCTGAAGCAGTTCAGAATCAATATTTGTCTAATCACATGACAAAAGACATAAAAATTAAATAAAATACAACCTATTCACCAGACAAGCCCCGGTATCGCCAAGCTGTAACTCCTGGGCCCTTGAGCAAGGCCCTTAACCCTCTGTGCTCCAGCGGCGCCGTATCATGGCCAACCATGCGCTCTGACTCCAGCTTCTAAGCAAGCTGGGATATGCGCAGAACATATTTCACTGTTCTGTAATGTATATGTGACAAATAAATGCTATTCTTCTTCTTCTTCTTCACATCACTTTTATGGTCTAGCGGACTTAATTACAATCTGGCAACCCGAACACCTCTGAATATATATTCTGGGCTGTATTGTCCCAGAGGACGCCATATGCCTGTCCCTTTGTCTAAAAGGGTGTAAACTTAAACAGTTCATGTTTTTGGATTGAAAATACAATAAAATGACACAATAAAGCTTTGATGCTTAATTCACAAAAATATTCACGATAAAAAATCCAAGAAAAGATTAGATGAAAAATAAATCAATATATATATATATATAATGAAACGCATACTGTGTACTGGGTGTGGCCTAATATGCTAATAGGAATGTAATTGTAATTGTGATTGACATCACTCACATCAGACAAGCCTCCAGTTTAGGAGTGTGTGTGTGTGTGTGTGTGTGTGTGTGTGTGTGTGTGTGTGTGTGTGTGTGTGTGTGTGTGTGTTGTAAAGATAAAAATGTTTGGGGTTTTGGTTTTACAAGACAATAATTATTGAAGTAATGAGTTAAAGCTACTGTTACAACCTGAAATAAATTCTTTTACTATGAAAACTCTGTTCCGATGTGGTTTATTTCTCTTCTCTTTATTTCTCACATTTTATTATTCATTAAAAATACACTGTATCTACAATATGTGGGATTTTACCTTTACTTGAACTAGGAGACCCAAACCTGTTCTAGCATGACAATACCACCCTTGTGCACAAATCCAGCTCCATGAAGATCTGCTTTGGGTCGGAGAAGAAGTTCATGAGGACCTCCTATAGAGCACCTACCTCAACCCTACTAAAAAACCTTTGGGATAAATGTGAATGCTGACTGCACCCCAGGCCTTCTCGCTCGCATCTACAGCTACTTTACTAACACCCTTGTTAGCATGAATTTCCACAAGCGCACTTCAAAATCTAGAACATCTTCCAAGAAGAGTGAAGATTACCAGAACAGCAAATAGGGAGTAAATGTGGAATTGGATTTTCAGAAAGCACATACCAATCTTCTGGTCAGGTGTCCACAAACAGATTCACCTCGGTCTTGGGCAACCTGCTGCATTAAAAATAGGCTTGGTCTCAAGTTAGTGATTGAAGAATTTGCAGTTTGGTGTATTCTGTATATGAAACTCACTGTAATGGATTTGGTTCCCTCTTCGTTTCTCAGGTTTATTTCTCCCCAAGCTTGACTTGCCTTCGTCTTGGTGTTGGACAGGACAATTCTATCTTGACTACAACCTTACCTTTATGTATTGTTATATAAAATTACAATTATCGTTCTTGAGTTGAATGTCTGTGAAACAAATAATTCCCTGTAAACATTTACAATCAGCAGTTACTTCCTTTTGAAATTAGTCATACATAACTAAACACTTTCTGTAGACCAAAAAAGTCGTTAAAGTTCTGTAGAGACAGAGACAGACAGACAGACAGACAGTGTGAGAAAGGAACAGTGGTGTATGAATGAGAGCAGGTCAGTTACGGCTAGAAACTGGCAGCCAGTTGTAATTTGGGTGATGATGTCATGCCGATGCTGACAGAAAAAGAGGATGGAAAGAGCCGCCCTATTACAGCTAATAAAAGAATAATGATCAAGATTCTAGTGGTGGACAATCATTTATTTATGTGGATAAAAAGCAACCAATCAGGGTCGAGCGCACGCTGTTTTGAACTTGTTTTGATTGCCGCTCGGTGGAAACTACTTATCACCAACATACAGTTCAGCGTCAAGTTCAACAGTAGGAAAACATTTAAAAAGGAATAAATGATAGAAGAATCTCCTGACTCGAACTCGCCGCAACCCCCGTAGCTTTATTTACGCAATTTTATTACATTTTTTTTAACTAGTTGAAAAGAAGGTTTTGGGTTCATGCTAATTGTAATAGATATCAATCGGTGTTTGACTCACAATGATCTCATTCATAAAACAGAGCAGTTGAGGGTAAAGCCATTGCTCAAGGCCACAGCAGGGGCAGCATAGTGATGGTGGTATTTGAACTCACAACGTTCTGATCAGAAGTCTAAAGTTTTAAACACTGAGCTGCCCATTTTCCCTATAGGAAGAAACACAGAGGTGGAAAAGTTTGATGTCCCAATACATTCGTCCATATAGTGTAGCTCTGCATTGATTAAAATGATAAGTTATTCAGAAAAAGCAATAGAATATTTGTCTTTTCATTAGTGGTTTTATTCAAGAGCTGATCTGAAATAGAATTTTTTCCACACCTACATTTATTTGAAAACGGAAACATTGATTCTGTAGTTGACTAAATAGTGTTCTTTTTATTAATATCAACAATGATATGGAAAAAAATAAATAAAATGAAAAAAAAAAAAACCACACACATTCTAAAATATTAAAAAGTTCATAATATTTATTCGTTGTTGTATGTTTGACTGCCTGCAGCCAACCAGATCCATCAAGTGTAAAAGAATCCCTCACAAAAAAAAAAAAAAAAACCCTGAGCATCAGCGAAGACTCTGCGCCAGTCTGTTCAGCTCCTGGGAGAGAGCCGTGACCGTGCCCGTGATCTTCTGCTTGTCTCGGTCCTGGAGCCTTCCACCACAGCGCTGGGCGAACTTGTCCGGGTGCCAGAGAGCCTGCTGGCGTCGCAGAAACTTCCGGAAAGCGTCCGTGTCGGTTCGGTCGACACCGTGCAGGATGACCGCGATCATGTCGTTCACGGAGCCGCGTGGTGCAGGCCAGGGGATGTCCTCGTATCCCAGGACTCCAGAGGAGGAGGAGCTGACGAAGACGGCGTCGCAGCGTTCCTCGTAGCGCCTCTTCTTCCTCGTCTGGGTCTCGTCTTTTTTACGCGAGGCACGCTCGAGGTATTCCTGGTGCTCCTTCTCCAGCCGGGCGTGCAGCTCTCTGCGCTGCCTCTCCTCCTCTTCCTCGTTTTTCTCCTCCTTTTTCCGCCTTCCCTTCCTGTCTGCAGTCGCTCTGGCCTGCCGCTTGGTCTCGTACTCGCTCCTGATTCGGTCAGCCCAGTCAGCAAAGTCTGCCTCGTCTTCATCGTATCTCAGGAAGTCTGGAAATACCGAAAATGTGAAAAAAGCACGGAGATATTCAACACCCAAGATTCTAAATGATATCTGCTTTAATATCATATGGGGAAAATTTTTTTTAAAAAATCGCCCAGTGAGTTTTTAACAAACCCTGATTTTAGTGCGCAGACCTGGGAGTGAGGCACATCCCTGTATAAACATGTCATGTGTCATTTCATTAAACATTTAACAGTTTCTCTCGGGTGCTTTGGAGCAGTTCTTGAATCGTTCGTAATATTCGCAAAGTGCTTTTCTCAAAACACTGTTATACAAACAGCACAACACAATGGATCACTGTACTTATCTCAAAATTCTCAGTTCTTCTCTCAAGTATTTGTGGCATTAAACATCTCATTGCCTTCAGAATAACACGTCCTTTTGTCATTGTTCACAAACAAGATCGTCACAATGTTTAGTCGTGTTGTCAGTATGACAGTTGATGTAAACTACCATTTGGATTACAGTGACTGAAGGCTGAATGTCTTCTGTGAGGCATCTTTGAATCTCAACAGCACAAATGTTCACATTACTGCATGTGGGATATTAATTGCAAGAGACCAGACAGGATTCACACTTTTACTGCACTGTATTAGTGTTCATACGTTTCTTTGTTGTTCATTCGTTTTCAGAAATTGTACTTCTGCGGTTTTCTCTGTCTGTCCGTTCACTCGCCTTAATTAGACGTTCAAGATTCATTTGCCCAATTCATCAATTCGAGACAAAATGACAAAAACTATAATTTAATATACATTTTATTATTACTATTTAAATATTATAACGATTTAAGCTTGACTATAAAAATGACAACTGGCTTGACAATTTTGCATTCAATGAACTGATGCCTAGATGTTTTGGTGAGAACCGGTATCATATATTTTGATCGACATGATAAATAATTGATAATTTTTCACAATCAATTACAAAATTGATCATTAATAAATAATAAAATTAATAAAATGCCACAGGCTCATGTGTAAAAACAAACAGCGTGTGGTGTCAGTGGTTCGCCTCTAGAGGCCGCTCTCCTACAGTAAGAGGGCCAGAAAAACAGTAAATGTAAATTCGTTATTGTACTTAAGTAGTTTTTTCGGGTATCTGCAGTTTACTGGATTACTGTATTTCCATTTGGGAAAACTTTTACTTTAACTTCACTACATTACAAAGTCAAATAGGTTGAGGTTGAAAAAGACGTTTTGAGAATTTCAATTCTGATCTGAGAAATGCTACAAAGCAACTGGGAAAATTATAATAGCAAACTCAAATGCTTTATAATAAAAAAATAAAAAAAAAAAATAAAAAATAAAAATTAAATAAATAAATAAAAACATACATAAAATGTTTCACAACATAAAATGTGATTTCTACAATCTTACCGTCATCATACTGCCCGAATGTTTCAAAAAACTCGTCCTGGCATTCGCCCAGCAGCTTCTCCCTCCACTCCTGCTCAGGATCAGACCTCCGAGCAAAATTGCTCGGTCTCCATTTCTGTACAGACACACACAAATACATGTACATATAGTGCTTCACTGGTTTTATTTCCATCTCAAAAGTTTGTGGACACCAAACCATAAGATTGGAAATGCTATTTAATCATCGCATTCGGCCCCCATTTGCTCTGATAATAAGCTCCACTCTTCTGGAATAATCTTCTACTCAGCCACAAGGGTTTGGTACAGTCAGGTACTGATGTAAGTGATTTGAGGAGGCCTGAGGTTCAGTCAGCGTTTATATTAATCCCAAAGGTGTCCAACAGGGTTGGAGCTCTATAGCAGGAGATCTTATACTTTGTGCACTAGGGTCTCCTAGTTCAAGTAAAAGGAACATTTTATACTACAACATCCAAAGATTTCTGGCGTCCCAATACTTTCGCTCATACAGTGTATGAACGGATGCTTGAATCATCAGAGGCTAAAAAGTACCTTCATTCTTTTTTTTTTTTTTTTTTTAGAAACAGTTATGAGCTGAAAATATAAATGATGCGTGTTAAATCATGCTTGTTTTATGAAATACCAGACTAAGAGACGAGTAAACTCTCTGTTGTGACCGGATCGTATCGTACCTGTTCGAAGCTCAGGCCTTGAAGCAGCTCATGAGGAGTGACTCCGGCATTGTTGCGTACACTCAGTGCAGCAGGACAGTGTTTACGCAAAGGAACCACCAGATCGTCGTAGTCTGTAATAAACCAAAAAAAACCCCATGAAATTCGGTTCAAAGTCTGCGCCATATAACAAGACGATGAGCCGAAGCGGACATTTAAGCTCTGTAAGTGTTATTTAAGGGCAAACAGTCGTCTGGAGTGATATTTCATTTCAATTATTCCAATATTGAATTTCAGCTCAACACTGAGAAACGAACTATGAACTTTCCCTTACACTCTCACGGACACTCTTCTATCACAAATCACTCCTGCTATCACTCTTCTCCACCCACTCCACCCTGCCTGCACTCTTTTCTTCACTCCTCTAACACACTCTCCATTACTTTGCACTGTTGATCCCAGGTACCTGAACTCCTCCACCTTCTCAACCTCTTCTCCCTGCAACCGCACCCCTCCACTGTCCTCTCTCTCATTCACACACATGTACTCTGTCTTACTCCTACTGACTTTCATTCCCCTTTTCTCCAGCGTGTACCTCCACCTCTCCAGGCTCTTCTCCACCTGCTCCCTACTCTCACCACAAAATCATCCACAAACATCACAGTCCATGGAGACTCCTGTCTGACCTCGTCCGTCAACCTGTCCATCACCACTGCAAACAGGAAAGGGCTCAGGGCCGATCCTTGATGCAGTCCAACCTCCACCTTGAACCAGTCTGTCGTTCCTACTGCACACTTCAGTGCTGTCCCACTGTCCTCATACATGTCCTGCACCACCCTCACATACTTCTCTGACACACCAGACTTCCTCATACAATACCACAACTCCTCTCTCCACCCTGTCGTACGCTTTCTCTAAATCCACAAACACACAATGCAACTCCTTCTGACCTTCTCTATACTTCACCAAAATTCTCAAAGCAAATAATGCGTCTGTGGTGCTCTTCCTCGGCATGAAACCATACTGTTTCTCACAGATGGTCACCTCTTATCTAAGCCTGGCTTCCACTACTCTTTCCCATAACTTCATGGTGTGACTGATCATCTTAATTTCCCTGTAGTTCCTGCAGGTCTGCACATCTCCCTTAAGATCAGTACCAGCACACTCCTTCTCCATTCCTCAGGCATCCTCTTACCTTCCAAAACCTTGTTAAACAAACTGGTTAAAAACTCCACTTCCATCTCTCCTAAACCTCTCTCATCATCTCTCCGAAATCTTCCCATCACTAATATGAAGCGAATTCAATGCCTGTGCAACCAAAGCAGTGACGTCATAGGGTGTTGTAGTACCAGTTTGAGCTACTTAAATTCAATTCATTTTTATTTGTATAGCGTTTTTAACAGTGAACATTGTCTCAAAAGCAGCTTAATCCATCTTACTTCCAATCCATACTTCCCCCTGTACAAATTCTAAACAGCCCTCTGGGTCTCAGTTCACCTGCTTTGCCGTGTTTCAGGGCTCTCCTGGCGGCCAGGTGCAGCGGCGTGTCCCCGTTCCGGTCCTTGTGCATCGGATCAGCTCCGTGCTTTAACAGCAGCCTGAGCAGCGCGTCGTCCCCTTGAGAGCACACCACATGCAGCACTCCTCTCCTCCTCTTCCCCTGAGCGAAATTCACCTCCACATCTCTGTGTTTCCGCAGATACGACTTCAGTTTCAGCAGACTTCCTTCTTCCACATAACGCCAAACCTTCTTCTGCTTCCGGGACGCCATCTTGTATTTCTCATGAAAGTATCCACAATTGCTCGATAGCTAATGCATCGTTAAATAAATTACAAACGAGGAATTTTTCGAGGTATGAGGTATTTTCCGAAGTATGAGCTACTGGAAAATAGTTGTCTTATGACATCACAAACCCTTCACTAACCATACATAGGCAGCACTTTTCTGTACGGCTGCCAAATAGTTCCGGCGTCTTTCAAATGCACACAAATTCGTTCCGGGCGAATAGTTCCGGCTGTAGTTTTTCTTTGTACCAGTAGAGGTCGTGCTTCACTGAGGTTGCGTCCAGACAACTATTCCATCCTTTCTTTCTCCATTCATTCATTTTTTCGTTCGTTTATCCATTTATTCATTCATTTTTTCCCCTCAGATACTATTAAGTCTTAATTCGAGTATTAATATCCAGAGCTGCCTGGTCGAGGTGAAAGTCTACCTCTAGTAATATCTTTATTTATGGCACGATGCATACAAACAGAACAATGTTACTCCTGGAAAGTAAAAAAAGAATCATAATAAATCATAATCACCAAAATCAAACTGACACTCATTCAATTCATTCTTTCATTATCAGCTTATCATTAACAGCTTCGTCCTGGTGGAAGATGGATGGATGGATGGATGGATGGATGGATGGATGAAAGGAGGGAAGAGATAAAGAAAGAAAGAAGGGTGCTATATACTTGTCGAATATACTTTGCAGCACAGTAAAATTCTTTCTTCGCAAATCCCACTGATGTTAGGAAGCTGGGGTGAGAGTGCAGGGTCAGTCATGATACAGCACCCGGGGAGCACTGAGGGTTGAGGACCTTGCTCAAGGGCCCAAAAGTAACCCAGAACCTTAACCACTGAGCTCCCACTTCCCAGAGTCAGGCACATGGTCTAATCAGTCCCGTGAAAACTGCATGCTTGGAGACTGCGGGTGATTTAGGTGAAGTGAAATGAAAGATCCTGAAAGAAATCCACCAGAACATTGGGGCAGCTTGTGAAGCTCCACACAGTCAGTAACCTGAACTCTCTGGATCAAACTCGAGAGCTGTGACATGACAAGGCTACACATTCAGGCTCAAGAATGGGATAATACTAGAATTGATCAAATTTCTGTGTAAAATGATTACAGTCTTTATTCTGTTATGCTCCTTTACCCTTAAAATCTCTGCTCGGACTCCAGAAAGGCCTTAGACACCATCAGGTGACCTTTCTGGAGTCTGAGCAAGGCATTTAAGGGGTAAAGGAAAAACTACTGAAAAATGAATGTATATAGGGTTTGTATAAAATGGTTTAAACTTTAAAATTGTTTTGTCTTAAGTCAAAGTGAACTTATTCTTCACTTCGCAAGAAGCACAGCAGAATGAAATTGTGATACTCCAGAATCTAATGTGGAAATGTAACGTATAACTGCAGCCAAGACAGGTAACAAACCACACAATAGACAGTAGAATAAAACAAGGCAAAATATTTCACTTCAGTACAAAGGCTTATATACTTTACATTAACTACACAAAATACTAGTCTATTTACAGTATTACTACACATACACTATATTGCCAAAAGTATTGGGTCACCTGACCTTTCCTGCTATATGTGGTTCTTTTCCAAACTGTTACCACAAAACTGGAGGTACTCAATTGTACCTGACGTCTTTAGATGTGCTCTAATAAAACTTCGCATTCATTTGAACTTGGAAACCTAAAACCTGTTCCAGCATGGCGATGCCCCTGTGCACAAAGTGACCTCCTTGAAGATCTGGTTTACATGCTTTGGAGAGGAAGATCTTGCCTGCTATAGAGCTCTGATCTCATCCCTACTGAACACATTTGGGATGAATGTGAATGCTGACTGCACCCCAGGCCTCCTCACCTACATCAGTACCTGCCTTTCATAATACCCTTGTGGATGATGAGCACAAATATCCATAACACACTCCAAAATCTAGTGAAACATCTTCCCAGAAGATGAACGGGGATCGAACCCGGGCCGCAGCGGTGAGAGCGCCGCATCCTAATCACTAGACCACCAGGGACCCTAAAGAAAATAAAATGCAATAAAAAGTGTATTTTCTTTAAAGTATTATCGCACTGAAAAACACAATATACATTTTTTTTGGTATTTGCACAGTAAGTAGAGCATTTAAATATTCATGAGGTAGATGCCTGGAGGAAGAAACTTTTCTGGATGCTGTTGTGATGTTTGGTGCTCCAAAAGTAAATGGTTTGGATGTGAGAGATCTAGAGTGATTTTTTTTCGGAGCCCTTTTCTTCCCTCTGGATGTAAACAGTTCTTGAGGAGTAGGTGGACCACCATTGGGAACACCAAGAATCCTTTCATGTGTCATTGAGAATCATGTACCTTTCATTGAGAACCCCTTCTGTAGGGGACATACAAATGTTTCTGTCTACCACACACACACACACACACACACACACACACACACACACACACACACACACACACACACACACACACACACACACACACACTTCCAATAGGCCACACACTTCCCTTGATGTACTTGTGTAAGTTTTGCTGCAGGGTTCACACCGTTACCACAGGCCACACGGGAGGTCTCCTGTGTGAAGCACCTGTTCAGCAGAAGAGCTTCTGTGTGAGTGTGTGTGTGTGTGTGTGTGTGTGTGTGTGTGTGTGTGTGTGTGTGTGTGTGTGTGTGTGTGTGTGTGTGTATGAGAGAGAGCGTTTGTTTCGTCGACTGTGTGTGTGGGATGGAAGTGTGTATATGTGTGCTGGTCGTTTTTCCAGGCACGAGAAGTAGCTGTATCAACAAAACGCGCACAAAAGTAGAAACGCAACCTGAAGAAAAAGCCGAAGCTGTTCAGGGTTCAGCTGTTGTCTCAGAGGTGCTGCGGAATGTAATCGGGTACTTAAAATTCCCAGGACATCATAGATATTTCTCTAAAGCAGTAAAGGCCTAGGATAAGCTGAGTCTCAGCGATTAGATGATGCTCTGCTTTACTTGATTCAGGTTTTGGCTGCAGGTCTGTAGCATTGCTGCTCACTGGGCTCATTTTAATGCTAATCTTTTGAACGGAAACTCCATAGTTGTGTATCTTTATGGTGCAAAAAAAAAAAAAAAAACGATCCAATTTAAGGGCCTGAATGAATTTCGTCCCCAAACTTTGCTCTTCTAAAATGAACTTAACGCAATGTCTTTCAAAGATAAGGATTGTTCTTTATGTGTAAGTTTGTCCCTGATGAGCAAACCAAAGAAATCATTCTATTAAAAGATCAGTGTGCTGAGAGTAACATTAGAGACTTTTCACATAAACTTGATTAAAAGTCTCGTGACAGAGATGATAATAGGAAAATTATAGCCATAATAAATCAGAGTACGTTGGATACTTAATTATGTTTAAAAAAGGGGCAAATACTTTTACTTAAGTAAAAATTTAAAGGGAGCAATTATTGTGGAGTCATATTTTACCTACTGTATCTCTACTTTTACTCGGCTACAACTACTTTTATTCAACTTTTACTGGTTTGTGTACTTATTCTCATATTTTATTTATTTATTTTGACTCAAGGGAGAACATACCATCAAAATTTCAATCTTACAATCTTTTCTGCCCTCTTTTATTTCGTTTTTATTGTCCAAGACAGTTCCAAAATACTTGTTCAACAATCTCCGTACCCACTTTATTACTGCATGTTTGCTTATACTGAATAGATTTCCTCTTTATAATCAGTAGTGATCTCCTTGCATGGATTCCTCCTCCCTGACCTCAGTGGGCTAACAATTAAAGAATCATCAGCAAATTGTATAAGATGCCTATTTCTAAAACAACTCTTACAATCAGATGGCTATAATAACCATACTTTTGAAACCATGGTGGATTCTGAATGGTTCTCTGGTGCCAATGATGGAATGGCAGTCCTGAGATTTGATCCAACAGCGCTCTTAGACAAAACGGAAAAGTTCAGTTTCTCTAATACTGGTGTCTTTATAACAAGAGGAGCATGTGATCATTAGAATTATAGCACCCAAACCCTCCTGTCAATGAGATGAGAAGATAGCTGTGTGTGTGAACGGCCTGAATATGTGCAGCTGAGCCGGCTGTGTGTACGTCGCTCACAGGCCTCTCTTTTAACTCCGGTGAGAGAGAGATGGAGCGAGCACTTACAATGGAGAGGATAGAGGAGGCTATGAAGGGAGCCTTTGTGGATTTCGGAGGATGAGAACTGCTGCTCTCGCACCCTCGGATCCGGAACGGTTCTACGCTTTTCCACCCACGAGCCGCGCACCCCCCCAGCCCCCCCCCCCCCCCCCAGGGACGTGATCCTTTTAATAATAACGCACTTTTTTTCCCTCAAAGGCAACCTGGAGACTGTTCGCTTATTCAGCTCCTGTCATTACTGTTTTCTCCAGGTGCAGTAGTTCAGCAATTAGTGCTTCAGGTCTTTTTTTTGTAGTGTGTATTATAAGTTCATGAACCGCATGATAAACCACCTTACCATTGTTTCACCCACTATTCAAAAGGGGGTTTTCTTTTCATTTCCTGAAGCAGGGGTCATCATTAGGTGGATTTAGCAAATCGCTATAGCAGATTGAACCAAATCCTTGAATGGTATTGCAGCTGAAATGAACAACATCCCAAAAAAAAATTAAAAAAAACTGGCCATAGTTCAGTGACTGTAATTGTTTTATTTTTAACCATGGGGGCTTTTGTAGTATGAAGTGGTATCAAGAAGTTTAAAGACTAACTCTGTTTACAGAAAAGTACTTAATTTAGCCACGTTTACATACAATCACCTTCAGAACGGTGCCCTTTCAAAGCAATACAGTACAATTCCTGTCACTTCTGGAACGTGTCCTGGAAGTCTTCTTTTCAAACACCTTCTTTGATTCGTTCTGGATTTCCGCAATGGTCTCAAAACGGTTAGCTTTGAGCTGGAGCTTCATCTTCGGGAAGAGGGCAAAGCCTGCAGGAGCCAAATCTGTCAAATAGGGTGGGTGCAGAACTGAGATCATGTGGATTGTTCTCTGACGATCATCATGCACAAATTGCTGATCGGTTTCGAAGTTTTCGTCGAAGGGATTCCCGATCTCTCGTCGTCTTCCACTGATGTCAACCCCATGTCATGTCAATTGTCTTTGTTTCAGTTTTGCCCAGTTTCACACAGAATTTCATGTTTGCTTTTTCTTCCAACTTGCTGTTCATGATGAAATCGCAGACGTGATCACCAGTTAGCACCAGTGGTCTAGAAACTGATACCACCTCGTAGATTCCCTGCTGCTGTCAATCACATGCATCTATTCAAATTGTTCATATAAAAGCAAATGATTGAGAAGGGGAAGCGTTTTCACGGACTTTCACTGACAGAATGATTCGCACCATGGAATTACTAATTTACATATAAATTCACAGCGAAACCACGATATTTAAAGACGACCAAAACAGAAACAGCATCTGTTCAGAGTTAATGGCAGAGTTAGTGTTATTTTACACCTAGCTAATTAATAATTCAGCATTAAATCCTCCTGCTTACTGTGTTATCGCATTTATTAGCCTGTGCATGCAACCTTCCACTGATTAAAAAAAATCTGTGGTAACCTCAGTTAAAAGAAATGTAAACCTAGATTCATTTTAGATTCACTTGATTCACATATTTACCTTTTCTGGTGTATAAATGCCTTTAAAGTCAGTAAAAACTTGTGGCAGGTGAAATATAATTGAATAGAAACTCTGACATAAACATGAAACACTTCTGGAAGCAGCACAATCAAGAGAAAAGCTATTAGGCTATAGGAAATAATTGAATACATATTTATAGTAAAATATTCTGATAGGGAGGAAGTCTTGAGAGGAACCAGAAGGAAACCAATTAACATCTGATTCACATCGAATGTCCATTCATTATAATTCTATAATTGTTGCGGTTTATTGGACACTGTTCATGACAATTGCAGGCCTACACCACAGTAGCAACACATTGTATGTTTATTCCAAGGAGACATAGTATTTAAGGTCATCACAAAAGTACCAAAAAGACAGAAAAAATTAATAAAACACTGCTTCTGTGGAGAAATATATTTATAAAATTCTAAACATCAACCATTTTTGCTTTTTTTTTCAATCACATAATTTTGGTATCTGTTGCTATCTCAGTGTAACACAGGTCACTTGCACTGTTGTACTTCAACATTTCCAGTTTTCCCTTTTGCCCTTTGTGTGACTATAGGTGATGAGGAAGTGTGTTTGTATCAATTCATCACATCTGCCCCACACCTCGACTCTTCAGGGGGTGAAGCAGGCTGTAAAAAGGTCCTGCGCTAAAAAGACGAACAGCATTGATGATGCTGAAAAGCAGGATTTCCCTGAACAGGAAAACTCTCCCCCTCAGCAGGGGAGGGAAGATGGAGGAAGAGCAGAGGTGGAGGCTGAGGTCTACGACAGGATACTCCAAGGTCCTCCAAGATCTTCTGGAGGGTCAGCACGCGTTTCCCTCTCTTCTCTGTTGCCTATTGTTAATATCCAGCGGAGCCATATGCGCTCGTTTCCTCACGAGCTATTCCTGACCCGGCCTGCTTTTCTCCTCCGCTGGCCTGCGAAACGAGCGATTGTTTCTGGGATTTTCCTCCGTTTCTCAGAGGAATAAACCAGACAACAAACCTAATAATATACACTGTATGTGCTGCAAAGAGATCTCATGAGTCGAAATGTTTATTAATCTTTGCATGTTCGAGATTTCTTTGTGGGAATATTAAAATTCGTATATTGATTCCCATCTGGGCTTGGATGTAGATGCTTCTTTTGTTTAGTGCACATTAAATCCAATGAACAAACTAACATACACTAAAATATATATATATATACAGTACAGACTAAAAGTTTGGACACACCTTCTCATTCAAAGAGTTTTCTTTATTTTCATGACTATGAAAATTGTAGATTCACACTGAAGGCATCAAAACTATAAATTAACACATGTGGAATTATATATGGAATTATATACATAACAAAAAAGTGTGAAACAACTGAAAAAGGTCATATTGTAGGTTCTTCAAAGTAGCCACCTTTTGCTTTGATTACTGCTTTGCACACTCTTGGCATTCTCTTGATGAGCTTCAAGAGGTAGTCACCTGAAATGGTCTTCCAACAGTCTTGAAGGAGTTCCCCGAGAGATGCTTGGCACTTGTTGGCCCTTTTGCCTTCACTCTGCGGTCCAGCTCACCCCTAAACCATCTCGATTGGGTTCAGGTCCGGTGACTGTGGAGGCCAGGTCATCTGGCGCAGCACCTCATCACTTTCCTTCTTGGTCAAATAGCCCTTGATGCCTTCAGTGTGAAAAATAAAGAAAACTCTTTGAATGAGAAGGTGTGTCCAAACTTTTGGTCTGTACTGTATATATATAGTATTGGAACATCTGACTTTTCCAGCCAGATGTGGTTCTTCCCCAAACTGTTATCACAAGGTTGGAGCCACACAATTACACAGGTTGTCACTGACTTAAGAATGGTGATCAGTATGGGGTAGTTACTGTACTCTACTCTACTGTACTGTAGTTTCTTAATAATTGAACAAATTACAGTACATAATTTAGCAAAACTGAGCAGTGTACACACCTGTACTGTATATATGCATGTGGCATCAGGTGCTTGAATGAGCGTCGTTTCGTAAGTAGTGGGTGGAGCATACGCTACGTTCGTCTGCCACGTGAACGTACAATATTTATACAATTTTGTCGTATCGAAACAATCGTCGTAATAACGGAAAGTCGAACAAACGAAACTCTGTTACCATCTGTATAAATGTCTATGTGTGCTTTATAATTTCATTTTCCCTTCACTTGTACTAGGAGACCCAAACCTGTTCCAGCATGACCATACCACTGTGCACAAAGCAGCTCCATGAAGATCTGCTTTACATTGTGTTGGAGTGGAAGATCTTCTGTTATTAAACTCCAACCCTACTGAACCTTTGGGATGAGTTGGAACTCTAATTGCATCCCAGCATTGCATCACTTACAACGGTACCTGACTTTACTAAAACCCTTGTGGTTTGTGACAAATCACCACAACAGAAAATATATAAATAAAATATATAAATAAAATATATAGTCTACTCACCCCTATGAAAAATATTTCTTATTATAATGAGACTAAGCTGAAGAGAACCATGATACAGTATAATAATACAAAAGGAACAAACAGAACATGGAGCTTTGAACTAAAAGACATGGAGTGACAAACCCAAACATGAATTCAACAACAAACGAAAAACCAGCAGTGCTGTGAACTGTAAGTTTATATACACATGCTAATTATTGTGATATAAAATCAGGTGCATAAACAAACATCTAACATAGTTCATAAAGGTGAAGTTGTGCCTCCTAGCATGATTCTGCCACCACTATGCTTCATTGTGGTTATTGTGTTATTTGTTTTTTTAGATCTATTTCCACTTTTGTAATATTTTCTAAAGGCTTTAGTGTTATTTCAATACGTCATGATGCCACAACCCTGATACCATTCTGCCCTGAATCCAATACTAAAACCATTAGTATCAGTCAATAGAGATACCAATCCAGTCTTTTAAGATTGAATCACTAAACTACAGGGGGAAAATACAATCTAGCATTGCACAAAACAGATGCTTTCACCCAAAAATCACCTACAATGCAAACGTAATCTCGTATAAACAATGAAAAAATACATTTCTAATTTATCGAAAAACAAAATACAGGCAACTTTCTTTGTAGATAAACTAAAATACCAAAAAAGTCCAAAAAATGTTCTATACTAGATTTCATTTGCATTTTTTGGGTGAAAGCATCTGTTTTGTGCAATGCTTGATTGTATTTTCCCCCTGTAGTTTAGTGCTTCAATCTTAAAAGACTGAATGGGTATCACTATTGACTGATACTAACAGTTTTAGTGTTGGAATCAGGACAGAATGGTATCAGAGTTGTGGCATCATGAAGTATTGAAATAACACCTGATACTGATACCTATCCTGGGTATAGGATCTTTACCATCTCTAGCACAAGATGTTAATATTCTTCATTCATCCTTAGTGAGCACTTTATCTTGGTCAGGGTCATTTGTGGATCGAGAACCTAGACTGAAAAACACTGTACAATAGACATTTTCATAAAGCAGCTTGACAGAATTAAATTGATTAAGAATATAATTTATTCATTTGTTCTTCTAAGTTCTTTATAAATCCCTATAATGAGTAAAACAAAGGCACCAATGGTGAGGGGAAAACTCCCTGAGATATCTTGAGAGGAACTAATAAGGGAATCTGTCCTCATGTGTGTGACTTTGTAGTCGAATCACTGAATTTACAATAAAATATAAACTTTACGATTTTTGAAATTTGATAAGCAGTATTTACATTCACCAGACAAAAGAAATAGTATGACTTATATATCGTAATCATGAGTACACATGCGGGGAAAACACCCCTAAACAGGACCCTAGTCCATCACAGGACATTGTTCACACACTCGTTCACACCTCAGCCAATCCACTAACTGGTATGTTTTCTGACAATGGAAGGAAACCAAAGAACCCAGAGGAAACCCTGTGGAGAAAGTATGAAATTCAATAACAAACAGAGCGTTAAACCCACCACTCTGTGAGTATTCCTCGACTTTAACAGAAAACGCAAGAACGTATCGAAAGATTAGCGAAGCTCCAACAAAGTTCTTTGCTAGCTAAGAAAGGTTTCATTTCCCCTCTTTTTCTTGTTCTCTTTCTACAAACACATTTAAAATCCCCTCATGTCGGTCAACTCTTGCACTTATACTTTTTTACATATAGCTCAGGGTGTGTTTCGCAGCTCATTCAGGAACGGCCCACACACACACACACACACACACACACACACACACACACACACACACACACACACACACCTCTATTCACATAGACAGATGAAAGCAGTGCCACACCTGGGCCATCAAAACACACCTTCAGCCATTCACAGGCCTCACGAGAGCTACTGCTGCTAAAGCCTTATTCAAACCCATTCCACAAACCCCAAGCGCCTCATCTTCTACACGTTCATGGACAGTTTGCCTAGGTGTGGTGAAATCGCTATCTCATTCGAGTGCACTAAATGGGACAAGAGAAATAACAACCTGTGCAACTTGTAAACTCTAGCTAATCATACACTCTTAGATAGGATGAGATTACATTATATTAAAGTTAAGATTTCTGAGTGGATTTCAAGCTTTCAATCATTTTATTGCCAGATTATGTTGTTATTTCTTTTTAAATATACACACCATATTGACAAATTTTGTGGATACCTTACCATCAGATTGAATGGTTCTAGAAAAAGTCTAGAGAATGTCCTAAATCCAATTTTCCCAATTCCCTGTTTTTAGAACCTTCCACTTTTCTGGGAAGATGTTTTATTAGATTTTGTGGAGATTTGTGTTCATCAGTCACAAGGGTGTTAGTAAAGTCAGATACTGATGTAGGTGAGACGAGGAGGCCTGGGGTGCAGTCAGCATTTCAATTCATTTCATAGGTGCTCATTACGATTGAGGTTTGTGCTGTATAGCGGGAGATCTTCTCTTAAAAACCCATGTAAACCATATCTTTATGGAGCTGGCTTTTGTGCACAGCTGCATTGTGGTGCTGGATCAGGGTTGAGTCTCCTAGTTCAAGTTTATCTAAAGGTATTCCTATACAATTGTGTGCCTCCAACAGTTTTGGGAAGAACCACCTATGGCTGGAAAAATCAGGTGATCCAATACTTTTGTCCAACAACAATTATCTTAACATCATCATGAAGAAAAGGTGTTTAGAATCATTTTATGTGGAATATTCTTTTATTCTGAAATATCATCACACAAAAACATGACTAACATCACAATCCTGTTATAACAGAATTGAATTAAAACTGCCCCCCTCCACCACCATTAAAATGAATGAGATCACACTTAAAGCTAATAGTATCAGGAAGTTGCACGTTTGTGTGTGTGTGTGTGTGTGTGTGTGTGTGTGTGTGTGTGTGTGTGTGTGATTATCAGCTGGCGTGTGTCACATTGGCTCACAGTCCTCTTCTACTTTAAAGTCTCTTGTGACGTTCATTTGTCTGCAGCGTCCTGCTATTAGCTTAATGAAGAGTCCAGGTAATGACATCAGCAGATCAGATCAGAGCAGAGGAGGCGTTGTACTGTAATGTGTGCTCCATAGCAGCATGGTGTGAGCAAAACAGGATATACATCTCATTAAATATACGTATACACTCCGTAGGTGTGGGTGTATGAGAGAGTCGAAGCTCATTCATTCAGATTCATTCACACGCTGTCTTCTTTGCTGATTCAGGGGAAAAAGGTAAAATTTTGCTTTACCTGCGAGCAGGAATTGAATAAAGTATTGTCAAAAGTACAGATAAAACACTCTGTCACACTATACAGTGAAATTCCTATTCTGTGAACCTCTGAAATAATTTATAAAGAACATACAAAAACACACGAGATGTAAATGACATCACAAAAAATTACAACCAAATGCAAAAAATTAAAGTTTGTGATTAAAAAAAGTGTGCATCCGGTACAAGCTGGCATTTGTATCGCAATGTATTATTTCGAACAGATTTGCATCAGTAAAAAATATAAATATTTATATATAATTATTAGGAGATGTGCTATACTTTTATTTAGAAAGTGACCAAGTATTTATGACCAATATTTTATACGTAGATTGCTTTCTCCTCTGTAAACTGTTTCTCGAGCGCCCTCTCTACGCGAATATGACGTATCGCAACACTACGGAGACCAAGGCGTGTCCTGGGAGTCACATAAAATACAGATTAACATGGCAGAGGTAGAGCTGTAACTTCCTGGAGACAGAAAAAGAACGTGTGGTTTTATTAAAACCTTTTCTTTTTGGTAAAAGGTACATTTATGATTTGCTGTCTGTCTGAACCAAAGAAATAAAAGTGAACTATAGTATATATATAGTATATATTATATATATATATATATACATATATATATATATATATATATATATATATATATATATATATATATATATATAACTATACTATACTGAATTGCATCATATTTGTTTCATTGCATCGCACTGCATTAAATCGCATTGAGCCGAATCAAATCGAAATTGGATCATACTGCATCGTAATAGGGGTGAATCATATCGCATTGGCTTCAGTTATGGAGATGCGCATCCCTGGTGTATATATATGATATATATGTGCAAGGAAAACATAGAAGATATACAAGGTAGTAGACTCAGTAGTAGTCTTTGATGTCTGTAGTCACCAGTGATGTTAGTAGAATATAAAGCAATGGGAGAACTTTGGGGGAAAAAACAATAGAAAATGACAATAGAAAGGGAGAGTGGTAGAAGAAAGTGGAGTGGAGTGGAGTAGTAGCGGTAGTGGTTAAGGCATTGGACTTTGGATCCGAAGGTCATGAGTTTAAATCCAAGCCACACAAAGCTGCCGCTCCTGGGCCTTTGAGCAAGGCCCATAACTACTTCTTAGTTGTAAGAATGAGATAAATGTGGTAAGGGCATCTGCCAAATGCCATAAATGTAAATGTAAATGAGAGAAATTAGATAATAAAATGGGGAAATAAAAAGAAAAAGTGAAAAAAAAAAACCCTGAGAAATTAAATAATATTAAATAAAAAAAGATAAAACACTGTAAATCATCAAATAAACAGGAAGATTTAGAGAAATCAAGCCATTCCGATCACTGCGCTAATGCTAGACGTGGTGCAGCGTGGAGTTTGTTTATGATGTGCCGTGGTTCATTGTTTGCTGGTGAAAGCTGCCGGGGAAGCAGATGAAAGGAATCTGTGATGGTGTTAAACACGGCTAGAGCGGCGTGGCGCTCAATCACTGCAGAGCCAATACACATGTCCTCTTTTTAACAGCAGGAGGGTAGCAAGTGTGTAGAGAAGTGTGTGAGCTCCGAACTCAAGGTTAGAATCTAACATCCCTGGATGTGAGTTGAAGAAAGACGGAAAGAACGACGCATTTGTTGGCGAGACACAGCTTTGATTTGGGTCCCTGCACCCAGAGAATCACGCTATCAATGTTTCCTGTGCTAACGCTCCTATTTAGCTTATAACACACACTAAACTCGCATAGCTGGAGTGTATCCAGACTTTGAAAGGACGTTCGAAATCATTACATCTGGATTTCTGAACAGCTGCTGTCTTACAGACCCTATTGTAAAAAGCACTTTACAAATAGAACTGAATTAAACTGAATTACACTAAAACACTGCCGTTTTAAATCCAACATGGCCGAAGTGATTTAATTATCATCGTCCTTATTGGATCCATCGTCCGGTTTGCCATTTCACTTCAATCTTGATCAGATAAACATCGAAAATTCTGCACCTAATGATCTAATTATTTTATTCAGCTTTTATTTTATTACTCAGGTATTCATACTGAAGCGATTGATTCTGTATATACACCAAATCTAACGTACAAATAATCTACAATTTACCTGAATAACAAAAAAAACCCCGATGAAATTATGAAGGTAAACACACTTGAAACTTGTCATGAGTCTCTTGAATTTGAAAATGAGCAGACGATCTGCATTTATACTTTCCAATTTATAATTTAACATTTTTTCATCTGACATTGTTGCATCATGCCTCTTATTTTATTTTATTGGTTTTACTTCAGTTTATTTATTATTTAATTCAATAATTTTTTCAATAACATTTGTATGTTATTTAATTTAATTTTTTTTAAAAAATGATTTACATTTTTTATTGATTTAAATCTTTTTATTTTATTCATTGTTTATGAAACAATTCTGTACTTTTATGATTTGTTTTTTTTTAAACAGGTTTAGGACTAAAATAGTAAAAAAAAAAAATACCCTGTACAGTTCAAAACAAGGCCTTTAGTCTCGCAGACTGCACACGCAACGACTCATGACATAATGATCTTAAGTTTCCGTCTTTCCGCTCGATGATACGTTTCACTTTGAAACGTAAGTGACCATGAGATCTGTGAAATCTGCCTAAACGCCAGGATCGGATTGCCATTCCCGAATTTCTTTTTTTTTACGACATCTTTGGAAATATCCGTGGAAATCTCGGGTGCGTGATGTAACCGGAGACTTTTGAAGGCCACAATCCGACACTTACGTGGCTGAGGTTTAAATCTCTCCAGCTGCTGCTGAGTGAAGGCTGAACCAGGGGGGGAAACACCATAACACACATGTGGGCTACAAAATCCGAGCAGGACCTCGGAGGAAGTTCGGGAGTTTTCTGTTTGCCTTTCAGAGACATAATTTAATTTTCTGGCCTGATGTGCGTGCTTTAGGGTCGGTTCTTTATGTCACCCGGAGCCCTGAATACACACAGATTCTGTAAATGAGGCCTTCATGGCGTGCACAGTGTGTTTCCTGTGCACATTATTCAGTCCTGCGCTGACAGGAAAACAAATAAACAAGTCTGAGACAACACTAAGGTGACTCCTGGGCCACACACACAGACACACACGGCCTTATAGGAGGCATATGTGACTAAACACACACACATTTGTCTGGTCTGAATGGGCTTTTTTTTCATATCTTAGAGGTCCATATTGTTATTTATTAACGTTTCTTAACCTTTTGGCAATTTTGAAGGAAAAAGTGCCAAGAGATACTCTCAATAAAACCGATATTTGACAGTATTCATGATATTTTCAGCATTTTAATCCAGTACAGCTCATCTAGTCATGAAGAAAATCTCTCTACAACCCACTTAAATAGACGCCATCATCTTCTAGATCCATCTTGTACCATATGTCGCTGTACAACCCAGTAGTGTTTTCACCGTGAGCATATTTGGAACAAGTCATGTTTTATTGACATTCTGTCCCGAAGCCTAGTTTTGATCATAAATTTGACTTATCTAACGTTTTAACTTATACCCCACCAAACACACACCCACCCACACACACACACCCACACACACACACAAACGTCCATCTGTGCTGCACAATTTTAATCTCCGGATTACACACATTTATTAACTGTCATTTTTGCACAATCATACACACCATGTGTTCGATATTTCCTTGGAATGTACCACATACACTATTTATTGAGACAAAATGATACACCAGTTTGGCATTTTCTGCTGATGCCAGTGTACAGTCAAACCGAGATGTAAAGTAAAGAAGTAACAATACTTCCTTACTGTACTTAAGTAGATTTTTCTGGTATCAGTACTTCACTATTTATTTTTCAAACAACTTTTTTTACTCAAATATGTGTACTTTAAAGGAACTACAGGAATTTCTGGCAGATAATGGTCAGTCCTTGCACTTGGCTACCATCTCTTGTATTCTTTACAAATTTGGGTTGTGGTGCAGGTTGGCAAGAAGAATATGCAAGCTTGCCTGAATTATGCCAAAACATTCATTCACTACCCCAAACCCTGTGGGAAAATGTGTTCTGGTCTGACAAGAGAAGATTTTTGTCCACAGTTCTAAAAGGTATGTTTGTGGCTCAAAGCCAATACAGAGCATCATCCAAGAAACAACATATCGTCAGTGAAGCATGGTGGTGGTAGCATTTTGTTTGGGGATGCTTCTCTTTAGCTGGGCCAGGGCACTTTTCAAGATAGAGGGAAATTAACACTCTAAATATCACATATTTGGGCAAAAAACCTTCTGTCTTCTCTAAAAAAGCTAAACATGAATAGGAATTTCACATTTCAACATGACAGTGACTCAAAGTACATAAAATTAACAAAAACATCGCTTCGAAAAAGTGTAATCAAATTTCAGGAATGGACCAGCCAAAACCTTTTTTACAAAGCAGAGACCGAAAAAGTTTCAAAGTCTTGATGTGTAAAGCTAATAGAGACTTATTCACAAAGATTTTTATGCAATCAAGCTGTCGTAGTTTTTGTTTATTTAAAATGTTCCCAATTATGAAATTTTTCCTTTTATTTCTGGATCTTTGTTTGGTTTCTTCTGAAGATCACATTAAAGATGTAACGAGTCTTTCTTTTACATTGTTGTTAATTCTGTCTTTATATATTGTTTTAGATGAATCAACATACAGCTGTTAAATCTATATCATTAAGTATTTTGCTCACGGTTTTTACAATGAGAAAACACACCACTCATCACAGTTACCTCGCTAGCTTGTTTAGAACAAAAGACAATCATGGAGACGCCCTCGATTTTTGTTGACTTGAATAGCTTGGACGCAAGGAGCTCAAAACCTGGAGGAACTCCAGACTTCAGAGGACGTTACAATGCACCGTAAATCATTACATCTGGATTTCTGTCCTTATTGTTAAAAGCACTTTGCATGTAGAACAATGGGCAACGTCAGCACGTATGCATAGAATAAATCATCAGAAGTGAGTGCTGTTATGGAAAAATAATTAACAAAGCAGAAGGACTTTTCAATATTGTCCTCTAACAGATCATCAGTGTTTTACTCCTCTTAAACCACAGCAAGCTGCCAGTAATTACAACCTCAGTCAATTAAACAATGACACGTGCAACTTTTTTAGATTTGTATTGCTTTCAATTGTTTTCACTTACACTATAGCAGCTTTTTAAGACTATCCTCTATTTGTTAAACTTTTCTTTAATTTAATACAATTTAAAAACATAGCTTGTCATGTTACAAAGGAAACTCTTTTACTGACACTGGAGACTCCTTCTCCGAATCTTTCTTTCTTTCTTTCTTTCTTTCTTTCTTTCTTTTTTTCTTTCACTCTTTCTTTCTTTCGGATTCTCCCATCAAGGGTCGCCACAGCGGATCATCCGCATGTTTGATTTGGCACATGTTTTTACGCTGAATGCCCTTCCTAACGCAACCCTCCCCATTTATCCGGGCTTGGGACCGGCACTAAGGCTTGTGCAACCCTATTGGCTGGGGTCGGTTCCCTGACCAGGGATCGAACCAGGGCCGCAGCGTTGAGAGCGCCGCATCCTAAAAACTCCATCGATCGGGTTCAGATAGAAAACAACACTTTAAAATGATTTTTTTGATGCTGTGTGTACAGATAAACTGCTTACTCTTTATATAACTGTTGGTTTCTGAACATAGAACCATACAGGTAGTTTCTCAACTCAACACATGTATCAGCTCCACCCATATACACATACAATATATCAGTTTCACACACTCTCAGGACTGTAATAATAATAATAATATCCGCTCCTGTGTTGCTTCCTTTCTACTGATGTGCAAGTTAGTCAGGGGTCAATACATTCTGCAAAGGCTACACTTATATATGCACTGTATATGCAACAACCACCTATATGGTAGGTATAGCTGAAAAATGGGTACATTTAAACACCTATAAATGTGTGTCTGTGTGTGTATACCGAAGGTGTCCAAACCTTTTTAAAACACTATACAATTTCTTCTTGTCTCTGAGACAAGCCCTTGATGTCTCCATAAGAAAGCATTCTGTACCTGCTACCTTGAAGTATGTATATACACTAAAAAAAGTCACATATATTTTCATTTAATTTTCATAAAAATTTTTCCTGCAGCTGCAAATGAAATACAAATATTTTAATTAGATCTGTAGCCATGGCTTAATATCTGTATTTTCCTTGTCTCATGTACAGAGGGCCAAAATAAAATTCATCTTGTTTTGGCATCTTTGGAAAACACTATATGGAAAAAAGTACCAAGACACCTGACTTTTCCAGCCATATGTGGTTTTTCCCTCAAAGTTGCAGATGCACATTTGTTTAGGATGTCTTGCAGTAGCAAGTTCAAGATCATCCACTCAATCCCATGTAAAGCATATCTTCATGAAGCTGGTTTTGTGCACAGGGGAATTGTAACTCAGTGGTAAAGATTTTGGACTTCTGACTAGAAGGTTGTAATCTCAGCACCACCATTCTGCCGCTGCTGGACCCTTGAGCGAGGCCCTCAACTGCTCGGTTGTATGAATGAAATAATTGCAAGTCCCTCTAGATAAGAGTGTCGGCCAAAAAGCTGTACATTTCATGCTGGAACAGGTTTAGGACTCCTAGTACAAGTAAATGGGTAATTTGATGTCCTAATACTTTATCCAGTTTACATTTAACCATTATTCATCATTTCATTCGTGTTGTTATTGATTAGGGTTTGGAGTGTAAAGCAGCACAGGAGGGGGGATTAAAGAGTAAATATTAGCTAGGAGTGGGTGATCAGTTGGATGAGATTACATCCAGCCCAAAGCTCATTAACACTTAACTAGACTGGAGGAAGATAAGCACTCAGCACTTGTTTAAAGATTTGGATGATTGCAAGCTGTAGGTGAAGGAGCTACAGGAGTTCTGCTGTTTTATACATTTTATTTAATTTATTCATTATACTTACTTGATTTATACAGTTACTCAAATATTTAACTTTGCATTGTCCTTACTATTGGACTAATTGCAAATAGACTTTGAATAAGAATGAGTTCGAATTGAGTGTATAAATAAGATAAATGTAAATCGCTCTGGATTAAATGTCATGAATGTAAATGATCGATTATAAGTTAGCAAACTGAAGTCTTATAAACTCCTTTACATTCTAAATTTCAGAGCTGTTTTTTTTATTACAAATGTTTCAATCTGTAATTTAATAAAGTTCTGTTTTTATTTTATTATGGATCTTCTTATTATAAAGAACTTGTATTGAAGTTAAGAAAGATGTAAAAATGATCAAAAGGCAAAAAGTGGTGATCAATTTTGTATAAATGTGTATCTGAAGCTGGTTTTGGTGATATGATATTCTGTATTTTCCTGATCAATACATAAAAAAGAAATGGCAGAAGTTTGAGAGTCCACACACACACACAAACACACACACATACAGACTGTTTTGGGAGCTGAAGGGAAATCGGTGTGTAACATGCATTTCCTGTAAAGTCTCTTGTTTTGATTTTGGACAATGGCCGAGCTCAATGCTGGGGTTGAAACCGGAAAACTATGGATATTACACGATGCTAAAGACATTCCAGCATTCACACACACAGACACACACACACACACAAACAAAGAAGTTTTCAGTGGAATAAAGATTTTATTTACAGATTAATTCATAGCAGTGTCATAGCAGGTTGATCAGTTCATGAAAACATGAGAAATTCATGAAAATTAGCTACCCATTACATTCCATTAATGTCCACACACACACACACACACACACACATACACACATTTACAGCAGTCTGTCATTTGTAAAAGCTGCCACTTATTAACTCGCCCTCGTCAAACAGCATTTGTCAGCTGCCATCTGGCATTCGGAGTCCCCGAAAACACACACACACACACACACACACACACACACACACACCACTCTTTAAACAGGTTGCAACACTTCTGCTCAGCTGACACCCCCGCCCCCCCGAACCAAATAGTCTGATCGCCAGTAATGAAGACAACAGGTAAATTGCTCAGTAGGAGACACTGGGACAACCCTTTCTATGTATGTCCAAGTGCTTAAAAAATGAAGCGATACAATTATGGAGGATCTCGTTTGCCAAAGTTGAGAGCAAATGTCTCTTGTTGTGCAGACCACCCACTAGGCTTCCTCCATCAGCCCTGAGTCGCCCTAAAGAGTCCACATGAGGTCTACGAGACGCCCGACGCGAACGTCTGGAACGCAGCTGTCTGTGAGCTCTGATCTCCGGAAGCAATGCCAAAGAGCCTGGCACTGCAAACCCGAAAACCTCAGGGGAACTCAGACCGCACCAAAAAAAAAAAAGAGCAGTCAATAAAAAAAGAGCTTTTGGTGCGATACACATCAAGTCGAGAGTTTGGGGTTTTGCTTTTCCAAGATCAGTAGATTTATCGGCGAGTTGCGAAGGCTTCAATGAGACGACTTCCTCTCGTAAAAAATCTCTGTTGTTCACACCTTAGTGGCTAGAGATGGCGCCTCAGTCTTCTGCGAGGAAAGAGAACTTGCCGGGCTGGAGTGGAGCGCCTTCTTCAGATTTAGGAGGCACAGAAACTGAGATCTGAAGCGCAGGTCGAAGAACGCATAAAGAAATGGGTTGAGGCAGCTGTTGAGGTAAGCGAGGCAGGTGGCGTAGGGATGAGCATAGAGCAGGAAATTGAGCAGCGAGCAGGATTCGGGCACAACTCCAAGGTAGGAGAGGGCATCCATGGACTTTAGAAGGTGAAAGGGCATCCAGCAGGCCGCGAACACGACCACGAGGGTCGTGATTATTTTCAGGAGGCGCCGCTTGCGTTGGTCCCCTTTGCCAAGGTTCTTGTTGAAGTGTCGTGTCACAGTACAGCCAATGAAGCCGTAGCACACCATCATGGCCAGCAACGGGATCAGGAACCCAAACGCAGTGGAGGAGATGCCCAGTCCAGCAATCCAAAATTTTTCATTCTCCTTGGTCGACACAAGGCTGAAATCCATGGCGCAGGAGGTCTGGTTGGTGGTATTGTCCAAAAATGTGGTGCGGAAGAGCAGTGTGGGGGACGCTAGTGCGCCTGAGAGAACCCAAATTGCAAAAAGGGAAACCTTCATTCGCCCATGGGTCCGGAGCTGCGAGCTGCTCAGAGAGCGCACGATGGCCAGGTACCTGTCCATGCTGAGGCAGGTGAGGCAAAAGACACTGGCGAACATGTTGAGCATCACTACGTAGCTGCTGAGCTTGCACAGGACCACACCAAATGGCCACTGATACCCCAGCGCCGTGTACACTGCCCACAGAGGCAGGGTCACAACAAACGTCAGGTCCGCCATAGCCAGATTGCCGATATAGACGTCCGCCGCTCTGCGCTTGCGCTCCGCCTTCCACACTATGAAGATAACCACGCCGTTTCCCGAGAGGCCCAGGATGAAGATGAGCATGTAGAGGATGGGGATGAGAGTGTACGACACTTGCAGCTCATCATACTCGCAGGAGTTGTTCGAGAGGTCTCCATCGTAGTTGTAGTCGTAGTCGTCCGTACCGTTATCCATGACGCCTAAAAGGTTGAAAGTTCCAAAAGTTCAGATGATCAGAGTGTAAAGATCAACTCTGTCCTAAATCAGCATTGAGGGTCAAAGTAATAGAGAGCTCCTTTTTTCAAGTGAGTTCAAGCATGAATGCTCTCTGTGAGAGAATCAGTGTCTTTTTAAAGCTCTACCAAACCCAGGCACCCCTCCTCTCTCCTCCCTCCTTTCTTCTCTAGTCTATTGTCCCCGCCCTCTGTCCCACCTCCTTTGCTTTTCTTTAGTTGTAAACCATTACTATGCACATAGGGGGCAACTATTTAATGCTTATTACCTAAAGCTCTAAAAAATAAAGCAATTTTGTTATAGCTGATCATTAAAAAAAGAAAAAAAATCTAATCAAATAAAAAAAAAAACATGCTTTTAGAAACCTTTACAAACAAAACCCTCACAAGACTTTTCTTTACCTCCCATGTACCAATAATTAAAAAAACAAATTTCTTTAATGGACTTCTGGGTTGCTGCCAAAGCAAAGTGTATGCATTCAAAAAAGCACAGGAGCGGATTTGTTAGGACAAGTCGGGACGCACGTTTTTTCTCCCTATAGAGATCGGCTCAGATCATAATAGTCGATGGTTGACGTGTGAACGACGGCCTATTCAGGTGAAAAAAAAATAAAAATCTTCCCATTTCCATGCCAATGCCACTGGCAAAACACACCATTACACTTGTGTAAATGTCAGTTTCAATCGGATGCCTGTCTGAACAAGACCCCGAGAATCTCTTCAGCCAAATAAACCAGAACTCAGTCGGTTATTGCTTAAGAGTATATAATTGCAGGGAAATTATGTCTTTTCATGGAAAACGGAAGCGGAACGTGAGAAATGCAGTTGCCTGCTTTAGTGGGATTATAAGAAATGTAATGTCATCATAAAATAAATTGAATTAAGAAATGTAAAGATAAAATCTGCATTCATATTAATTACATTTTATATTGAAGAATATTTAATAACTACATACATTTTATTATCCTGGGCTTACATTCATCATCCTAAAGAAGTCATACAGGTTACTCAACTGTGTTTGTGTGAGGTATGTGTGGTGTGTATGGTTTGTGTGTGCATATGTTTCTCTCTTTTACTACAGTCCACACAACATGTCTAACTTGGCCGCATGTTAAAATATATAAATCGCATCTGGTCGTCATAAAAAAGATTAAAATACAGAGAAATTAAGGAACAAAAAAGTGCCTCATGCTTCATCTGACTCAGAGATGAAACCGGATGAAGCTGAAATCTGACATCAGCGATTTTAAAGATTAATGTCACTTTATTAAGGAGGATATTTCATGTCTGAAGGAACCTTTTCTTTCTTTATTCCATTTCATGTTGTTTATGAGTCGTTGGAATACAGGGGAAGGGAAGACAGACATAATGTAAAGTCTGGATGTTGGAATGAAAGCCTTTAAACTCCCACACAATGTGTACATACTTTTTCTTTTTGCTCTATTATAGTCACTGCATCGTGCGGTTTGAGAATATTGCCCTCGAAAGTGTCGAGAAATCTATTATTAGCCAAACAAAACCACTGAATGCAGGAAGAGCGATATAATTTTCGAAGATATGAAAACTCTTGAAATTAAGAATTTGATTATACTTATTTAATTTATTAAGCAAATAAAAAGTGCATTTTGAAGTTCTTTTTTTAATTAGTATTCAGGCTTTTTTTCTTTAACATACAATATTTTCATGGTTGCACTGAAAAATCGAACATTTTAATTATTTTATATTCAATTATTTAGTTAGAAATTGTAAGAAATTAATTAATTAATTAATTAATTAATTTATTTATTTATTTATTTATTAATTAATTAATTTATTTTTACTTTTTTTAAATTTAAATGTAAACCATTAAATTTTCTACTCTGATTTTACTTATATTAAATTGAATTTTTATTTATTTATTTTTATTAAGACTATTATATTTCTGAATCATCTAACAAGAAATAAAATTATTATACTAATTATACTAACTAATTGTAGAACACTAATATTTTTTAACGTATTAAATTATATTTAACCCAAAACCTATATTTAACTTAAACTTTAACTTTAAAATATTTTGAAGAAATTTTAAGAAATTAGTTCTTAATTGTTTTTTTCAAATGATTTTACAATTAAATTTCATAGCAAATCTATCAAAATTATACACAAACTAACATTTTAGCTATTTATTAGCTAAACCCTTCTCCTGGAGTCTTTGCCCATCCCTGATCTAACCTGCAATGGTTTTTCTGCAATGGTTGAACTAGGAGACCCAAACCTATTTATTTAGAAAATATAGAAGCCAAAAGAAGAAGAAGAATAGGAAGAAGAAGAAGATATGTATTATGTACATACACACACATGACAGTATGAGCTCTATTTGATGAAGACTTTAAAGTTCTGGTCTGGACGCGCGCGCGTGTGTGTGTGCGTGTGTGTGTGTGTGTGTGTGTGTGTGTGTGTGTGATCAGGCGGGAGACTTCACTCGACACTCTGACCTGTCTATCAGCACTTCACCGTCCGTGGCGCCGAGGCCCTGACTGACCCAGACACAACTATCTGCTCTCTCTCCTTTTCCTTCACACACACACACACACACACACACACACACACACACACACACACACACACACACACACACACACACAGAAACACACACACACTCACCACACACAGCTTCAGGAAGGAGTTTCCTCTGTAATAACATCATTCTTCTCATGCTTTATGCTGATCACAGTCTCATTCATTCTCTTTTCTCTTTCGTTCCCTATCTTTTTTATTCCTTTATCTTAGCAGGAAGTGCCCAGTGGAAGGGCACATCCCATGATTGGACCATTGCTCCATTTTTGATGCTTTTCTTTGTTACATTTCAGATTTACGTTTTTCAGATTATAATCTTTTGCCTGCGAAAAAGGACGTAAAACAATAGGAATAATAAAAAAAACACACAAAAAACCCCAGTACAATCAAACTGTCGAAGTCTGTTATTGTTCATTATACTGGTGTAAATGCCTTTTTTTTTGTTGGCCTGAATACGATTTTTATGCAACAGTAAATGTTTTTAAACATTATTCAAAGGATTTCTCAGCATTAAATCATGTAATATTACCAGGTAATATTTTGTATGGGTCCAGAAGTGGGGTTTGCAGTCATCATTCCTCTAACCACACACACACACACACACACACACACACACACACACACACACACACACACACACACACACAGAATAACATGGTTCCAGAAATATGACTGAATTCTAAATATGTCAATACTAAATAGTGAGAAATCACTAACAGGGGGTTTCAATATTTATTCCATCCCCCCCACACACACCCAAGGAATCCTTTTATCTTTCACCATCAGTCTTAACGGTGCAGATAAGAAAATTTGATGAGGCAAATGGTATCGCTATACATATTCACAGTGACATAAACACAGCAGGAGCAGCAGGTGCTAATTAGTTTATCTTTCAGCAGCTTCGAGTGTGTGTGTGTGTGTGTGTGTGTGTGTGTGTGTGTGTGTGTGTGTGTGTGTGTGTGTGTGTGTGTGTGCATGTACATGGCCTCAGGAAAAAAAAAATCACCTCTTGTACCTCCTCAACCCAGATTTGACTATTACGTGTTTGCTGGATAGAGTTATGTTGGTTTTGAAGTGCTGCTGCTTTGAAGCAAGTTAGGAAGTACCAGTTTAATGCTGGAGAACTACTGTGAGAAAGAATGACACAAGCAGCAACAAAGAACCGAGAACAAGAAAGGTTGAGAAGACTAACGAATAAAAGGAAAAGTTGATTCATTAGAGAGAAAGAGGAAGTGAGAGTTAAAAAGACTGAGTGAACATTCAGAACATCCAAGTGTGTCTTGTTTGTGTGTGTGTGTGTGTGTGTGTGTGTGTGTGTGTGTGTGTGTGTGTGTGTGTGTGTGTGTTTGTTTTAAAGAACAAAAACTTCAGAGGAACTATGTGAATTAGAAAACTATATAAACCTTCGTTCAGTGGAACTAGCTAGCATAAACCATTGTGATGTAAACATCTAAACTTCTGAGGAACTAGCTAGCATACACCATTATGGTATAAATATCCACACTTTGATGGAAACTAGATAGCATATACCATTATGGTATAAATATCTGAATTTCAGGAAAACTAGTTAGCATAATATTCAGAATTACTAATCATTAGCTAGACTAGAGCCAGAATAGCTCATTATCATGGGAACTATCTAGCTCTACAGGTAGCTTAGGCACTGTGTGCATCATATATAATTTTTAATGGCCACGTAGTGTGCAGCATAAGGCATAGAAACCACCACGTTACAACTCATAGAGAACCTCTTGTATGCAGTGAAATGGAAGTCGGAGTTTTCTATCTGGTCTGAAGAGCACAGTACCATAGAAACAGAAAGGTTGAAGGCTGCTGATTTGAAGCAAGGTGAGAAAGCTTGTGGTTATCAGTTTTGCACTGATGGACTGCTGTAAAAAAGAGTAACACAAACAAAGAGACAAGAAAAGAGAACCAGAAAGGTTGAGAAAACAAACAAATTAGAGTAAATTTATAGAAAGTTTACAGTATGACTATTAAAACATCAGGAGAACAAGCTAGCATAATCTGATATGGTATACATTTATGAACTTACGGAAAACTAGCTAGCATAAACCATTATGAAATACATTTCTAAACTTCAGGAGGACTTGCTAGCATAAACTATTGATGTATACATTTCTAAACATCAGGAGAATTAGCTAGCATAAACAATTATATTATAAATATCTGAATTTTGATTCGAACTAGCTAGAATAAATCCTTACCGTATAAATGTCTAAACTTAATAGGAACTTGCTAACATAAATGGAAGAATAGCTTATTATCAGTGGAAATAGCTAGCTCTATGGGTAGTGAAGAGTGTTAGATTAATAAATTCAGGTTTCTCCATTTTCTAGAAAAAAAAAATAAAAATACTTTATAACTGGAAAGTCCCACATTGCAATAAACATAAATATTTGAAAGTCAGCAATTTGAAATAACAGAAAGTCAAATATTTGAAGTAGATTAAAAACCTATATATCTGTATTGATATATTTAAATATGTTCACTTAGTTTCACAAATATTTCTAGACTTTTATTAAAAATGAATTGTTTCCATGATATCTATAAATATCATGCATTAGCTACTAAATATATCCTAAAAGATGAACATGTGAATAATCATTTTTAACACAAGATTTCAACACAATTGTGTAAAAAAGACGGAATCAATCCTGCGCGTTACGTAGCATAAACACCTGAGTTACTGCCATGACACCGAATTTATAGTTGAAACTCCTCAGATCTGACATCTCCACCGTCTCGCTTTGGGGTCAGAGGTGATTGACACCAGGCTGCTAATCACCCCGACCAGAACGATGGACGAGTTCACGCCTTATAACTCACACACACACACACACACACACACACACACACACACACACACACTGGCTGGAATAGCTAAACATCAGCAAAACTAGCCAGCAGTAAAGCCATATAGCCAATAACCTAGATATCTTCACTCTCAAGCACAACTCATAAAAGACAGCTTAGCTAATCTTTAGTTAAAAGAGCTGGCATTGAAAATTAAAACTGGTACAGCTTTGAAAAAACTAGCTTGCATGTAACATAAGTACAGTTAGTCCTCAGGTGAAACATAAGAACAGGAATCTAATCTTCAGAAGAAATAGCTAGCATAAACTTTAAAAGACAATGGGATTGACATAGCTGGGGAAACAAGCTAGCATTAAACATAAAAGCTGCAACAGCTATTTTTTTTTTTTACAGAAACTGGCTGTTAAAAACAATAAACACTGCAATAGGTAAACTTCAGGAAAATTAGCTAATCCTAAAGCCAGAAAAATCCAGAAATCTTTGAAAAAAACTAGCTAGTACAACCTTAAAAACAAGTACAGCTAATCCTCAGGAGAACTAACTAGCACAACAAAAGGCAGTGAAGCTAATTTACAGCAAAACAAGTTCGTAAAACCCATAAAAAAGGAATCTGTTAGGAATATAGTTAATATATTTATGGAAAATAAGCAAGCATGAACCATGAAAGCAGCAAAAGCAACAGATTTTCCTCAGGAAAACTAGACAGTAAAGAAAATATAATCTGCAATTGGAAAACTTCAGGGAAACTATCAAACCTGAAAGCTGTGAAATTCAGATATTATCAGTAGAACTGATGAGAAAACCTCAATATTTACATATCTTCAGTAGAACTATCTAGCATGGACCAAACACATCACATTCTAATTTTTAGTAGGATTTAATTGCAATTTTGGGTGTTAGTAATGTGTTTATGGCTTATATTTAAGGAAAACTAGTGTATCATCAGGAGGACAAAGGGACAAACTTTAATAAACATTTAGGGTGGACCGTCAGGGTGGACAACATCAACAGCAATATATCTGCGTGTCATACACAACATCCGGAAACAACAACCGGCCGGGTTTCCTGAAGATGTGGCACTTAAATTAGAAAAGACAAACATCCTCAAACATACGCTTTCTGCCTGGTGCCTCTGTAGCGCTGTCCTGGTATAACCCATAACACTTTTTCCAATGCCCAAAGCACATTTTCTGAACTATTGTTTCTCGGTTTGTGGCGTCTGTGGAAAGTGTCAAGTGAAATAATCTACACTGATATTGATTCTGTCTTAGGCAGGTCTCTAAAGGTCACTTAGTTAATAAACACTATATGGAACAAGTTAGTGGACATCTGACTATAAGATTTCTGAACATCCCATTTCACATTTAGTCTTTACTTGCTGTTATAATAGCCTCCACTCTTCTGGGAAGATGTTCCACTAGATTTTGTGGAGATTTGTGAAGATTCATTTCACCAGTTGAGTAAGGAAACCTGAGGTGCAGTCAGAGTATATGGTTTATAGCTCCAGTCAAGAACCAACCTATGTAAAGCATATCTACAGGCTTGGGTCTTCTAGTTCAAGCGACGGGAAAATGTTATGCTTCTACATCCATTGACATCCAGTACAATTGTGTGCCTTCAACATTTTGGTAAATACAATGTCCCAATACCTTTGTCCATATAGTGTAACTCGATATCACAGACACACATCAGAGAGTAGCAGTAAACGTAGTGAGACTTTCCTCACCCTGAACATCCTCCTTACTCACACACACTCATCCTAAACTTCCCAGACAAACATTCACCTCAGCCGTGTGGGTTTCCATTTAATGAGCTGCTGAAACTGTCGGATGCTAATCAGGCTAGCATGTGACAGACACATTTCAGCCGCAATGGCTCCATAACCCCCCCTCACTCTTTTTTCCTCCCTCTCTCACTCTGTCTGATTCCCCAGCTGTGCTGATTAGCTCAGGTCTCCAGCCGACAATAAGGCTAGCTGAAAGATGAGCCTCCGCTGCTGCTGTAGCTAACTACCACTTAGAGGCTCTTCTGTTTATTTAACTCACGTGTTATTTTGACGTTTTAAACCCAGTCATAAAGATACAGACCGACCGATTTATTAAAATAAGAGCTGTACAAAGGCCTGTAGGTTTTCTCCACTGATGAGAGTCAAAAGATATCTCATTTTACCAGTAATCATATTTGACTGATATTTTGATAAGCAAAACTCTAAGAAGCATCAATATTACCTCAATGACAAAAACACTCCACTCCTTTTGACACTGGTAACACATGATGGCTAAAATCTGGTTGTATAGAAAGTTAAACATCAACTACTGGAAAGAGCACAACCAAAAAAGAAGCTAGGAAATGAAGAGAATAGACTATTGTAAATAATTTAATACATATCCATAGAGAAAATACGAGGTGGTTTCAGAAGGTTTGGAGACTAATGGTGCCAACTGGTGCTATTCTGACCACGTGCCTTGCCACATCTGCGATTTCATCATGGACAGCAAGTTAGAACAAAGAGCAAACGTGAAATTTTCTGTGCAACTGGCCAAATCTGCCACAGAGACGTTTTAATTGGAAGAACATCACTGGAAGACGACGAGAGAGCAGGAAGACCTTCATGGAGCTCAACCTCTAAAAATGTTAAAACCGTTTGCCAACATGTGGATGATGATCGTCGGAGAACAATCCACATGATCTCACTTCCGCACCCGCCCTACTCTAGATTGGGCTTCTCGAAGATGAAGATCCAGATTAAAGGTAGCTACTTTGACAACACAGATTTGGCCTGAATCGCAGAAGCTTCAAAAAACCTCCAGGACTGGAAGCGCTGTATTGCTGTGCAAGGGAATTATTTTGAAGGTATAGTGTATAAACATAGACAAATGAATTTATGAACAAATGAGCTAGTCTCGAAATTTTTTGATACCACCTCTGATATCAAAATATAAGTCAGTGATTCTAATAGTGTTGAAGCCAGCAGAGGAGGCCATGCTGGCCCTGATGAGCCACCACTGCTAAATGGAGCTGGAAGTTCCCTCACTACTGTGAATCAGAGCAGTAAAGTGACTCTTATTGTAAGGGCAATTTGTCTCAGATTTTGTGTGCATTTGGATTCCCCCTTCTGTGTTTTGTATTTTTTGACAGTATTGTACTATTAATTGCGCATGATAAAAATATGACGAGGAAGTCAGCACTCAGCACTTGTTCCCTTGGATCTTAATCATGGCATTTTTTCTTTTAAGCCGATTGAAGTATGGCCAAGAGCGTGGCGTCTCAGCGCAATGCAACATGCGCTTTGTTGTCTGGCTTGCTAATGGTACTTAGCAGATCCGCAGATCCAGATTCAGGACTTGAGCCAAAAGTGTTCTTTTTTTTAACAAGCCAAGGGTCAGTGCCCAATCCTCCGTATCGCACTACTGGAGGAAGCGCCATCTCTGGATTAAACGTGTCCGGCTTCTGTTTGTGGGTCACTCAAGGTAGAGATGTTTCACCTGGTGCAATCTGTCTCTGTCACTCCATTGTTGTGGTGGATTGTAAATATTTACGGCAAACAGGGATGTCCTGAAGTGTGTGTGTTGTACCCAGGATGACGTGCTGTTTAGATCAGAGCCTGGTTTGTTATTTATAGCGCACAGAAGTACCAGAAAAGTCTGTAACTAGGGTGTGAAGTCTGATCTAAATGTGATAAATAGAAAGGTGAACGGGTTTGTAGCTGTGAATTCTGTACACTGTTGCAGAAACGCTTGATTCTGATTGGTCGGATGATGGCTTCAAGGTTTACAGATCAATCCACTTGTTCTTTTTTGTTTTATTGAAAATGACTAACGCTTGTAAGCCAGGCGTTAAGTAATAGTGTATAGCTGTTTAAATATTTTCTGCAAGAAGACTTCTCATTAACAATCATTAAAGGAGTCTCTTATTTGGAGCAGTTTGAGATAACAGAGACAAAGAGCTCTCTGAAATGCTGAAGACTTTCCAATGTAACAAAACTAACACATTTATGAGCAATATTTTTAATAACTGAGGAAGAAAAACGTCCTTAAATCTGCCTTGCCCTTGTGTTTCTTATAATGGATCTCATTGTTCTTCCTTATTATTTTAATATTATTTATGTGCAGCTTCTACATATATTTACATATTTATCTGCACTTGTGAGTCTGCACAATGCCTCTACTTACTCTTCTGGTAGATGCTTAACTGCATTTGGTTGCTGTTTAGTTGCTAAATCTATTTTTCTATTTTTTATTTTTATTTTAAATATTATTGATAAGTTCTTTTAAATATTTATTTTGTGATTATACACATTTTTTTAATTGTTTTGTTCTTCTTGTTTTTTATTATATTATATTATTATAATGTGTTTAATTAATGTGGATTATTTATTCTATTACACCATATTTATTTTATAGATTTTTTTTACTTTTTTCTACAATTACGCTTCCTGTGTGCTTGTTTTGTGCAATGCATATGTACAATTAATTGTCATGCCAATGAAACACCTGAAAATGTAAACCCTGAGAGCCACATGCTGTTTATAAAGTGTTTATAACTGCTTAATGTGAAAAACATTCAACAATAACATTTTAACAATAAATGAAGTATCTAAATGCCATTGTTTATTTAATTCACATTCAAGACTACTCTTCTTCTTCTTCTTCTTCTTCTTTCCGCTGCTGATTTTATATATACATTTTTTTTAAAGCTATAATGTGATACTGTGACACATTGAAATGTGTGTACATCATTTATTTGACAATGACTCCAAATATTGTTTAGACGATCAGATTTCAGAAACATTTTATTCCGATTTTTTTCCAAAATTTACATTTATCATCATGCTTTATGCTTTTTCCATAACGAAGTAAACATCAAACACATCATATATGCGCTGTATGCTGGGAAAACGCCTTCTTTCCCCCACACCTGTCTCCTTTTCCTCAATACTGCTGGTAGTTGTCGCCATGGCGTCTACCCAGAATCCCTTGAGGCTGACGCACTCATCACTGCCCCGCTGCAGCAGCGGTGCCTTCTGGGCTGCTACAGGAAGAAGGGCCTGCCTGACAGGAAGTAGTGACCTCTGTTCATGCCTACTGGAGCCAGGCTGTGTCTTCAAGCCGATGGTTGTCTTATTGATTAGGCCATTGTCTCTCTTCCTGCTGAAAACAGAGAGTGAAAAATAAAGTATGACAGGATGGAAGGAGGGACAGCACACATCATTGTTCCTGAGTTTCATCAAACCCTATAATAGGATTTATATTTAGTTTTTCATTAATAGCTCTCTGGGTTACTGTAATCGCATGTGCTCAGAATGTCTCAGAGCTCAGGAGGGTCATGCTTGTAAAGACTGCAGTGTCTTCAGCTGGAAAATAGCAGAAAATCAACAAATAAGTAGAGCTTCATTACAGAAAGTATTATAGACTTCTTTGCATCAAGGCTGCAGACGGAAGCCAACGTCTGCAGAAGGAACCTATGAAGTTCTCAATGATGCTTGCAACAACCTATTGTACATGCAAAATGCAAGAGTAAGAGTTTGGATCCTCTGAACTTCGACTGACACCGTGCTGTACACTGCAAGGCGTCTAGCCCCTTATTTCATATCCCGAGGGGGATAATTAGACGATGCAGGCCAGCTGGAGAAGCTCTTTTTCGGACGTGAGTGTCACAAGAAGATTAGACTCGTCTGCTCACAATCTCAGACGTGTATATCTTCTTATTCTTCGTGCAACTCAAATTATTTTCCAATCGCACTCTCTTCCTCCTCCTCCGCCACTTCCTCCTCTTCCTTCTCCACTGTCTTGCATGCAGGGAGCAGCAGGATCTGCTTTAACGCCCGACTAGGAGATAAGAGGTTGAGCAGGAGGTCTGAGATAAGAGCACACACACTCACACTCCTGCGGTCAACACAAACACCAGCAGCAGTAAAAAAAATCTAAATAAGTCCCTGAGGGTCTTCCTCTTCCTCTGGGCCGACGTGGGGGCTTCGGAGCAGATACAATCCAGGGAACACACACACATACACACACGCGACCTCTTGATCTCTGTCAATCTCCAGCTTTAATGAACAGCATGAAATCCATTCATACACTCCAGCATTTTTATTTAGAACTTAATAATGTTTTTATGTTTAAAGTATTATCTCCTACCCTGTATACACTATATAAACAAAAGTATTCAGACACCTGACTTTTCCAGCCATATGTGGTTCTTCCACTAATCCTTTACCACAAAGTTGAAGGCACACAATTGTATAGGATGTATTTGGATATAGTAGCATTAAATTGTCCCGTCACTTGAACTAGGAGACCCAAACCTGACCCAAAGCATGACAATGCCCATGTGCACAAAGCCATCTTCATGGAGATATGCTTTACATAGGTAGGAGTGGAAGATATGGAGTGGCCTGCTATAGAGCTGCATTTGGGATGGTTTTGAACGCTGACTGCACCACAGACTTCCTCACCCTACATCAGTACATGACTTTACTAACACCCTTGTGGCTGAATGTGCACAAATCTCCACATCTCCCTCCAAAATCTAGTGGAACATCTTCCCAGAAGAGGATTATAACAGCAAATAGGGACTAAATGTGAGGGAAAAAAACACATACGAATTTAATGTTTATGTGTTCACAAACTTTTGGTTATATAGTGTAGAATACACAATGATAGAAATCCTTAAACTTCTAATTCAGCCTTTGAAGAGAACTTTGTGCTTTATAGAAGATCTGGCATATGCATTTCTGTATATATGCTCGCTAAAGACCAAAGCTAACGATTTAGGACATACCTAGCACATACAAAATGCAGTGGTTGCACACAACTGTGGAGAATATCAACAGTTTGCTGTTAGGCAGATAGAAAACAAGAAACTAGCTGAGGACTGAGGGTAACATGACGACTGGCGAAAACAAAAGGGCTCTAGATAGTTGACTGTAATGTAAAGGTATAGCGACGGTGAAAGTGTGACCAAAGTATTGCAAATGTCAAAATTTACATCAGATGTTTTGGTAAATGATATAGAAAATATCTTTATCCAGCTTAAATAATAAGATTTTCGTGGCTTTTCATGGCTAAGGAGCCTCCCATATATACATATATATATATATAATATATATATTTTTATTATATTATATATATATATATATATATATTTAATGTTATATTCCTTCTAGACATTCTTCTAAAATTCACAAAATTGAATTTATTCATGTCTGGACCTTTTCCCTTTTTAACCATTTACAGTTACAGGACATGTGGAGCCCAAACAGTGAAGAGATTTCTGGAAGTTCTTATCTTATAAAGTAGTATGTAGTAATATGATAAGGCGATGAATTGACAGCTGTGGTGGTTTGAAATGCAAATCTGTCATGCTGTTTTATTGTAAACATACACACACACACACACACACACACACACACACACACACACACACACACACACACACACACACAATTTGTAGTTTGACAGGGTGGGGTTGTAACATAATATGCTATTGTGTAGGATCAGAGTGGTTGCAGCCATATGGCTTTGCAATTAGTTCACATTATAATGGAGCTCTTAAGTGATTAGCTGTCCGTCCGTCCATCCGTCCGTCCATCCACACACACCACTACATACACAGACCATTCACAGATGTGTGTCATTCCTGGAAAATATATACGAAAGCTTCAGTAAAGCATACAATATGCATGAATTAATGAATGAATGGATGATTGAATAAATGAATGAATATTAGTCTGGGTTTTTTTTTTTTTTGTTTCTTTTTTTCCAGACACAGATGGCAAGTCTAATTCCTAATCCTGGATTTTTTTGGATCGTGGATAGTCTCTGCAGTTTAAACGTAATTAATTAAACTGTACTTGTGGATTAGACAGAGCAGCATGAATGAACAGATTTTTCACAGATATTTTATATATCATGCTCTGTGTGTAAAATCCTGATTGAGGTCTAATGTAGGTTAACTTACACTATATTGCCAAAGGTTTGCAAACACCTGGTTATAAGTATGATATGTGATTTTTGAGCATCGCAGCATTCCTTAATTTGTCCCAATTTAGAATTTTTTTCAAGATTGAGTTCCACTAGATTTTAGAGTGTGCTTGTGGACATTTGTGGTTATCAGCTACAAGGGTGTTAGTAAAACCATGTCCTGATGTAGGCCTAAAGTGCAGTCAGCATTCCAAAATATCCCAAAGGTTTTCAGTAGGGCTGAGATCAGAGCTCTATAGCAGGCCCCTCAAGATCTTTCTCTCCATACCATGTTAAGCATATATTCATGGAGCTGGCTTTGTGCACAGGGGAACTGCCATGCTGAAACCACATATAGCAGGAAAGGTCAAGTGTCCCAATACTTTTGTCTATATAGTGTATCACTGAGGCAGGATTCTAGAAATCTCACAAATCTTCTCTCCCTCCGTATCAACCCCGGCTCCTGCCTCCCAATACCTCGTCCTCCATCTTCATGAACTCCTGCTCACCACTGTTCCAGATGCCCCAATCATGTGTGTATGCGTGTGTGTGTGTATATCCTGTATCTACGACCCCTGCTTCCTTACCGAGGAGGAAGACGGGAGACAGCGGGAGCAACAATGCCAGGAAAAAGCCTCCAGAGATTACAGCGTTAAGCACACTGCTCAAATTAATGACAAACACACTCCTGCGACGCTCTCACTCACGCGCGAAACGTGCACCCTTACAGTGGGGGAATTACGCTCCAATCTCGCGCGCACACACACACACACACACACACACACACACACACACACACACACACACACACACACACACACACACACACACAGATGCAGCCAAGACACAAAGCTGGACTGTAATCATAAGCTTAATTGCAGCTCGAGCGTTAAAACCCTCAGGATGTGTCTGAGGTCCAAACTCACAGCATGCTTTCCTCAAACAAACAGTAAAAAAGTAAGTGAGGTCAAAAGTGACTAATAAAGTGAGTTGAAAGGAAATAAATCAGTTAGTTGATATTATTGTTGCGAGGACAATGAATAATGAATTTTAGATGACTTGAAGCTAAAATCTACATATAATGGCTGTAAGATCTGAAATGTTCATATGTGTTGAGTAAATTTATACACTATATGGACAAACCCTTGTGGACACCTGAGCGTAAGAATGGTATATTAGTCCAGATTTGCTGCTATAATAATTTCCACTATTTTGGGAAGATGTTCCACTCAATTGTGGGGGTTTGTAGCAATTCATTCAGCCACAACGGTGTTAGTAAAGTCAGCTACTGATGGAGGTGATGTGATGCAGTCAGTGTTCACAATTATCCCAAAGGTGTTCAATAGGGTTGATAGGGTCAGAACTCGACTGTATATCAAGAAATCTTCCATTTCAACTCCTATACAATGGTGTGCCTCCTACTTTGCCGTAACAGTTTGGAAGAGAACCACATATGGCGGAAAAAATCAGGTGTCCCAATACTTTTGTCCTTTATGCATAATATTTATATTACTGATTGTATGTACAGTATATTTTCTTTTCTTTTATAGTTTATTTCAACTGCTTGCTATTAAAGAATCTCACACCCTACACATCTCGTTATTTTATAAAAATCTATCTAAAAACTGTTTCAAGTCAGGATTCTATCTTGCAGTCAGAACCCGCATGACAATATATTTTAACTAAATATTTGTTCTCAATTAAAAGCCTATAAAAAACAGTGTGTACAGATAATACGGTTTCTTTGCGCTAGTGGGTAACTGTGAAGCTCACTAGCTAGTCATTCTTAGCCACCCAATGACAACGTTATATTTAGCTACATTATGTAGTTTATTTATATATTTATATAAAATTCTATATTTTAAAAGAAAATAAAGTATTAAATGAAAGTCTATATTTAATGCTTTATTTATATCTTGATGTACAGAACTATGTGTTTATATGTTTATATATATGAATATTATATATTCGAATAGCAAGCTAATAAATGTTAGCTAGCATTAATATACAGGTTCTTGGGATTTTTACCTGACAAAATTTACCTAATTTTGGATTTTAGTCTGTTACTGTACACAATATGGACAAAAGTATTAGGACACTTCACTTCCATTTCCTTCAAACTTTTACCACAACGTTGGAGACATGATGAATGTAAATGCTGACTGCACCCCAGACGTCTACACCTCACCTACAGCAGTGCCTGGCTTTACTAACACCCTTGTGGATGAATGGATCTCCACATGCACACTACAAAATCGAGTGGAACTTCTTCCAAAAAGAGAGGAGGTTATTATACCGAAAATGGGCAATAAATGTGTAAAAAGCACAAATGAATGTTATGGTCAGGTCCACAAACCTTTGTCCATAGAATGTATCAGTGAAATCATGAATGGTTCTACATGAAGTATCATGAAGTTTATTTTACTGAATGAAAATAAATGTTAGTGTCTTATCTAACACAACAGACCTTCATTCCAACAAGAAGACGTAAATCCTTACGACGTAAACGTTAACCATGTGCAGGACGGAGGTTGAATGGGACCACTCGTTCATTTCATCCCGTCTAGCACAAACGGTAAACAGGCAAATTCACTTCCTGTCTGCTCCTGATGGTAAAAGCATCTGTTTGACCTTAGACCTTTGCTAATTTCCTTAACACACACCTTCACTCACACTGCTGTCGGACATGCGAGCTGTTTTAATTATTCATGGATTTTTGTATATGTAGACCAAAAGTATGTGGATGCCTGAATTTTACAGCCATGTAAAAAGCATGTACTTTCGGTTAAAATAGAGATATACTCGGTCAAATTAAAAGTACAAAAGTACTGTAGTTGCCGTCAAATGTACATAAGTAACCGAAGCACTATGATGTATTATGGCTATAATGTTCCTTTTATCATTTTATGCACAAGACTCTTTACTTTATTAACTAAATTTGTGTGTAAAGACTCAAATGTTACCTTCAGTGCGCCAATCTATTAATAGAATAATTTCAGACCATCATTTATTCCTCTGTAAATGTTCTGCTTGCTGTTAAACTGATGCTAAACTGTATGTTGGTGATGAGAAGATACCATCAAGTGCCAATCAAACAAGACCCTGATTGGTGGATTGCTGCGTGTTTGACCAGTTACGTTTTTTTATTCACATAAATAATAAGGAACGACTGATTTCGCAAAATGTAGTCGAGTAAAAAGTTAAATATTTGACTTTTTTGAAATGTAGTGAAGTTAAAGTAGAGAGATGTGAAAAAGATACTTAAGTACAGTAACGAATTACATTTTTCTTCATTACCGTCCACACACAGTTTTCAGCATTTGTGTTAAAATGGTAGATAGAAAACACGACCACTTTAATTGGCTTGAAATTTGAAGTGGGCGTGGCTTGAACGGTTCATTTTCATTTTTGTTTTATTTTTGCCAGCATGTGAACGGTGACATCAGCTACATCATTTAAGGTAAATATACTCACAACTGGGGCGAAGATTGTGGATAACTGTTTTTTTTTTCCATATATATATTTGGTTCTATTAATTACCCAAATTTCAAGCAGAATGACCCCATAAGCAGTTATTAATATTTCAAATAAGGTATTCCATATACAGGGCCGTTTCTAGCCTTTTTGGCACCCTAGGCGAGATTTCTATTGTCACCCCCCAAATTGCTCCGCCCTTCCACCACAATGCTCCACCCCCACAAATCATTTGCAACCTCCTATGCAAAAAGGTTAAACACATTTTATAATTATTGCGAAATTGCCTAAAAGCAGAAAAACTAGTAAATAGTTTAAATTGCCGGGGCAAGTTGCGCTCACTTGCGCCCCCCAGCTGATCGCCCCTAGGCGACAGCCTAATAATGGTGCTGTCCCCATATATCTGTAATACAGGAATGATTTTGGACACAGAGACATTTGAACATTTCTTCTGGTTTGGCAGCTCGCTGGGTTACACTCCCATACGCACTCACTGTTACACACTGAGAAACTCTTTCCACAGCAAACGTGAAGAATCGGAATGCATCAGAATGAAACCAGGAATGTTTGAGCACGAAACAACCTCAGGCTCAATTAAAGGGTTTTGCTGCGTTTAAAAGATTAAAACGTTTTATTATCAACACCAATAGAAAAATACAAATAAAAGTTGCTCTCAGATTGTACTAGAAATATTGGTGTTTACTGGTCGATGCACTTTTTGTTTCCTTTGTTAATGTATTTGTCTGTTTTATCACAGTGCTTGTACATTATTGCTATAAAAAGGCTCATAATAGGTTCACATTTTCCAGTTGTTTAGCAACAATTTCAGTTAATTTGTAGAGCGCTTTTAACAATGGACAAGGTCTCAAAGCAGCTTTACAGAGATAAAGCGGTTATAAAGTTGTATAAAAGTGTCTACGTTTAGTGCCTATAAGTTTGTTTCCTATAATTGTAAGTTTATCTAAAATGAGGTGAACCGAAAAAACCTCACTGAGATGGCATGAGTAAAACACCTTGGATGGAACCAGACTCCAAATGAAAACCATCCTCAGTCAATGCACTCACCACAACTAAACACTTGAACAGTGAGTGTGATATAAAGAAATAACTAAAAGATAGAAAGCAGGAAATCAGAAGGGTGGCAAAATGAAAAAAGAAAGCGGACTGTGGATTATGAAGGGGAGGAAAACTAAAGCTCATAGACAGATTAGATTATGAATTATGACTGAGTGTTGGTGGCTGAAAGACGTGCTGTAATGTGTAAAAGCTGAAAATAGATAATTGAGGTTGTAAATTGTGACAGGGTGATGTGAAGGTCACGCAGATTATTAGCCGCAAGGTTTTGTGGGTTCAGCGTTTCCAAACGTGTATCAGCACGCGGTCTTACTAACTCGAACACTCGTGTAGCACGTGTGAGTTGTACAGGAATAGTCTAATAATTAATAATAAGAATTAGTATGCAATGCGATTCGATTCACTTCAATTACGCTGCAGTGAAATCCGATTCCTATTTGATTCAATACGATGCGATTCAATGGAAAAAATATGATACTATGCAATTCACTATGGTACAGATAATCATAAATTTACTTAAGTGCTTTCTGACTTCTAACGCATGGCCCTTTCACAAACACGCCTATGTAGTGCAAAAAACAAATAAAAAAGATGAAATAAAACCAGACGTTCTTTTTCTGTTGTGTCTCCAGGAAGTTACAGCTCTGCCTCTGCCATGTTAATCTGTATTCTATGTGACTCTCAGGACACGCCTCGGTCTTCGTAGTGTTGCGATACATCATATTCACGTAGCAGCAGCGGTGCTGAGAGAACGCACTCGAGAAACATTTTAGCGGCGAGAAATCAATCTACATATCAAATATTGGTCACAAATGATTGGTCAATTTTAAATAATACAAATATAGCGCATCTACTAATAATTATGTATAAATAAATCTGTTTTACCGACAAATATATAAAAAAACAATGCATTGGCATACGAATGCCAACTTGTATCTGACACACTGATAAAAATCGTGAATTTTTACAATCCATAGTTCGGAGAAAGTTTATTTTTCCAGTTTTATATTTCAGAAAAGTGCAATCAGGAACTTTCTTGGTGATCGCATTTAATTTTTGGGGTTTTGTTTTGGCACCAGACAGTTTTAATCTCAGGTGTACAGCTCTACCCCGATTGCTAGAATCTCTGCAACAAAGTAATGTATGCTAAGATTTCTGCCTGGGCTTGTCCACAACAAACACATTTGAATTGAAAGGATATTCAAGACCATCATTTCTATTATGGAAGGCAGTATGATGGTGCAGTGGGTTAACAGGGAACTAACAGCTTCAGGATCCTGAACTCGGGTTCTCCCTGTGTCTATTTTTTTTTTATGTGTTTGGTCCATTAATGGACTTGTCAGTCTCACTCTCAATATTCTTAAAGCCTTTATGAAACCAATACAAATGTTACATGGTTTGATTCAAAGTATCCATTGTTATTCATTAAACATAATTTCCGCTCCTCATCCACTACATATAGATGTAATGATGTGAAAACAGGAAGTAGGAAGCAGGCAGAATGTGTAATAGAGGGCTCATCTTGTAAAAACCTGTACCCAAAGGGAACAGGAAGTGAGCGATGTGGACTGAACGACAGCAGAAGGAAAAAGAAAGGAGAGACAAAAAAAAAAAAAAACACAAAAGAAAGCACAAAGGTGTCCGAGTGGCATCATGAGGATGCACATCCGCTTCACTTATAGCAGGAGGGGGGGGAATTACGGGCTAATAAATACCCACCAAACATCCTCTTTGTGGTTTAAAGTTCTCGCCAGTCCTCCGTATGGTGAACATCACAGTGAAACCACAGAGGCTTCAAAGCCACCTATAACAGAATTGGTCCAAATTGCGATCCAGATGTTCGAGAAGAGGAAGTGATGCAGTCACACACATTATAAAGACATGGGAAAGGACCATGGGCGCTTAAAAATTAGTTTCCTCGCTCCTGACTTTATTATTCCGATCACTAAGCACATCCTCCTAATGATAAAAGCAATGTGAATGATAATACGAGGTGCTAATACTAATTTTGTAACACGCCAACAGATGGCAGCACAAGGCTGCACGCACAGTCACCGGGAGCACCGACCTTCATTAGTCATCATTCCATAAACAAAGCCCCACCTCCTAATGAAAAAAAGCAATGTGAATGATGGTATCAAGCACAGTCACAGGAAGCACCGACCAACATAAGTCAGTGTGCAAAAAGACATCGTCCTGTGTACATCAGGAGCTGTGCAACAGGTGCTATTCTGATCACGTGCACCCTCGGTCACCGAGCTCTCCACACACGTGTGTTTTTCGCCGGAAACAACACGATCTCGCTTCCGTACCCACCCTACCTGAACAGGTTTGGGTCCATTTCCTCTTATAATAACCTCCACTCTTCTGGGAAGATGTTCCACTAGATTTTGGAGTGTGCTTGTGGAGATTCTTCAGCCACAAGAGTGTGTGTGTAAAGTCTGATACTGATGTAGTGAGGTGAGGAGGCCTGGAGTGCAGTATTGCTGAGGTCAGAGCTCTATAGCAGATCTTCCACTCCAACCCATGTAAAGTATATCTTCATGGAGTTCACTTTATGCACAGGGGCATTGTAATGTTCACACATGTGTGGTTCTCCTAGTTCAGGGGAAAATGTATTGCTACAGCATTCAAAAACATCTTTGTGTGCCTTCAACTTCGATAAACCACATATTGCTGGAAAAGGCAGGTGTCCCAATACTTTCCAGATGAATGACAAAGTGCTGATTCAGCAAAAAAAAACAGGAGCATCATCTCAGTGGATTTCCTTTTTCCTTCTCTAAAAGTGAGACACAGCTATAAATAGATTATATTGTGATTAAACTGATGAAACAGAACACGCAGCTGCACTGCTTCCCTCAAGGAGATGTGTTGGGGTCTTCAAATAGCAACAACAACTCAAGATTGGGTTGGAGAACACGGAGTAAATCAATATATATATACACACATTACAAAATGGGAGAATTTATTAGACATGGATTTAAAAAAAGGGGAAAAAAAGTACAAAGTGCGCCCACTTATCTCCTCAAAACAGTTAGTGGACAAAATAAGTTGAGGTCAGAACTCTATAGCAGGGAGATCTTCCACTCCACCTCACGTAAAGCAGATCTTCATGGAGCTTACTTTGTGTTCAGGGGTATTGTCCTGCTGGAACGAGATTGGGTCTCCTAGATAAAGCAAAGATAATATTTTATTTTCTCTATTTTTATTTTGTCTTATACAATTGTAAGATTCCAACTTTGTGGTCACAGTTTGGAGAAAGAACCACATATGGTTGGAAAATTCAGGTGTCCCCATACTTTTGTCCACAAAGTGTATAAAACTTGATGCCTCTATTTCTTCATCCATCTCACACAGCTGAAACTCTGCCGGTCACACTGATGTATTAATCATGACAAACTTTGTATAAGACACCATTAACATGCTGCGTGGACATAAAACTTAGCAGTGTGTGTGTGTGTGTGTGTGCGTGTGTGTGTGTGTGTGTCACATCCGCTGAAGGATGCAATGAAATGCTGGGAAAGGAGAGAATCCGAAGACAAAGAAAGAGACAGGGAGAGGAACAGAACGCCAGCACCGTTCACATGCAAATCCTGACACAGAGCCTAAAGAGTGTGTGAAGGACCAGGTGTCCGGGGGAGGATAAGCCACACAGAACACTCTTTCACCTCTCTCATCCCTCGCTCAATCTCTCTTTCTTTCCTGCCCGATTCCATAAACACACAGAGACTCGGAATGCGTTGCCGCTGAACGACGTATATAACCAGGGAAAATAAAATAGCATGAATGATTCGGTTGTGGAAAAAAGTGGTTGTAAAAGTCCAATTTGGACACTTTATTGCAAACACTTACATGTAGAGTCAGTGTCTAGACCCTATTCTTTTCCCTGTACAGTGGCTTCAACCTTCCTCCACCTCTAGCCTTCAGTTTCTATCTACTGCCTCTGCGTAGACGTAGATCAGATAGAAGTTTTCCAGTAATGTACAGTGTAAAGAAAAAGGCAGAAATCTGTCACATTACAGCACAGTGATATTCTTTCTTCACACATCCCAGCACTGTTAGGAAGCTGGGGTCAGAGCACATCTATGATACAGTGCCCCTGGAGCACAGAGAGTTAAGGGCCTTTCTCAAGGGCCCCAATAGTGGCAGCTTTGCAATACTGGGGCTTAAACCCCCAACCTTCCCCAGGAGGTGCCAATTCATATGCAAGGCAACTGATAGACTACAGTGAATAATTGTACACTTTTAAAATGTCCTGTATTTCTGTGTATCTGATAAAAGTGTACAAACTGTGTTTACTTGGTGTGTCGGATATAAATGTTCCCTCCTTGGAGCACTTTTGATAGATACTGACCAATGCCAATGTCAACATGGTTTGTGTGCTTCATCCACCACTGGTTATCGATAAAATCTAAAAAATATCCAGACACCCCGGTTGTAGGTATGATGGTGAGAAGAAACATATGGTGTGTGGTGCTTTGCTTCTTACCGATGTGTTCAGAGCTCAACCGTTCAGACAGAGGAGGTAACTCTGTGGTTAAGGTAGTGCACTTTGGATTAGACTTTGGAAGATCTTGAGTCCCAGCAACACCAAACGCAATAAATACAATGTAAAAAATAAAATACAGAAAGACTAGAGAGAATATTGGAAACATCTCTTCATTCATCAGAAATTCAGATGCTAAATATAGAGCCATATAAAGATGGACATTTCTGTTTTCTAAAACATATACATCTGTAGTGTCCATATAGGGTCATAACCAAAATAGATTTAACAAACAAATAAGTTCTGTTGATCAGTAAACAGGGGAAGAAATGCAGTGACCAAGTGCAAACCATATGTTGAATAACGTCAACACACACACGCACACACCATAGATCTACACAGAACATCCTACAAACAGCTATGTAAGAACACCCCCCCACAAAAGAAAAAAAACACCAACAATAAAAACAATCAGAAACATACACAGAATTGTACAATTACACACACACACACACACACACACACCTCTTATTTTCTTTTCAGTCATTATCAACATTTTCATTATTATATATTTTATTATATTATATTAATATATATATATATATATTAATATATATATATATATATATATATATATATATATATATATATATATATATATATATATATATACACATATACATATACATATACACACACACACACACACACACACACACACCCAAAAGTATTAGGTCACCTGGTCATGAGTACGGTATGTGTTCTTTGAGCATCACGTTCCACATTTAGTCCCAATTAACTCTCATAATTCCCTCCACTCTTCAGGGAAGGAGTTTGCTTATTATTTTTGCTCATCAGCCACGAGGGTATTACGAAAGGCCTGGGGTGCAGCGTTCCAATTTATCCCAAAGGTGTTCAGTAGGGATGAGATCAGAGCTCTATAGCAGGTCACTCAAGATCTTCCTCTAAAAAGCATGTAAACCAGATCTTCAAGGAGCTCACTTTGTGCACAGGAGCATCGCCATGCTGGAAAAGGTTCGGGTTTCCAAGTTCAAGTGAATGCAAACTTTGATTACAGCGCATCTAAAGACGTCCTGTACAATTGAGTGCTTCCAGATTCGTGGTAACAGTTTAGAGAAGAACCACAGATAACAGGAAAAGTCAGGTGACCTTCACGTGACATATTTTAGTGCATAAATGGATTTTGCTTTATTAAAAAAAAAAAAAAAAAAAGGCATTGCATTTGACATTGTGAGGTTTATTCATCTCGTCATTTTTCCGTTTTCCCTTTTCCATTATGGGAAAGGCTTCAGGAACAGAGGGATTTGGGATTTCCTGGGTTTTTTTTCTTTATCTTCAAGACAGAGGAGGAAAGAGGGGGAATGTTTGTTTATAGCTGCTATAACACAAGCGAAAACAGGAACTAATTTGTTTCAGGGACGTTCCACATCATCGACCACAACAACAAACGGATAAAAAAAAATAAACCCTCCCTGTTCTTTTTTAATACATTTATAATGCAGTAGATGTGTGTTGTATAAGAGGATTGAAACACTATGCTGTTACAGAAAAATAATCAAGTCTGTGTGTTGGGTTGACTGGAATACTGACTGCACCCCAGGTCTCCTCTCCTACATCAGTACCTGATGTGGAACATCTTCCCAGAAGAGTGGAGGTTATTATAATAGCAGATGGAGAATAAAAGTGGAATAGGATGTTCAGAAATCCCACCCCAATCTTAGGTGTCCACAAACATTTGTCTATAGATCTTGTGTATGTGTATGAACATCGGGACACATGCCCCTTTAGAATTTGGGGTGGATGCGACCCAAAAGCATCATGACCATGTGATGAGAGATACTGTGAATCGCACGGTGTGGTCCCAGTGATCCTTAGCAAAAAAAAAAAACATATCTCCACTATCCAATTTTAATTATCCACAGCGCCGTTATCTAAAAATCTAAAGTGAAATCTGTCTGCAGAAATAATTACTTTGGCACAAACCTATAAACCTCAATGACTAGAGCTCCTCACGTGTCTCATCCACAGTCAGTCTTTTTGGTAACTGATTTTTCCCCCCGAAACTGTTCAATTAATCGGACAGCTTTTTCAGGCAGATATTGGTTCAAGACTGATGCATCACATCAGTGCATCTACATTATTTTTTATTTGTTATTTGTACAATATATTTGTTTTCTTTTAAAGGATGCACTGATTTGTATTATTTGTGCTAAGAATAGAGCCAGTATTAGAAGCTGGATCATTTTTTGACTGATCCACTTTGAGTGTGAATGCGTGCTTCACATTTATTTTCCCATAATAAACATATTTTTGTCAAAATCAGACCGACAGTAAAGCAACCATGTTGGGTCTAATCACAGAAAACCTATGCGTTTTGGTATTAATCGAACCGCATGTATATAGCTCCCCCTAGTGGTCAAGTGGCAGGTCGTATAGTGATTTATTTCTTACGCAATATAAATACCAACAAATGGGTGGCACCAACACGGGCAAAAAGCTTCCCAATATCTAAAATAAACCAAAAAAGATGGCAACTTTCAACCTTTCCCGATGGAATGATTTTGATAACAGAATTGTAAATCTTCTAGCATGTCAATCGACGCAATCTCAGCCATTTCCCTTTTTAAAGGAAAGACATCCAATAGAGGCATTGGCACATTGGGAACGTTCGGATTAACAGATGGCAACCAGAAGCTGCAAAAATGCACCCCATGTAAAAAAAACTTCAGCCCTTTTACGTTTCCGAGTATCTCTGCACCACATTTGCCAGGCTACAAGTCACTGGTCTGCTTAGAAAGAAAAAAAAGACGACCAATATACGTGCATTACAATTTCCCTTTGTGCTCTTTATAAAACAAAACATTATTTTAGGTCTAGAAACAGATATTTACAAACCGAACCGTCATTGTGTTGTAGCTGGCATTAAATCCAGAATATCTGCCTGTAAAATGAGGTTTTGGTGCGTTCTGCTGGTGTAGATCTTTATCGTTAGTGTCGCTATATCTGAGTTATTCCGTTTCTTTTTTGCGTGTGTCTGATCACTTAGTAAGTGCCGTCTGTAACTAGCATAACAATAGAAATGTTCACTAGCATCCGAGCTGAACAGGTAGTGTACCATCTCACTGCTGCAACCTCATACCACTAAATAAAATCTCTATTAAACATTGTGCCGAATATGGTACGTGGCTTTTGGACATTCTTGAGCCTTAAAAACTCCCAGAATTTTCTTCACAAAGCACAAGGATGTTTGCTCCCATTGCATTCTGGGAAATCCATTCACACCGGATGCAGAAACCTGAGAGACGGCCGAATGAGCCGGAAGTCTTCAGATGCAGTAAACATTCAGATGTTGGCACAGGCGCCGTGTGGCACGCTACAGGTACGTGTCTTGTTCTGTACTGCTCAAACTCTGATTGGACGCCTGAAGACTGGTGTCCTTTAGCCGTGCTTGTGATTGGCTGGGTAAGTCTTGGTCCTGTGGTGCCTCGTTCTGACCGCCTGTGTCCAATGCAGAGTCTTTCTTGCTCTTCCGTTTATCCATCTTGCTTTTCTTTTTCTCGCAGTCCTCAGAAACTGTGATGATCTGCACCGGCTCCTCCATGATGGTGGGTTTCTGCTGAAGGTCCTGTTGGCTGGGAGGCTCGGCGGCCATGATGGCTCGTGCGCCGTGCATTCTGGGAGGAGATTTGCAGTGTAGTTCTCCGTGTGTTTCCTTCCAGCGGCGCAGTTGAGCGAGATGCTCCTTCTCTATGTCTCGCTCGGACACCGGTAATTCCAGAATCTGTAGGGAAACAAATTTAAAATAAAATTACAATCAATGAGAGAATCAGTCATTAATCATACAATGTTGAAGAGACTTTATGCTAATGAAGGAGGTGTGGCCTCTGTGCCTGTCAGTGGTAATAAAGGGGGTGTGGCCCATGTTCCTGTCAAAAGAAGGTCTGGCCTCTATATCTATAGTAAGCACTGTATGTCTATGGTTTAAAGCATTAAATAATTTTTTTTTTAAATTTAGTTTGTAATGCAAATTGCATTTAAGAGAGATTTAAATCTAATAACTCAAACCACTTCATGTTATAGATGTAATATCTGTCTTTTAAAGCCACATTTAAAAACTAAAACCCAAAAGCAGAGCAAAATTGCAATAATTAAATGACTCCGATCTTTTGACTGAATCAACTGGAAACAACGAACACAGCAAGGTGTGGATGTGTCCTGGCCTATAACCAGATTTACATAATACATCTGATACAGCACTAGGAGTTCAATCTGGCGAAACGGCAACCACATTAGAGCTGTCTGATAAAAATCTCATCATGGTTCAATGCAAATTCAAGTCTGGCTGCAAACAGGGTTTTTGTGAACGACACATTTTATACATGGCATCAATCCTGCAGTGACACACACTGTCCACTAGATGGACACGTATAATTAAATGTTGCCTCTTGGAACTACAATAAAGAAGTCATAACCTGCCTGCATGTGAGAGGAAACTGTAGCATATCCATTTGACATTCGACTGATTCAGAGTGCAAAAAGAAAATTAGATTTCTGATGCTAATTAAAAAAAACAAACAACAACAACACAAGAGCGTTTTCTATGTGCGCAAGCATGGGTGTGTGTCAGGGTTTCTGCATGTTTCAAAAAGTCAAATTTAAGAATTTTTAAGACTAATGAGAAGGAAATGTAAAGTGTATGTGTGTGTGTGTGTGTTTGTGTGGGGTGGGGGAGGTTTTGAGGGGATTTACCTCCTTAATAAGGAAGCCCTCCTGCATATAGCGCTGATCTATGGCCCGGAGTCTCTCCATTGTCTCGTACTGACCCTGACACGGCTTCAGCTTCTCTTGAGATCCCAGCATGCATTTCAGAAGCACCAGGCCCACACGAAAAATGACTTTTACTCCTAAACAAGTGCAGACAAAATGAAATACCTGTCTTTCAACCATCAACTGGAGTCGAGTTGCAGTACAGAAACCAACTAGACATCATAACAACAGGGAGCTCAATGACCATTATGAAAAAATGTCTCAAAAATACACGATATGGACAAAAGTATTGGGACACCTGACCTTTCCAGTTATATATGTGGTTCTTCCCCAAAAAATGTTAGCACAAAGTTAAAGGCACACAATTGTAGAGGATTTCCCTTCACTTAAACTTAGCGACGCAAACCTGTTCCAGTATGACATTACCTGCACAAAGCCCGCTGCATGGAGATACACTTTACATTGGTTGGAGTGGAAGATCTCCTTCTATAGAGCTGTGATCTCAACTCTATTACAGGAAGTGGTAGCTCAGTGGTTAAGATGTTGGATTTCAAGTTCAGTAGTTCAAATCCCAACACCACTAAGCTGCCACTGGGCCCTTGAGCATGGCCCCTAACTCTCACCTTCTCAGTAGTAAAAACAAGATAAATGGATATGAGCGTCAGCCAAATGCCATAAATGTAAATGAGATGAACGTGAACGCTGACTGCACCCCAGGCCTCCTCACCTCACCTACATCAGTACCTGGCTTTACTAACACCCTTGTGAAGAGGTTTTCTCATATACACACTCAAAAATCTTCACAGAAGCATGGAGGTTATTATAACAGGACCTAAATGTGGAATAGGACGTTTAAAACAGACATAGCAGGTTATGCTCAGGTGTCCACTAACTTTTGTCTATATAGTGCACAAAGCTTTAAAATGTATGTGAGGAAAACTGGGTGTGTGCACAAGTGATAATGTGAGGAACCAACCCTCGCAGAAAAACATGTCCCAGACACGCAGCACTGAGGACCAGGGCAGCGTGCGGGAAAAAGCGCACATGAACCACTCGGTCATGTAGAGCACCGGATCGATCTTGTGCTTCTTCAGGTGCCGGTGAGCCACCGGGGAGACGCGTTTGAGTAAAGAGAACAGGATCTCTCCGTCCAGCTGGATCGCCTCCTACACACATGCACATCGTGGTTTTTTCTTCTCAAATGGTTGGACACGGAACGATTTAACTGTAATCTAGCGGAAGAGGAACTAAATGCAAATTTGTACAAGTATAATAGCTCCAGATGAACATGATGAGATGAGACCAGACTCACAGTCATGCTATTTCAGTCAGTTCTAAATGTTTTTACAAATATACTGGAGTTTTTATTTATTATTATTATTTGAACAATTTAACCCCCTAGTGTAACTATAATGTATTCATGGTTCCTACACATTTTTCATTCAATCATGTAGATTCCCTAAAGATTTTTGGGGAAATGATTGAAAACAAAAGGTGTGGACACGGAGCGTTTTTTGATGAAAATGCCGTTTTCAAATGTTTTCAGATGACGGTAGACGTACCATTAGCCTTTGTTTTAGAAAAAATATTTTTTACAAATTCTTAATTGCATCTTTGAGTAGGGCAACAGTAGGAAACACAAATATTTTTCTATAATCAGAGTACAGTACGATAGAGAGTGTCCAAAAACTTTTTGGGTTGATGTTTCACCAGCCTGGTTTGTACTGTGACTGCGTTATCCTCTCTTTCTGAGACGTCCTTGTTATGATCACTCAGTTTATGCTGAGTCAGAGCGGCTGTAATAAACAACTCAAATCCGCTGATCCGCTTGAAGGGACTTTACGCTCTGGGATCATCCATTTCACCTTTTGTGCTTGTGCGCGTGTGTGCGCGTGTGCGCGTGTGTGCGTGTGTGTGTGTGTATACATGCACTCACCAGGCCTGCACTGTAGTAGCCAGGCAGATATTTCTCACAGATTTGCACCAAACTCCAAAATGCATCCTAAACATACACAAGAACAAAAACGTCAAAAGGATTTGATGGAGCGAATCTATTACTCTGCTCAGACGCCATGACGTCGTGCAAACTCTTAAATAAAAAGTTTATTTAAAAATATCTGGGAATGAAACCACCTGCAGTTTTGTACTGTCGCAAACACACTGAGCTACACTGGGTTAGTGTTCAGTCATTTTACCTCCAGCTCCACCTCCTGTCTTTTACTCAATGCCACTGTCTCTAAACCAAACAACATCTCAGGTCTCACCACAGTCCTATAAACTTTCCCTTTCACTCTCACAGATACTCTTCTATCACAAATCACTCCTGCTATCACTCTTCTCCACCCACTCCACCCTGCCTGCACTCTTTTCTTCACTCCTCTAACACACTCTCCATTACTTTGCACTGTTGACCCCAGGTACCTGAACTCCTCCACCTTCTCCACCTCTTCTCCCTGCAACCGCACCACTTCACTGCCCTCCCTCTCATTCACTCACATGTACTCTGCCTTACTCCTACTGACTTTCATTCCCGTTCTCTACAGCGTGTACCTCCACCTCTCCAGGCTCTTCTCCACCTGCTCCCTACTCTCACCACAAATCACAATATCCTCCGCAAACATCATAGTCCACGAAGACTCCTGTCTGACCTCGTCTGTCAACCTGTCCATCACCACTGCAAACAGCAAAACCACTGCACTTCCACATTCAGTCTGCCCCAATCACCAATCGTAGGTTTGGTACACTCTAAGTTACACCTCCACCACTTTTACACGTGTAACTGCACGCTGTACGGAGAGCGCAATATTATATTTATTATTTCACATTTATTATTTATATAATTACATTCATTAATTCATATATTAATATTTATTTTATTTCGCATTTTCATGAATCGGTGCTGTTTTTATTTTTGTAATAAAGTTTCGTGTCATTTTACATGGAATGTTATGTTTTTATTTTAATATAATATCCATTAGTATCGGTTTTCCGCAAGTATGATCCAACCTAGCCATCGGTTTTGTAAAATCAATTAGCGGTCGATCGATCTAGTATAAAACGTGTGTGTGTGTGTGTGTGTGTGTGTGTGTGTGCGCGCACGCTAACCTCGGCAGGCATATGCATGAGCAGCACAGCAGCGATGGGAGCCTGAGCCTGGCAGTATCCTTCCTCTGGCCTGTAAAGTGTGTATGCCTTTAACACTCGGAACAGATCTTGCTGCCTACACACACACACACACACACACACACACACACACACACACACACTCATTACCATTTGGTTTTGATCCGTGCCCTATTTAACACACAATATACGCAATAAAACGACATGGACACAAACACACAGTTAATAAGGGTTGCTTCTGACCCGTGGCCTCCTCGTGCAGCAAACATCTCATGAAAGGGAAACTGACGATGGAGATCCTTCTTGATCACATCCACCCATTTTGGGTCACCATCTTTACTGTCCAATTCCTAACACACACACACACACACACACACACGCACACGCACACGCACACGCACAGCAAAAACACTGAGCACCAAATCAGTTTGCCCTGTGCTAATGAGTAAACCAGCTTCAAGCAGGTTGGAGAAGTTCAATGCATGATCACTTTTTACCTGGAACCTGTGCAGATTCTGCTCCCTCTTCACCTTTCCTCCAGACAGATAGAGCCAGGCACGACCTCTTAAAGATGGAGGAATACCCTTCTGACACCGCAGCTTTACCTGGAGACAAACCGATTATTAAATACCTCGTCTCTGTTCGGGGTATTTCATTTATTGGGACACCTGATGTTTACAGCCATACGTGGTTCTTCCCCAAACTGTTAGCAAAGAGTCAGAAGGAACAATTGTATTAGACATCTTTAGATGCTGTAGCATGAAAATTTCCCTTTAAGACCCAAAAATGTTCCGACATGACACAGCCAGCTCCATGAAGATATGTTTACATTGGTTGGAGTGGAAGATCTCCTGCTATAGAGCTCTGAACTCAACCCTATTGAACATGAGGAATGTGAACGCTAACATCTACCCCAGGCCTCCTTACCTACATCAGTACCTGACTCTACGAACACTCTTGTGGCTGAATGAATCTCCACAAACACACTTCAATATCTAGTGGAACATTGGGGTGGGTTTGATGTTAATGTAACAGCAAATAGGGACTAAATGTGGAATGGGATGTTCAAAAGCCCATACCAGTCTTGGTCAGTCAGAGCTTTACAGTCCTGATGTTTGAACGCACCTTCTTGTGTCTCTTGCTCATCCACTTATCCCAGCTTTGGAGCATCTCCAGCCACTTCGACTCTCTCTGTCTCAACACCTCGGGAGGGACGTCCTCGGCTCTGTTGGGGGACATAAGAAACCCATCAGTCTTCTTTCACACACACGGTTTTTGTTTTTCATTGTATGTACACTTTAAAAGTAAATATGGAGGACATTCAATAGATGGCATATGAAAGTAAAAACATTCCTCCCTCCCTACCTCTTTCCCTCCCTCCCGCCATTTCTTCCTTTACATGCTTGGTCTGTCCGTCCATCTGTCACAAACTGACAATTTAGTTTCCTGAGAGTTTTGAAAAAGAAAAAAAAAAAAAAAAAAAAAAAAAAAAAAAAAAAAAAAAAAAAGACTTGCGCTGTCTTCTTCTCAAACTATTGAGGTCAGGAGATTCCATGTTTCTCAGTAACGCTCAACCCCCGGGGCTGTGTGTGTGTGTGTGTGTGTAAGTGTGGGAGAAAAGATTTCCCAGTGCTTCTCGTGATGAAAAGCAGTCTTTATTGAACCACCCCAGAGTGTGGAGATGTGCTTAATCACATCAGGAAACATGGAAACAACTGCATCATCCTCATCATCACAGGACAAAACCAGGCCTTCAGCTGGGGTGTGTATTACACTGCAACTCCACTTGATAAGATCAACCATCAGATATATTACATCCACTACCGCATGTTATACATTTACTGCTTTATTCCTGAAGCATTCAACCTGCTGATGGAGTCTTTTGAGAAACATCTACACAGCTTTACTAGTTTTCACATGTCGCTTGCACTGCGTCATACTGTTCTCATACACACATGCGCACCATTTACACAAAATACATCTGCTCTACTGCTGTTAAACACGTGTGCTCTTCACGTATTCTTACCATCCATGTGCACAACAGATTCATGGCGAGCTGCACAATGAACCTCCATAAACCACAGAAAGACAATAAAGATATTTATATCATGATTTCAGCCATAAGGATATAAAAAGAATGATAAGACATACACTACATGGACAAAATATTGGGACAATTGAGTTTCCCAGTCATATGTGACTTGATAAAGGAGGCCCACACACCTGTTCTAGCATATAAATGCCCCTGTGCACAAAGTCAGCTCCATGAAGATATACTTTACATTAGAGATCAACCGATTAATTGGTTTTGCCAATTAGTTGGCACCAATAGTCGATTGCTGGAACTGTTTGGCTAAAATGTCAGCAATAATCCATACAGATAGTTTTTCCGGGTTGCATTATACAGTATGAAAGCGGCCTCTAGAGGCGAATCACTGACTCTACGTGCTGTTTACTTGAAGTGACTATTTTTATTTATTTAGTATGTAAATGTTTTTATTTATTTGGAGTGTTACTTTTTATTTCAGTTTAAATGCATGTCTTTTATTTTCCTCAATATTTATTAATATCATTAACATTCACAGTTATGTTATTTAGCACATTTTAATGATTCGGTACCGTTTTATTTTAATAAAGATCAGCACTATTTTACAGTCTTATGTTACGTTTTAATCCAGTATCCACTTTTAGTCGATAATCAGTTGATTAATCCGTTATTGGCCAGTGCGATTCAACTGAGCTTTCTGTATCGGTAAAATCCACCATCACTCTACCTCTACTTTACATGGAAGATCCTGAGAAGCCCGCTATAGAGCTCTGACTATACAACCATATTAAACATGATGAATTGGAATGCTGACTGCACTCCAAACCTACATGAGTACCTGACTTTACCATCACACTTGTGGGCTAAAGAAGTACAAATCCCCACAAGAACACTCCAAAATCTAGTCTCTACAAATCTTTACAAAAGATTTCTAATGCTTATTATTGTTACGGGTCAATTAATCATACAGAATGGCCGGAAGCCACACTGGTGGGTAAACACATGCTCTCACACTCTCTCACACACACAATTCAGGAACTAAGCATTGTTCATATACATACATATATATTATATATATATATATATATATATATATATATATATATATATTATATATATATATATATATTTATTATATATATATATTATATATATATATATATATATATATATATATATATATATATATATATATATATATATATATATATATATATATATAACATACATACACACACACATACATATTATATATAATATATATATATATAGAATGAGAATTCTCCTGTTGTTCTCCATGTTCCATGAAGTGGATTAGAAGTTATAATCAGATTACAGGATGATGCAGCTGTAACTGTATGGTCAGGTGAAAGAGAAACGAAACAAGGCTCGAGTGAAATTTACTGTGGTTTTTAGTGAAAAGCAGGTTGTTTCCAGCGAAAGGGAGAGGAGAGGGCGAGAGCGTCACTGCGGCCCCTGACAGGAAGTACACATTCGGTGCAAACAGGAAGCCCTGAGCCATGGAAAGAACTTTCCTCTTGTTCTCCTTCCTACTCAGAGTACTTCCTGGAACGAAGCACAAAACTTCATGCATCCAAGTCACTGAGAGACGAGGAGACGAGATGAGTCGAGACGAGACGCTTGTACTGCACCAGTTCATTCTGATGTGAAAGAAATATATATAAGGAATTAATTCTACAAAAGAGGAAGAAGAAAAAGCTGTAATGAGAACGAAAGACAAAGTGACGAAGGAAGAGAAAAGTCAAATAAGTAAGCAATTAAAAAGAAAAAGGAAAAAGGAAAGATTTTTTTAAAAACTTCTTTTGAATGTTGAAGTATGACATTTTCCCTTCACTTGAACTAGGAGACCAAAATCTGTTCCAGCATGGCAATGCACAAAACCAGCAACATGATGATATGCTTTACATGGGTTAGAGTGGAAGATCTCCTGCTGCAGAGCTCTCGATCCTACTGAACATCAATACCTGACTTTACAAACACCCTTGTGTTTGATTTCCACAAGTACACTCCAAAATCTAGAGGAACATCTTTCCTGAAGAGTGGAGCATATTTTAACAGCAAATGGGACTAAATGTGGAATGAGATGTTCAGAAAGAACATACCAATCTTATGCTCAGGTGTCCACAAATTTTTGTCCATTTTTGATTTTTGTCTCGTATTTGTCTGGTTGCATCCAGGATTTGAAGTAAGCAAACTGGATTTTACATTTTTCTTTTTTTTATTATTATTATTATTATTATTATTATTAAAATCCAAATTTGTGAACAATGAAGCACATATTTAACACATATTTTTCAATTTCTGAACTTTGTTTATTTTTACTGACCATTTTGCAGTAAGAAAGACGGATAAAATGTCTCGTCTCAGACCTTTCGCTCTGCCCACAGTACAAGATGAATTGGATTTTATCAACATGGTTGCACATGTAAATCATTTTCTGAAAACTTCTTTCTGGATTGTGGTTTCGGTGTGTTTCCAAAGCGAAAAAAAAAAAAAAAAAGTTTACACTCTTTAAACCAAAGCAGAAAAATCTCAGCAATAACTTACAGACATGTGACTAAAACATGTGCGAGTCCTGGGTTTGGACCTCGTGATCTCTGAGTGATGTTTAACCAAATTACTGCACACCTGAGCTTTGTCCCTTTACCTCATAAAAGATTTACATGAAACCTAAAGCCTAAGAAATTTTCAAGACACTTTGCTTCCTTTAATATTCTGTATCAACAAAGTTTGTGGACACCTGCGCAGAAGTGTGCTTAATTGCACATCACATTCCAAATTTAGTTCCCATTTGTAGTTCTACTCTTCTGGAAGGACGTTCTACTAGATTTTGTGGAACTAGGGGACGCGGTAGCTTAGTGGTTAAAGCATTGGGGTTTGGCTCTGAAGGTTGAGAAATCAAATCCCAGCCACACCAAGCTGCCACTTAAGGACCCCTGAGCAAGACCCTTAACCCCATAGCTGCTCATTTGTATGAAGGGCATCTCTCAAATTCCATAAATGTAAATGAAAAAGGTTGATTTTTGGGGATTTGTAAAGATTCATTCACCCATGGGGGTGTTAGTAAAGTTGGGTACTGATGTACAGGAGCCTGCAGAAAAAATTCATCACAATGGTGTTCAGTAGGGTTGAGTTCGGAGCTCTGTAGCAGAAGATCTTCCACTGGAACCCCCATGTAAGTGGGCGTTGTGCACAGGGGCATTGTCATGCTAGAACACGTTTGGTTCTCTTAGTTGAAGTGAAGGGAAAATGTAATGTTATATACAACTGCGTGCCTCCAACATTGAGGTCTCAGTTTGGTCAGGTGTTCCAATACTTTTGTCCATCGATGCGTCTCAGAAAAAAAGTTCTAAGCATTGCAGTACAACACCATTAACAAGTTTAGGAAAAAAACGGAGTATGGAAACTGGGCCCTGAGGCCTGAATGTCTCCATCACGACCAGCTTTATCACCGTTCACAGGGAAATGTCATTAAATTTGTATGGACGCATTGTTTCAAAGATGATATCAAGACCCCAGAAGGCTTAAAAAAAAAAACACACTATGACTCACTACTTTTCTCACCAAGGGTCCTCCTCCACTCATACTGCATATCCTGAGAACAAGAACATTCTGGGTTTTTTAGAGAAACGTGATGGGATCAGACTGCAAAGATCAACACTTTTTAAATAGAAATATTATGTACACTATTTGTGATATAAAAAATTTTTTTAAAAACAGTGGTGAACCAGGGACAGGGTCATGGGCGGCCAAGAGCTCATGAAGCCCGCTGAACAAATTCAGAAAGAACTGAAACACTGATTGCACCTCCGACCTCCTCATACCACATCATATGAATAAACACAAATCCTCACAACCATGCTCCAAAATCTAGAGGAAAGCCTTCCCAGAAGAATAAACCTGAAACTGGGTGTTACAAAAACACCCTACCTTTAAGAAGACTTCTGTTTAAATGCTGCAGTTTGATCCTACGAGCTCGAACTCTGCTCATATCAAGTCTTTCCAAAAGCCGATGGAGGTATTTTAAATCCACATCCATGGTGACATATTGTGCATGTTGAACAGCACGATACGTCCCTAGAGCGCATCAGAAACTCTGCGATTGCTCAGCTGACCCCTTTTTTCGTGAGAAAGAACTCGGATACAAGTGCAGGATTGTGCAGCGCACATAGCGGCGCATTCATAGCGAACACACGTGTCTTTTAAGCCCTTAATTACCTCCAAATGTTAAACTGATTTAATGCTGCAAAGTCCAGACCTCGCTCGTTACAACAAAGCTGTGCTGTCTGGAAACAGGCTTCGGTCTTTATACCGAACAGACGATGGTCTCTAACGTCCAGTTGACCGAGAGGAAACAGGCATCCTAATTAGAGGTCAGCCGATATTGGATCATACCGATACAGATAGCTTGGTTGGATCATGTTCTCAAGGATCAAGGATCGTTCTTGCTGATAACTTATTAATCAAATGATAGCTTTTTAAAAATAGTACTTAACTTTATTACAAAATAATAATAAAAAATGTAAGAAAATATGCAAAATGAAATAAATATGAATATATAAATATGCATTAGATTATAAATTAGATGAATAAATATCGAGAAAAATAAAAGTCATGCGTTACTGAAATAAAGAAACACTCCAAATAAATAAAAACAAACAGTTACATACAAAATGAAAAACCAAAAAAAGCTAAACACTTCACTTCAAATAAACTGCACATTACACCTCAGTGATTCGCCTCTAGAGGCCACTCTTGCACTGTATAACAACTCGGAAAAACTATCCGTATGGATTTTTGCCAGTAGCTCTAGCAATCAACTATAGGTGCCGATTAATCAGCAAAACCGATGAATCGGTTGACCTCTAGCCGTAATGTAATGAGGAATCTAAAATAAATTCAGGTTTATCCAAACCTGTGTGGTCTTTAATGAATTTAAGCTCTAATAGAGGAGCACTGATGATGTTCCCCAAACACTATAGAAATCTAGTGGAACATCTTCCCAAAGGAGTGGTGGGGGTCAAAATAACAGCAGGTGGGGACTAAATGTGGAATGGGATGTTCAACACACCTTCCAATTAAAATCTTCTACTTAGGCATTCACAAACTTTTGAAAACATACAATATCTATACATCTGACTATGTAACTTGCTACATCCTGTTGATCTAAAGTCAGTCATATCTTTCTAGCGAAAGTTTCCAGCCTGCAATATTACCCAGAATGCCATGACGAAAGAACAATGGAATCCAGTAACCTATGAAAAAACAAACGCATGACCGCATGTAGATGACTATGGCCGCATGCGCTGGGTACATGACATACTTTGGGAACCCAAGCTAACCACATCCACCAGAGTGTCAGCATGCTTCAATAGCTTGCGCCAGACTGCGCCTTTTTACAGATTAGCCGCAGGTGCAGCAACATGGGTGCACTAACATGGACATTGTTCATATACATATGGGTTGAACCTTGGGCATGTCCTTTTGGCTAGTTTTCTCATCAACATAGTGAGACATCGGAATTTATGAAGACATGCTGATGCTTTTTAGGTGATTGGACACCTCAGTAAAGCTCATGTACTTACATTTTACTTTTTCCCCTCTTGGACACATAACATAAAAAAAATGATTTTGAACTCTTTAGTACAGTTGTGTTTCTTTTACTTCTTTGGGCTCCGGTGCTATAGGACAGTAATTAATGCAAGTACTACTTCAAAACTTCTGAAGCTCAGGTTTCTCACTGTGTGCACTTTCACGTGTTTCTCCAATGTGCAGGTTCTCCGGTTTCCTCCCAAACACACGCCGGTTGCCCATGGTGGAAAGCTCAATTCAAGTCAATTGAATTTCATCTGTACAGCACTTTTAACAATCGACATTGTCCCAAAGCAGCTTGAATTAATTTGAATGAATTTTAGTGCCTGAAATTAGCACCTTTAATTTTATCCCTAATAAGCGAGCCAGTGACCAATGTGGCAAAGTAAAACTAACGGAGATGGTATGAGGAAGAAACCTTGAGAGCCAACGGGCTCAAAAAGGAACCCATCCTCCTCTAGGTGATACCGAATGTCCGTTCTTATAGTTCCATCATGGTTGAGGTTATCAGCTGATGGACACGTGCATGTAAACAGGAAGGAAGTATTTAAATACTTATTTACTTTACCACACGTTACTTTGCTACGTTTCAGAGGAAAGTGCCGCTCTGCAGTGTGTACTGTATATCGACCGTGTTGGAATAAAAAGTTGGAAAATGCAAAACAATGAAACACTGAACTGCATTTGAGGTTCACACACACTTCTCATTATCACTTCATTACACTTTTTCACTGGAGTAACACTGGAGCAGGGGATGATTTTAAACGCATGTACAGGAATAATGTGTTTTGTTCATAAATTCCAGCTCATGTGTGATCACAGGTTCTGGTTTCCCAATCAGCATGCATTAGCACCTCACACCCGGGTTCCCAGGTCCAATTATACTAAGGAAGGAAGGAGGGATAGAAGAAATGAAGAAAGCAAAAAGGAAGCAGTGAAGAAACCAAGCAAAAAGGAAGCAATGAAGAAAGGAAGGATAGAAGCAAAGGATAGAAGCAAGAAATAAAGGAATAGAAGAAAGGAATGAAGGATAGAAGCAATGAAGGAAGCAAGAAACAAAGGATCGAAGCAAGGAAAGAAGGATTGAAGTTAGAAAGAAAGGAAGCAATTAAGCAAAGAAGGTGCCCTAGAAGGAAGAAGTAGGTTAGGATAAAAACAAACAAGGAGAGATAGAAGTCAGGAAGGTAGAAAAAGGCAAGAAAGGAAGGAAGCAAAAAAGCAAGGACGGAAAGAAAGGAAGAAGACGGATTGGTTGATTGCCTTCAGACTCCTGGTGTCTCCAGAACCATCTTGAAGAATCCTAATACTAAAGTACATCACCAATGATGCAAACTATAAATTGCCCAACAATAATATCCTAAACAACACCTTAAAATCCTACTTTTTGTTAACAGAAAATGGAATTATAAGTAAAACACATGCTTTTGGATCCGGAAAAGGAAGGAGAGAAGGAAGGAAGGGGTGCACAAACTTTTGCACGGTACTCCATTGAAACCAAAGTGCCCGTGTCCATCTTCTTCAGAGTGTTATCATGTCCGAGCAGCAAAGTAGAAACATTTCTTTATCACGAAAAATCAATGATGAAATATTAAAGGAAGAAACTCACGGGTCCTCGGCGTCCTGCTGAGATCCGCCGATGAAACCGTATCGGTCCGCCTGGGTCTCGGTGAAGCCGTTCAGCTCGGACCCGGAGCCCGAGGAGTCGCATTTGTGAGCCGACGACAGACTCTCCGTCGTGCCCCTGAGACTTTTCAATCCGTTTTCTTGAATATGAATTTTAGCCATTTTTTGTCCTCCACCTTCTTCCCCATCCAGATTCTCGGAGCAGAACTGACTCTAGCGTCTCACCGCGGAGCTCAACGCCGGGGACTGGCAACACTGCTTCCTCCTTATGGGTGCCTATATTAGCTTAGCTTAGCCTGTTAGGGAAATTCTGCCTCGTTGGCAGCATGTTATTAAAATTTTCATTCAATTAGTGCATATCGTACACGAATTAATGGTTTATTCGTGTAGTTTACCGAAAATCCACTGATTTACTTCTGTCACGCTTTATATATTCGCTCTCAAATATTCAGCTGATGCTAAAGAACGTCACTAGGAGTATGGAAGCGGAGCGGGTTGCCAGATCTTCAATAAACCCCGTTTTAGGCTTTACTTTTAACAATTTCTAGATGCTAACTAGTTTAACAAACTATATTAACTAAATTAATGTCATGTTTTTTCCCCCTAAATATAAAATATATAATAAGTAAGCAGTAATCTAAATAATACTTGCTATTGCAGGAAAATGAAGAAGCATAAAGCAGGTTATACCTTCTCTAGTATTGCATCTGCTTTATTTCTTTTATACCGCAGCTAATAATTGCAATTTTTACTTGTTCAAACTATAAACAGTACATTGTCCTTCAGTGTTATTTCTTTCTTTATTTCTATTACTTTCAACATTGTACATTAAAACTGAAGACATCCAATCTATAAAAAGAACATGCATGTAATGATATAGTAAGCAAAAACCTGTTAAACAACCCAGGATATGTTTATGTTCTCGATTCTCCAAAGTAGCCACCTTTAGCTTTGCACATTCATGGCATTCTCTCATCACATTCATGAGGGAGTCACTTGGTTTGCTACAATCTTGAGAAGTTCCCAGAGGTGTTGAGTACATGTTGAGTGCATGTTGGTCCTTCACTCTCAGGTCCAACTCATCTTAAACCACCACAAGCAGATTTGGATCAGGGGTGATTGTGGAGGCCAAATGATGGTCCAAACCTTGTGAATGGCATGTCAGTGCAAAATGCTGTGGTATAAATGTGTCCTCAATTTGGATGAAAATACAACATTCGGGTCATTCTGTGATTTTTGGCATATTGAATGTTATAGGATGTTATTGAAAGTTGGTCAAGTTAAATATCACCAACTCCAATCTGACATCACTGAAAGTCTTCAAATATCTGAATTGCACAGTACTTGAGTATTTGACTCATATTGAACGTAGGATCAAAAATGCGCTAGTCTTTAACACCAAGACATCTGAATATTTGGTTTTACTTTCAATTTATTGAATTCTATTTGTCTATTGAATACTAATGGCTCTTCTACCTTGAGACATGACGCTATCATTTTATTTGTTAATTGAAAATTCCTTTATGAAAGATTGTTTTACTACGTTGTCTTTTATTTCCATTGCATTTAGGTTTTATGAGACCCAGAAAGGAGAAGAATCAGTAGTATTCAATGGAAAAAAACAAAATGGCGGTGATATTGCCTCTTCTGCAGAATAAATATGGCATGGCAGATAAAGCTGCTGTGCAAAATGTAATTGGTAACAGTGATTGTCAATTAAAATAGAGTGGAGTTAAAAGTACATATAATGAATCATAAATGTATAAAATGAGTAAAAATTGCTTACATCTTTGCTACTCAGTAAAAATAGAAAGTAGCCAAAAAATTACTTAAGCACATTAACGTATTACATTTACTCTAATACTTTACACCACTGCACCCAGTTTACATTGTAAATGAGTGTTTTATTGAATTAACAATTTGACCAAACAGTGGCATACAATGCAGCAAGATTGACCCTAAATGATGCCTTTTTTTTCATAGAAAGGTGCAAAATCTGGAGCTGAAATCTGCTCTGGTTTCTCTGGTAGGAATCCCAGAGTTCCTAAGAAAGCAGAACAGATATTAGTTATTACAGTTAATCACTGCTGAATTCTCAGTTGACACATTATCTATAGCAGCACATTAAACATACTTCAATTATTATTCAGTTATTTTGTTTACTTAAAGATGATGTAAAGATGATGTAAAGATGATGTCTAAAGCTGGCGATGGTCAATTTAGCATTAGTAGAAGGCGTCTCTTGGGTCAGAAAAAACATACAGTGGTGTAAAGTGTTTGAGTAAATGTACTTGTAATTGTTGGGCCACTTTCTAGTTTTACTGAGTATCAAAGATTTGGGCAATTTTTACTTTCTACTCAACTACATTTATGATTCAATAGATGGTACTTTTTACTCACTGTTTTTAATCACTGTTACCAATGACGTTCTGCAGCTCTATTGAAGATGTTATCAACACTCCACTACCCACATCTGCTGCCTGTGAGCGACTTTTTAACACTGCTGGCCTCATTTTCAGTCCAAAAAGAGTTCAAATAAATTCCAACAACTTTGAGAAGCAGCTTTTGTATGAGCCAAATACTAAAGTACTGTTAATTAGTACAGGTAATTATAGCTTATGCATGCAGAAAGGTTTATGTTATATTTATGATATGTTATGTTGTAGCCTCTGAAAAGTCGAGGGTGCATTCCAAAGTTGTCTGGGGTAGCCAAGGTGAGGGGCACCTGTCAATAACCTTTTAGAAGATCTAACTCAGTCGTAAACTCAGCTCCACCAACACAGTCGACACGGTCCTCCATTCTAAGAAGTGGGAACGAATCAGGCTTAGTTAAAGCATTCACTTTTCTGTAATCTGTACAGAAACAAAAGGAAGAATCTGTCTTGGGCACCAAAATACAAGGGGAACCCCAAGGACCCACACTAGGGACGTTCATGTTTAAGCAAATACTCAGTTTCTTGTCTCATAATGGCTCTCTTAACTTGGTTTGCCCTATACGAGTGCTGTACTGTACATACTACAATATACCTTCCGTTTTACGACACCCTGGTGTTTGCATTTCCATTTCCCATCACACTTTTACCAAATAAACTTCCATCCACCCATTATATATACCACCCCGTGCCTTTAATCACGTTGTGCGCCCCAACCCTAGACTGGGAGGTAACACCATCATGAAAGCTGTGATGATTCACAAAACCACAGTGAAAACCCAAATAATGATATATTAAAGCCATTCCATGTTTTATGCCAGTCGAAATTGTGTAAAAGTATCTGATCTGGCAACATCTGCAGAATACTGTTGCCCTAGGCATGGTGTATTGGTGCTGTTGCTATGAGAGCTGATATGTTTGGATTCTCATAAAACCTACATAGTGAAGTACAAAAAGAAAAACACACCCATCCTTTGAAACGAGGAAACCGAAAGAACATATAATGTGAGGTTTTTTTTTTTGCTATTACCTTTAACACATCAAAGCATTACAAACAGCTGTGTGTGTAAAGATATAAATACTAAAACAATAACACAATCCCAAGGAGAAAGAAGTAAAGTCAGAACATCTCTTTTTATTCCACATGCTTGGTTCCTGTTTGCTTTACTGTGTTTCTCTTTATTTTGGTTTTTACCAGTCTCCAGTTTTGTGAATCCATGTGTAGGTTCCTGCCAGGTCTTATGACACAGATGTGGCCTTTGCACCTGTTATACCTCACTGTAAAATACTGGCCTCTGTACCTGTCAATGTCAGTCTCAAAAGGAGGCGTGGCATCATTGGCTTTCAGTCCAAGTAAAGGAGGCGTGGTCTATGTACCTTTCAATGAATGCCATTTCAATGAATGAGGAGGAGCCTCTGTACCTTCAATCTCTATTTATTTTTCATAAAGTAGGTGTGGTCTCTATATTATTTATCATGGAGGAGGCACGGTCTCTATATAATTTATATTCTAATGAAAGAGGTGTGGTCTTTCTATATTGTTTCTCATGAAGCATGGTTGGTCTCTATATCTATCATTTCTCATAAAGGAGGTGTGGGTTCTATATCTATCATTTCTCATAAAGGAGGTGTGGGTTCTATATCTATCATTTCTCATAAAGGAGGTGTGGTTTCTATATCTATCGTTTCTCATAAAGGAGCCGTGATTTTTGTCTATTATTTCCCATGGATGAGGCGTGGTTTCTATATTATTTATCATGAAGGAGGTGTGGTCTTTTTTTTCTAATGATGGAGGCGTGGTCTCTTTATTAATCATGAAGGGGCGTGGTCTTTCTAGCGGTTAGTCCTCGTCGTGAAGGCGTGGCTTCTGTGCCTATTAAACTTATAATTTATCTTGAAAAGGTGTGGTCTATATAGCTATAAGTTCTTATTATGGAGGCGTAGCCATTGTACCGGTCAGATCTATGAAAAACGAAGAGTTGTGTACCTTCAGTCATCACTAAAGAAGTGCGTGTTTTCTCTTTGAGAAGAGGTAAACGTTAAGGTAATGATGAGCTGTTTTTTTTTGTTTTTTGTTTTTTTTATGATCCCTGCCAGTACATAGCCCTATGCATTAATAAAGTGTGGCATAGAACCTAAAGAGATATCGCATAAAATCAAACATAAAAATGCAGGCCATTTTAATCTAAAAATAAAATTCTTAATTTTGAATTAATTGATTAATGTTATTGGGGTAATTGCAACATTTAAGCACTAGATGTCGCTCTTTCATCACATTTAGGATACATTTTAGGCGCGTGAAGTTGTGGTTTAGACCCAAAATAAAAAAACCTGTAGGAGAAAAATAAATAGATAAATAAAATAAAATAAATAATAATAATACTAACAACCACCACCATACTGGGAAATGCAAATAAAGAATTTCACTATGCAGTAATGTACATAATTAAATAACACCTTCACCTTTCAGCTGCTGATTGAATGTAAAAATATGCACTTATCTGATGAGAATCTGATCCAATCTATAAAGTATATAAAGTACACACAAACGCATAAAAGTACAAATGAAGATATAAATACTTTAACCCCTTATTTCAATATTTGACAAAGATAGATAGATAGATAGATAGATAGATAGATAGATAGATAGATAGATAGACAGACAGACAGACAGACAGACGGATGAAAAAGAAGGACGGAGATTCTCAGTTGCTTTAAATAATTTTTCTAATCATCCTTAATATTTGAAATTTAGTAAGTGCATTGCTCAAAAGAATTAGTAGAAACAGTAGAACACATTGAATTCCCTGCAAAAGCCTGTACTTTTCTCAAAATACTTCATATTTCATCTCTCAAAAGTAAGTATTTGTGTCTATGAACATCTCATTGTTATCAGAATGATGAGTCCTTTTGTCATTGTTCACAAACAAGATCATCACAATGTTTAGTCGTCCCCAGGTCAGGACTACAAGTCTCCATGTTATACTCATCATAACACTGCTTAAAAAAAAGACACTTCTGAATGTTGAACTGACAGCGTTGCTAAAAGTCCCCTGAAAAGGACATGTCCATGTCATAATACAGAAAGATAAAAGATAAACATCCTAAATGGAGACAAATGTGTCTACTTACACAGCCTCCTGCTTAAAGTGATGCCCAAGTACTGACAGATGAGAGAGAGAGAGAGAGAGAGGGGGGGGGGGGGGGAGCGCAAAGTCTCATGTCTCCTCTCAAAGCTAAAAATAATCCCAAGTGTATTGTCCATCCTGATTATCAGCACAAATAGATCTTTGCCTTCACTACATCCTGCCTGTGCACCCGACCCCAAGGGATTAAACCCCACACCCTTCTCACATCATCAGGGAGTTCAGAAGAAAAAATAAAAAAATAAATAACCAGCTAAATTTCCATTTACAGCATTTGGCAGACACATCTATCGAGAGTGACTGAGCAATTGAGGGTTAGGGGCCTCACTCAAGGGCCCAGTAGTGTCAGCTTGGTAGTGAACTTCAACTTCAAGGCTTTTTGTGAACATGTTTATTAGTCTTAACCCCCAAAACATCTCACCATCAGTTTATTGCATAAGTCATTGAATGCAAAATGGTCAAACCAGATGTCAGAATCTGTCAAGCTTCAATTTCTATTCATCTTTTCTTTTCTTTTTTTTTTTTCTTTGCAAATATTAAGGATGATTCGAGAAATGCTCCAAAGCAACCGAGAAAAATGTAACATACAACATCATCGTGAGATCACGTGACTCTCACGATACAAATGACAATACAGAAGATATCACTTTGTTCGTTCCTCAAACACACACACACACACGTTTAATTTTGATGTCTTATTTATTCATAAAAATAAAGTCCATCTTTACACATGTATATATATATTTCTAAATACAATATCGCAAATATATTGCAAACCGTGATAAAAGAACAGGCAGTCATCAGCATTTGATGTGGGTCACATGCCAAAAGTTCACGTTCAACACGTCGGAAACGAACGTGCCGTGATATCCGGACTACGGGTTGCTCAAAAAAAAAAAAAAAAAAAAAAAAATTATATATATATATATATATATATATATATATATATATAATATATATATATATATATATATATATATATATATATATATATATATATATATATATATATATTAAAAAAAAATTTCTGGAAAAGATTTTTCTACATTTAATGCTAAATTGTTTACTTTCTACATTAAAAAAAAATCAAAATAATGCAATTTTTAAATATTATATTTAGTTGACTGGGCCATTGTTTGTTATGCCAAAAAAGAAATAATTAAAAATTTGGTGTTCCAGAGCAAAGCCCGTGTTACCTGCGGTTTCTACATGCGTCAGCTCAGGGGCGTTTCTGATTGGCTCGCTCATTGTGACTGACAGGAACGAGATGCTCCGGTCACTTCAGCCTGTTTGGTGTCCTAGGATTAGATTTTCAATTTGTATTTTGGGTAGTGGATCTTTTTTTTGTGTTGTCATTGCTGTTTTTTGCACAATTTAACTAGAGCCAAAATACAAAAGAAAAATTGACAATAAGAAAACGAGGGAAAAGCAACCCTTAGTCCAGACATTACAGTAAAACCTTTCTCTCACACACACACACACACACACACACACACACACACACACACACGGGTCATTTGTTACTGTACTGTATATTGCTTTGTATTTGTCATCCAGATATACAAAACAAGACCAAAGAAGATATCAGAATAATCAAAATAATATAAAAAAAAAAACCCCAGCGTGCGTGTCTTTGGTTCACCTGAACTCGTAGCTTATTAACAGCAGGAGAAATTATTCAATGAGCCAAAATTGAGGGGGTTTTTTTTTTGTCCTCTGCTGTTGGACATGAAGGGCACAGAGGTCTTGAAGGACATCCGCCCACCGACACTCGTTACACAGACGCGTTAAATCCATGACATCGTTCACAAAAGAAAAGCATCAGAATGAGAAAAGTCCAAGAAATAAAGAGGAAAACACTTCTACAAAGCTACACACAGTCTTTCTCACCTCTAAAACTGCTCCACTATCAATCTGAGCTCTGCTAAAAACAGAGAGCTTATAAAAATAAAACTTTGTCTTTACATACCTGACCTAGTGATTTCATTCAACATGTTCCAAACATACAGGTTGTTTTTTTTGTGCGCTGTGCAGCTCCTCGATAAACACACAATTTAGACACTAGGGGGCGCTACAGACATCCGTTCGCAGAACAACAATAACAGATTACATGATATGGGTGAAACTGGTCGATCCATCTGTGATCCAGTGTGGCTGGAGTGTCTCATGATCATGGTACTGGTTTATGAAGCTGGACAAGTAAATCAACACGACATATGAAGAAACAGGAAGAAAACGTGGATGAATATCTGATCTACTCAGTTTTCACACTTGGCGTGAATGTGTTCCTGTTGAGGGGGACACAAGTCTCTCTGAAGAGACAAATGAAGATATAAATGTGTGGATACAGAGGAGTGAAAAAATTAAATTCCTCATCACCAGAGTCAGATGTAGAAGGATCACTGAACCGTACTCGAGCCACACTAAACCATTAGATGGACCATTAGGTTTTTTTACTAATCCAGGGAAATTATTATGCAAATTTCTTATTATTATTAATATAATTGTAATAATTATTATTTAAATCAACCGTGTACAATCATGAATTGCTGCTGTAACGTTTATGGCCATTACAGACCAAAAAGCTATTTGCATCCTTGCATCCTGTTTCTTCTGTTCTGTGCTCCGCTGGCCACGCCCCCTTTTCATTTGAATATAGTCATGAACTGCTTTTTCTTTCTTTTACTGGGCGGAGCCATGTCACCCACATCCTGAGCTGTACTTGCTGAACCGAGTGACATGAACACACACACACACACACACACACACACACACACACACACACACACACACACCACACACACACACACACACACACACACACACACACACACTAATTACACACCACACACACACTAATTACACACCACACACACACAGGACCTTGAACAGAAGACAATCTTAACCAGCTTTCCTACAAATAAAGATGTACATTCTCCCAGCTGGAAAAATGGGCGAAGCAATAAAAACCTCCCCTTCTCCAGGGCCCCCGCTGTGGGATCGCCATTGTTTAGAAGCACCTTGGGTAACGCACCAATCCGAAACCTTGCAACTTCAATTGCGCACGACGACGGGGGCGTAGGACAAGCGCGTGACTCATCTTCATATAATCCTGTGGTGCAAAAGCACAAATAGTTTCTGATAGAAATTGTGGTCCACCCTCAAAGGCGAGTTCATAGTCTCGTCTCTCCCCTCCCCACGTAAGCTATCGGACAGGGGCAGGGGAAAAAAAAGGACTGGGCGGGAGACTGTTCCAGACGAGTGGTGGATGAGGAGGAAGACACAGAGGGATCGGAAATTAAACTTCGAGATCCGCCAATCGCGTTCAGTCCGTGTATTCAGCGACGATAGAGAGCAGCACTGTGATGTCATCGGGTTTTCCTCCTGAGAATGAGAGGATTCAAATAAAATTCTAATTAGATACACACACTTGTGATAGTCATGTGATAGCCTTTGGTTTTAATTACAAGCCTGTTAAAGCCAAAAATGCCTAAGTTGGACACAAAAAGTTCTTCCAGTCATTCAATGTCCAATTCTTGTGTTTTTGCCTTTTGATTCATTTGTTGCATATAAACAAAAGGAACATGAATTTGTCGGAAAATCCATAAAAGACGATGTGTGTCCACGCTTTTCACAGGCGCGCTACACTTCCTTAAAGAAAACGTTTTCTCAGGTCCTCACCTCTGACGTTGAGCCCGTTATCGCAGGCGAACTGGGCGAAGGGTGACATGTAGTTGGGGTCGTAGGCGAGCTCGTGCGCCTGCTCCGCTATACTGCGCGCAGTCTGCTGGACGCTATCGTAATTTGTGTTCTGCGATTGAAAAAAGAAACAGTTACCGTGAAAGGACACAACGTTCATGAGAAGTGTGTATGTTTGTGTGTGTTTCGTGTTTGAGGAAGAACCTGCCTTGAGCTTCTTGAGCTCCTGCAGGATCATGTAGTCGGGCATGTTGTCGAAAAGACCGTCGGTGGCGGTGAGGATGATGTCACCGAGCTGGACGTCAAACGATGACCTGTCCGCCATTTCAGGACTGAGGGATAGAGAGATGAAGAGAAAGAAAGAGCGAGGGAAAGAAAGAAAGAGGGAGTTCAGTTCACAGCACGGCGCAGTGACCGCTGTAACGTGAAACCTCAGGAAAGACAGCGTGTTCTGATCTGACGTGACCCTTGCCCTGAGCTTACTCTGTTAGTCTGACTTTCAGGAAACCGAATCAGAGCCTGATGCCCAGTTTCCATCTGCGACACCAGCCCTGTCGGCAACACTTTTTACGATGGAGGAGAAGTAGCAGGGGGAAAAAATGGAATGGAAAGAACAGATCCCACCAGTTATTTGATTATTTCCTGATACTGGGGGATACTGTCTATAAAAACAGAGCATTTTCTGATAATTTTCTTTTCTAATTGTCCATCGTTTAAAGATTTCAATCAAATTCACCACGAGAGACTTTTCAAACGAGACAAGATTAGAAAACGAAGAAAAAGATGATGAACATTAGCGGTTCTGGGGCTTAAACCGCCAACCTTCTGATCAGCAACCCAGTTATAACTCCTCCTAATGTGTGTAGATCCTTACTCGTTAATACCTTGATGTAATTTAGACAGTAGACAGAAATCCCCTTGTAATAACTAGAGGTAGACCAATTAATAATTTTTGACGATAAATCGTCACCAATGGTTGATTGCGGCTATCAGCGAAAATCCATACTAATACAATAGTTTTTCCGGGTAAAAAAGGTTAAATAATACCAGACATTCTTTTCCTGTTGTGTCTGCAGGAAGTTACAGCTCTACCTCTGCCATGTTAATCTGTATTCTGTGACCATCAGGAGGCGCCTTGGTTACCATAGTGTTGTGATACGTCATATTGATGTAGCAGCAGTGGTGCTGAGAGAACGCGCTCGAGAAACAGTTTAGCAAAGAGAAATCGATCTACATAGAAAATACTGGTCACTTTCTAAATAATAAACATATAGTTGAATCTACTAGTAATTGCATATTAGCTAATTAAAGATTTTTAAAGATAATAAAAAATTCAATAAAGCGCACTTTTTAAGTCGATGCATCATAGCGGTAACCTTAAAGCCGATGAATATATTCATCCCGATTGTCTATGGCTGCAAAAAGTGTGCTAAATGCATATTGATACTAAAAGCATTTCATGTACTTTGACTTGGCTCAGTTTAATGTGGGGAAAACACTCTTATCAGCACTTTGTTCTGCTGTTGGTTTGGAGTCAAACGAGTTCAATTTTCCAGGGAAAGAGAAATAAATAGAGAATTCAAGAAAGTAGATTCAAAAGTTGTAATCCAGCAAAATGTACTTGCTGATTTCCCCGCTGTTTGGCAGCTGTCAGACGTGTGTCTCTCTCATCTGACATGTCACTCAATTAACTGCTGATTAGATTTACTTATGTATTCCAGTGAACTGAAGACACCAGAACTGGAATCTGCCAACGACTTGAACTCATGACTTACTAAGAGACCACGATGTACAACTATAAAATCCATAAAGTTCATAAATAGGCAGGTGTACTTTTGGTTCCTTGAAACGCACGGTTCGCGGAAACATCCTAAAAAAGCGGCCCGTTAAATTCAGAGTAATGGTAGAAACGACTCGTGTCTGATGACTGCGCTCTGGAAGAAATGCAGGTCGGAAGCCATTCCGCTACATAAAAGATTAAAATGTCCTGTTTAATTTTAGCGTCACATGAGGAGCTCAAAATAGTCTTGCTCCTGCCAAGACCGTCTTGGAACGAGAACACGGGGCGGTGATTGGCCGAGTGAAGTGTCTGTCTGCTACCCGCTTTCTGATTGGCTGGTTCGACGCTGGATTTGGGCGGCTGGCAGGACGGTGAGGTCGAAAGGACATTCGCATGGATCGCTTTGGCCTTCATGGAAAATGTAACTACCCCTTAAGTCATTCTTGTTCACACTTAACTCTCTTGCTCTTCAGTTTTGATTTGTAGTCAGATGTTGTTGCCATGGTTACAATAAACTAGCTATAGTAAAAAACTTTAAATTTGTCCAAATTTAATAACTCCCTAATAAAGTCTCTCAAGCTCACTAGGGTACCCCAAGTTCCCCTATCATTCCCCCTTACCGGCTCCTTCACTTGCCTGACAAAGCATTGGCCTTCCTTAAGCTTTTAATGATGAGGACCCTTGGCTCCTCTCACTTTCTCTTAAATGCCTTCACTCTGCCTTAATGACACTCTTGGTTCCCACACTAGATCACAGACTTGCTTGACAATGATCTCCGGGGCCCCGCACCATCTCTCTCAACTATGCCCTAGACCCCGACCAAGTCCTTACCAGCCTAGTTTCCTCTTCTCAACATTGCCCCTCAACCCTTTACCAGCTCTCTTAGCACCTCAAAAATGCCCTGCCCCACTAGCCAGCAATCTTTATACCCTTGATTATTTAAATCGGCAAGGATCTGGCGATACGATACATATCACAATACAGGGGTTGCGATACGATATTTTGTAATACTGTAAGAAAGGTGATATATTGGGATATTTAAGAGTAGGATATAATTTTAGGAAAGTGGTCAGGAAGAACACACCACTATATGCAAACCCTATCAAGAACCAGAACCTTTTTACCCGTTTCACACCTCAGTGGCATCAAATGTATTGCGATACTAAAAACCCAAACAGACATGCATATAGTCATTATAGACACCTAATATGAAGTGATTGATGATGATGATGACTGATGATCTGAGTGCCCTTACGCTAGTACTTTCTATCTAGTGGTCGGGATATAAACTCAAAACGAAACAACTGTCATGAATCTTGCACGATTTTATTTTTTTTTATATCAAAATCGCGTTTTTTAAAAATAGATAAAGTATTACATTACAGCGAACTAAAAGCCCAATTGCAGCTGCTAAATTAGCATACGTGGCCCTCATGGAGAAGCCTATGAGCTCACCCAAATGGCTTAAAAGAAAATAAAATAAAAAAAATGTTTTCTACATTCATGCCAAAAGACTCTCTATCAATTACTACACAAACACGTGTAAAGTATGTGCGGACATGTCATTCTGTGGCTCCACCCACCTGTCACTCAGCACAGACCCTTCGGCCCCTGGTGGTGCGATCGCAAGTTGAAAGGGGGTGTTGAAGTAGTGCTGCTGCTCGTCAGAGCGATGGACCACCTCGCCCCCCCGGACCACCAGGAAACCGGAATCTCCCAGATTACACGTGTGGATTTGATGACTCCTCTGGTCCAGCACCACTATACATGCCGTACTGCTGCCTGCATGGTAGAGAGAAGAAACAAAACATCTGAGAATTTAATACTCAAAATTCCACAGAGAATCGATCCCAGGCTCATGATCTCAAACTGCTAATTAGTGTAATTTCTTGCTAGCAACTTCCTTATGAAATATTACGATCCCTCAAGCAATTTGCATATAATGTAAAAATCTAGCTTCATGGGATCGCAGACACCGACAACCTACACACACACACACACAAAGCCACAATCCTTTCCTGACTCACTCCTCAGACATTCTCGAAGATTTTTTTCAAACCAAGTTCTGTGTACGCCTATGAGTCACGCCGTGCTGCATCTTGTTAAACAAGGGCGTATTTGTGCGTTTAACCTCAGTAGAATTCCACAGCTATGAGTGTGTGTGTGTGTGGCTACATGTGATTGAAGATCCTTCATTGTGTCTAAAGGACCTGCTAGCTTTGATGGTCATGTCCAAAATCCTCCTTACAAAAACTCCTAAATGTACTTTCTCCAACACTTTTATCTGGTTTATAAAGCATCCTATACCCACATACCCAGGATGCTATAGTATATACACACACCAATTTATTTTCACTTTGAAGGAATGACTAAATAAAAACGTCACATGACTCATTCAGTCAGATGACTAATTCAAAATAAATAAATTGTGGCCTGTTATGCTGTAGATGGGCATTTATTTGTTTTTGTGAGACAGTTTGTGTCTTTTTAACCCTTCAGACGGACTCAGACTGTCCATGATGACATCTCAGACATGGTAACACAAGTGGTCAGAATAGCACCATTTGCACAGGTCGGTGCTCCCTGTGCCTGTGCGTGCAGCGGTGTGGCGCCATCTGTTGGCGTGTTACAAAACTAGTCTCAAAATTTTTTATGCCAGGCCCAGACAAATGGTTCACTGAACGGTGCTTTTTCCCCTGGTCAACTAAACAATAATACGTGTGTGTGCGCATGTGTGTGTGTGTGTGTGTTTTCCTACCCAGCAGTGGTACTTTGTTCTGTAGGAGCTCGTAGTAGGCCGAGGTGAGGATTCCCACAGGGCTGCTTGGAGTGAAGCGTCCCTCCTTCACCAACCGCTCGCACGTCCTCATCAGAGTCTCTGAGAACTGTGACGGGTCTACGCCGTAATCACGCCATCCACCCACCCCATCCGCCACGCCTACCAAGGAAGAGAGAAAGTGTGACACATTATTCATCTGCAGCAAGTATTTGGGACAAATTATTCATCTCGTGTAGAAGTCCCAGTGGCTCTGAGCGAGACATCAGTAACAACTCTATCAATTCTGTCTGCGAGTCGCACTGATGTAACACGAAGTCGAGCTGGTCATGTAAATCATGTTATTAGAGACTTTTGTTTGTCCAGCTGCTCCTGCTGAGCTGAGCACTGTTTAGTGTGTCTAAGGGGCTTTCGATTGTGTTGTTATAGCGCTGGTGATTCTGTCGGCCATAAATTAATGAAGAACCGGTACATTAGTAAAGAATAAGGCTTCCTTGCACAGTTTATGAGTCTGAAAATATCAAATGAATACAGTCGAAAATATAAAATGTGATCAGCAAATCCCATTTTACTTGCATTTTACAACTTTTCAATTGTATCCATTTGATCCATTCTGGTCAAGAGCTTTGCTGGTTTGAATTCAAGTCATTCGATTACTGAGCATAAACAGTGACCACACCTGGACATGAGAACTAAACTCACAGCTAAGCCATGACCCTGGAGCTGTGAGCTGGAGCTGTGAGCTGGAGCTGGCTCCTTCACTACCACACTGCTTGAGTACAACTTTTATATCTCATTTATACAACATTCATGGGTCTTTGAGGGTTAAAAGCCTTGCTCAAAATCTAATCAGTGGTAACCAACACTTCCATTCAACGAAACATTATACAGGTTCTGATCAGGCACTGTGGTGTGGTTTGGCCAATCATTTAGACAATCGTTTCAGAAGCTTTGAAAGGACAAACCCATAAAACTGTGAATCTCCTCAAACCCGTGCGAACGATCACAACACCGCTTATGCTCAGTCACAAACACACACTTCATCATGAATTGCAGAAGTGACTACAAAGTCACACCATGACATCAGCAGGATACGTTCATTTTGGAACTTCACACGCCGCAAGTGTTAAGATTGACAAAAAAAAAAAAAGACAACTTTCAAGAGGAAAGAAAACAGATGCTGCTGGTGTCAAGCGTAACTACTTTCTCTCTCACACACCCACACACACTTGCAAGCCTTATGGCACAGCTTTGTGATGCTAATCAAAAATGTATTCCATGAGTTGAGACAAAGCTACAGTGATATTTGGATTGATTCTTCATCACAGAGGGAAAAATCACGTGTGAATATTATGAATAAGGTCTAAGTATTTGATGTATATAAAGAATTCGGGTGAGGTGGAAACACGGTAATATTATAAGATATATAATGCGTTTCGCTCTGATTTCTGTCCGATATTTCGGGTCTCGAATTCAGATGACGAATGAAACCTTTGTGGAAAACAGAGGGCAGTGATAAATTAACAAGAACAGCTCAGTCGGCTAATGGGGCTGTAAAGTGCATCCGGAGTTTTATACAAGTTACAGCAAAATGTTCAGCTCTTACACTACACACACACACACACCACACACACACACACACCACCACACACACACACACACACACACACACACACACTCACTCGCTGTCATAACACTTTCATAACACTCATGACACAGAAGAGGGGTGTAGAGGAAGTACAGAAATGTTAGCTAGCACAAGGTACTGGTTTGTAAGAGTCAGATTTCAAACTGGTTTCTGGATTTTTTTGTTCCCTTTTATGGTCAATGGTACATTTCTAGGTGAAAACAGAAATAAAAAAAATAAAAAAAACAGCTTACACTAAGGCCAGATTTTCTCCTGAGGTAAACTACTAACTTCACTCATCACAAACAAGTGTTCAATTTGTTCTTAATAGAAACGTTTAAATGTTAAACGTCCACAAAACAAGTGCTCATGAACAACAGGCTTTTTCTCTTCTTTCAAAAACAGAAGAGCAGAAAAACCACAGCTTATGTCATGTCTAAACCTCTCTGTACTTAAGAATTTCCCACGGTGGAAAACATCCTAACTTTTACAAAACCTGTGTGTAAAATCGATTAAAAACAACATTAAGTTACAAAAAAAAAAGTCCCATATAAACCTGTTAAATCTGTTTAGGAGGAATGTCTGGGATTCGAATCCCTGTAAATGCAGTCAATATGAAAAGGATACGTTTTACATAAACCTGTGACATGTAGCTGCGCTACTTCAACACAATCCGACCAATCAGAATGAAGAAACCAACAGTGCCGAAGGAAATAAAGAATATAACGTCGGAGGTGACGGCGGTGCTCCGCTAATGCAGTGCAGTTACGTTGCTAATGTAATCCAGACACACATGATGCAACACACACACACACACACACACACACTGCTAATAATTGTGACATTAACTATAGTCTCTGTCTAGATACAAAAGCAGGACAAAAAGGCTACATGGTGAAGGTCACATAGTTCTAATGAGTACTGTGCATTAAAAGGAGGCATCTCAGAAACTTTCATCCATCTCCAAGCCTCTTTCTCTCACACACACACACACACACACACACACACACACACACACACACACACACACACACACACACACACAGGATTCCTCAGAGAGGACCATACAAGGAGTCTTTGCCACTTCCTCAAAACACACGCATGGGAGAAAAGCAGCATCCAACTAAAACAAAAACTGAGGCAGCAAAACCTCAGGGTCAGAGCTCAGGAATAACCATGAAGAGCAGTTATAAACAAACATGACACGCTTCCAGATGAAACACAGTGTTCCAGGCAGAAAGTTGGACGCTGCTGAACTTAAACAGTCACAGATGCGGTTCCCCAAAGTTCACCTGCGTGTGACGTAAATCCCACGCCAGAATATCAGGAATGAAGGTCTGTGGAGTCCTTGTGTACAATTCATCCATGCAAACCTCCCTTCACACCTTCTCTCCGGCAATTACCGCTGTGATGATCACAGCAGAGATTAGAGTCGTGTGAACTTCAGGTGTAAATTTCGGACTCTTCTCGTAGGACATTGCGCAACAACTTTATTCAAATATGATCCGAAAACAGCACAGTAAAGCTAAAACGAAACAAGGACAAGCGGTCGCTGCAAAACACCATACCTCAAACACATGGGCAAATAGTCTTCACCTCTTCACCACACACTGCATAAACACCATCCAGACAGCGTACAAACAGTCAATACACCTAGTCAATACACACTGTCCTTACCTCGTCAACGTACACTGTCCAAACATCGTCCCCACCTCATCACCACACAATCAAATATTGTCCAAACCCTGGGATCAAACACCATCCAAACGCTGTCCTTGCTTCGTCCCCACACACAAAACATCCAAGCATTGTTTAAACATCGTCTTCACATTGTCCCCACACACTCTCAGACAATCTAAACACTGTCCTCACTTAGTCACCACACACAATCCAAACACTTAAACGAGGTAACGTTACCTGTTAAACGAGGTAACGTTCAAGTTAGAGATGGACGTTAGTTTAAGAAACTTCTTTGCCGATAACGTGTTAATCAGCTATTTAAAAGTGACAGTATATTCTGTATATACATTGTACACATGTACACATTATGCACTTTAAAGTCAATTACTACAGGTTTATATCAGTCATCTTCATCACATTATCACACAAACACCTTGCCTTTCATGTCTCAATATTATTTCCACCCGTGTTCACGTGTTACAACAATGTCCCAACATCTTCACATATGCAATATCTAAACTCTTCAACCACCCCCCCCCCACACACACACACAGACACACACACACAGACACCATCTAAACCTCTTCTAAAGTACAAATTTGAGCCGCACCTCATACCACAGTCTGATACCAGTGTTGAGTAACATAAAACTATGTACTAAGGTGTAACAGTGCAGCATGTAGTGTCAGAACCCACACAAGACTTACTGTCTCAGTGCTGTTGATCAACTAGATTTAGTGTGTGTGTGGTGATGAACTGGAGGCTATAAGTCAAAATTCTAGCTGAAATTAGGATAACCTCCATGCATACATTACATATATATTACAAATATATACATATGCACACATATACAGCACTAAGTTAAGTAAAGAAAAAAAGACAGTTCACCATTACTTTAAGAAATTAAGAATCAGTCAGTCAGAAAAATCTCGATAACTTTTAAATGTATCTCCAAGTGCAGTCTCCCAAACCATCAAATGCTTTAATGAAACAGGCTCTCATGAGGACCAAGCCTGGAAAGAAAGACCAAGAGCTACCTCTGCTGCAGAGGATAAATTTATTTGAATTACCAGCTTCAGAAACCGCTTAAGAACAACAACAAGCACAAGAGACTTGCTTTGACAAAGAAACACAAACAATAAACATTGGATCAGTGGTCTGATCAGTCCAAATTTGCGGTTCTAACCGCTGTGAGATGTCCAGAGGGTAAACATGGTTCCTCAATGTGTGGTTTTCACAAGAAAGCATGGAGGAGGTGTGATGGTAAGGAGGACAGATTTGGTGACTTCAAACTTGAAAGCACACTTATCCAGCATGCATAGAACAGCATTTAGCAGCGACATGCCATCCCATTTGGTTTGCACTTAGCGAGATTATCATTTGTTTTCCAACATGACAACGACCCCAACCACACATCTAGGTTAATGTAAGAGCCATTTGTCGAAGAAGGAGAGTGTTGGAGTGCTGAATCAGATGGCCTCCTCAATCACCCGGTTTAAATCCAGATGAGATGGTACCAAACTAACAGCTGGAACCAAATTCCTTGTGTGTCAACACACTTGGCCAATAAACATGATTCTGTTTTTGAGTTGGACCAGAGAGTGAAGGAAAAGCATCCAACAAGCACTCAACATTTATGGGACCTCCTTCAAGATTGTTTGAAAACCATTTCAGGTAATTGACTCATGAGGATGACTGAGAGAATGTGTAAAGCTGTCATGAAAGCTAAAGATGGCTACTTCAAGGAATTAAGATCATAAAACACTCTGGTTATGCAACACAATTTACATAATTCCATACTGGTTCTTTTATAGTTCGTGTGTCTTCAGGATCAATGTACAATGTTGAAAATAATCTAAAGGGTCTGCTAAAGGCAAATGTGCGTCCAAACCTCTGATTGGTTTTATACCACGCGCCCTGTAAAACAGCTGTCTCGCGCTTAACCACGTGCTACACCACGTGCTACACGTCACACACAACAAAAGAACTCACTACCGGAAGTAGAAATCCCCCAAGGGTAATTTACAAGGATAACGTGAAAGCATTACATATAATCCACAAAACATGAGTTTTTTTAATCCTAGAGGATTATAAATATAACCTACAAAACACACTGTGTACATCTTTCCGTATTTTAAAAAAACAAAACACTAACCGGGAAAACACACATAAGCACTGAGCCGATTGTGTGCTTCTATGAGCGATAATACAGAGATAATTAAACACAGAAAAATGACATTTCAGAATAAATTATAACATATTGAAAAGAAAAAAATAGCCGTATTGTCACAACAAAACGCAATTGCGCATGCGCTGCCTGCCACGCGTGCTCTCTATAGCTACATCTGAACTCCTAAATCACTAAAATAAACATTTTAAAAGTGATTTTTTTTGGATCATTAAATCAGATGACATCGAATTAATAAGTAAGAAGTAACGTTTCATTTAAAACAAACAACGTGATTAAGCACTACTATAAAAGAATAGTTTGATCGTGTGAACGGATTTTTTTTGTCCAATATGGCGGCCTCCATGCTCAACCATTCTGACCTTTAAAAGGAAAATAAGCACCTCTGCGATGTTCAACTAAAAATCTCTCTCCTTTTAGAATATAACACCTAGAATGACCATCACGAGGTTTTTAAAGCCCCTTCCATGCGATTCCTTTTCATCCTATTAGACTACATTTCTAGTTGTATACGTGTGGAGGTCTGAGAGATCAGTAATTAAGACAAAATACAATAAATCAAGATCTACAATGCAAAATCAAGTCATATCAAATATTTATTCTGTACAGGAATGAGTTCCGGTTCCTGTGTCATTTTGGGTAAAATGTCCTCTCTATAATAATCCAAATAAACATAACTATTAAACCCATAAATACATATGGAATACTAACATATCAACAGTCTGAATTAAATATGCATCAATATTCCTTTATTGTAATATTATAAGGAAGGTCCCAGGTGAGAGGTAAAGGGGGTGGGGGTCCCCAGGTGAGAGGTAAAGGGGGTGGGGGTCCCCAGGTGAGAGGTAAAGGGGGTCCCCAGGTGAGAGGTAAAGGGGGTCCCCAGGTGAGAGGAAAAGGGGGTGGGGGTCCCCAGGTGAGAGGTAAAGTGGGTGGGGGTCCCCAGGTGAGAGGTAAAGGGGGTCCCCAGGTGAGAGGTAAAGGGGGTGGGGGTCCCCAGGTGAGAGGAAAAGGGGGTGGAGGTACCCAGGTGAGAGATAAGGGTCCCAGGTAAGAAGTGAGAGGGTGATCCAGGTGAAGGTGGTTCCAGGTGAGCTGGTGATCAGTGCAACCTGGAACTACTTTTACCCCTGAAGGTCATTTAAGAAAACGAAGGGCTGCTCTGCTGTACGTTTTATGCCGATCGTGTATTTATTTATAAATAACAACCTGAATGTGGACATGGATTATAATACAAAAGGGAAAGAAAGTCAAGAGCAGGTTTTTATTGTTTATGTTTTTTTTTTTTTTTTTTTTTTACCTAGGACATCTGCGGACCGGTGGCACGATATGAAGCACGCGTCGTCGCCGTAGCACATGCCCTTCTTAAGTATGCCCTTTCGGAAGTCCTTGCCGAAACCGCAGCTCGCCGTGACCAGCTTGTAATCCCGGCCATCGGTCTGAGAGAGTCCGCCAAGGACGGCCCTGGCAACGATCCGTCCATAGGAGAGTACCGATAACATTCCCCGCCTCGCCGCACACACAGTCCGCGCTGAACACTCCCGGGAGCTCCTCTGAACACCAGAATCCGCTCGATCCGATTCAGCAAAGGCTTTAAGTCTTGGCTGATTTCACAGGAAAAGTTTCTACACGCTGTTGCCCCATCGCCCGACCAGACATCCTGCTTTTGGCTCTCTGTGTCGCTCTCCAACCGCACACACGCACCGACAGCCGGGTTTCGGAGAACAGCAGAGGGGAAAGAAAAAAAAAAAAAACAAAAAAAAAAACATTGCATACGGGTCCTTCGAGTCATGTGACTCTACGTCACGAGGAGCATCCCAGAAGTGCCCTTTTTGTCCTCGTGTTCTGTGAATTCTGTGGTCAAGGAAGAGAAACCAATCTTTTTTTATTCTTATTGTATTTATTCAAGATTATTTTGGAAAGATATAGAAATATATATTAATAGAAAAATGTATAGTTGATGTGCTGTTTTATACAGAACATGGAAATTTGAGTTGTGAACAACAATATATATATATATATATATATATATATACACATTTGTTTATTTTGTTAGGAAAATTTCATATTCATAAGATAAAGTGGGTTCAATGTAGACCAAATTGTTCCCATTTTATTAATGACTTATAAATGTATGTAAAACTATTGGAAGAAACAACCAAAAAAACCTCAAACAAACTAACAAAAAAAAGCACTGAAAACATGTAATGCTCTAAAAGCATTGAAATTTATGTAATTGTTTTTTTTTTTCTCTGGAAGTAAGTGTAAATTTGACATGAGTATGTAATACCTTAAAAAAAATTGTCCTCTTGTCCCCTTTAGAGACTTTACGACTTTAATAGCAAACATATATATTTTAATAAACCCATTAATTGTTTAAGCTAAAACTTTCTTACACAAATATAAATTGCAGTGTGTCAATCATTTTTTCTCTGTGGTTTGTCTGGAACCTTTACACAAAGCAACACCAAAGCCCTTAAGACTGTCACTGCATCATGTATTTAATAATTTAGCATTTTCTATCACATGTAACTAGTTTCTTTCTGGCACTGTTGTGTATATTTTGAAGTTACATATAAAATAATTGTCCTCTTTATCCCCTTTGTCTTCTTTAGGGTGTGTGGGTTGGCTGTCTGTCTCCCTATATATCTCTACAATATGGTTATCTGATGAGAAGGCCATGAGTTCAAATCCCACCATCACCAAGATGCCACTGCTGGACCCCTGAGCAAAGCCCTAACCCTGAACTGCTTAGTTGTATGATCGAGATAAATGTAAGTTGCTTTGGATAAAGGTATCTGGCAATCGGCATAAATGTAAATATGCTTCATTTGGAGAGACCGAGATTTTAATAAAAAAAAATCGGTCTCTGTTTTTCCCCAGACAACACTGGTGACCACACAGGTGTATAAAATATCTTAGTATATTGTATTATAACAACTTTCCATCACAGGAACTAGAAGGCCCACACCTGTTCCAGTATGGCAGGGCTGCTGTGCATAAAGAAGGATCCTTGAAGACACGGTTTGCTGATGTTGGAGTGAAAGAACTTGAGTGAAAACATTTGAGATAAAATGGAACACCAACGACACCCCAGCTATGTTCCAAAATCTAGTGGAAAGTCTTCTTAGAAAGTGGAGGTTATTATGACAGAAAAAAATGGGTTAAATATGAAATTAGATGTTTATAAAGCACTCATGGGTATGACATTCAAGTGTTCACAGCTTTTGCCCATCTAATGTAGTTTAATATCAAAACCTGTGTTTATTGTGTAGAATTTTTTTCTTCCTGTCTCTTTTTCTCTCTTAAAATCAGTGATCCTGAACCCTTGGGCTCTTCAGATCTGTTCTCATCACCTGAATCCCACTCACATGTTGCTGAGGATGGTGCCACATAGACAGCCTGAAGATGCACAAGAGATGGTACATAGTTGTACATAATTATACAACGAGACTTTTGGAATCATATAGAACATGATCTTAGAAGACAATAATTCATAACATAGATAGATAGCTATCTCTGTAGACGTCTTCCTCCGCTCCTTCTCCTTTGACCAACAGCAGCTCGAATTCCACAGGTACCCTGTTGGCTAACGATACCTGTGGCGGTCGTTGGTAACCCGGGTCTCGACCGATTCGGTATGAAATTCTGAGTTGCATATTTGATTCGCCACATGTTCTACGCTGGAGGTCCTTTCTAACACAACTCTCCACATTTATCCCGGCTTGGGACCGGCACTAAGAGTGCAACCCTAATGGCTGGGTTATAGATAGAACTTTATTGTCATTGACATTAAATGTACAGCATGTCATATATAAGTGGATGAATGTACATCAAATAAATATAAGGCTACGGCAGTAAAAGAAATGTGCAGGAGTTGTTGAGTACAATAGATAAATGTAAGGGCCCTGGGCAGTGTAAAAATGTGGGAGCTGGTGAACAAGTAGACTAAGAATATATAAACATATACATGAACATGTATGAGAAGTTATATTTGTAAGGCACAAAATGTACAGAGAGTGTGGGATATAAACATGTACAGTATGGTACAAAAGTTATAGACAATGTGTATATACAAATGATTTATAAAGTACAGACCAAAAGTTTGGACACACCTTCTCATTCATTCAAAGAGTTTTCTTTATTTTCATGACTATGAAAATTGTAGAGTCACACTGAAGGCATCAAGGGCTATTTGACCAAGAAGGAAAGTGATGAGGTGCTGCGCCAGATGACCTGGCCTCCACAGTCACCGGACCTGAACCCAATCGAGATGGTTTAGGGATGAGCTGGACCGCAGAGTGAAGGCAAAAAGGCCAACAAGTGCCAAGCATCTCTCGGGGAACTCCTTCAAGACTGTTGGAAGACCATTTCAGGTGACTACCTCTTAAAGCTCATCAAGAGAATGCCAAGAGTGTGCAAAGCAGGAATCAAAGCAAAAGGTGGCTACTTTGAAGAACCTAGAATATGACATTTTTCAGTTTCACACTTTTTTGTTATGTATATTATTCCATATATAATTCCACATATGTTAATTTATAGTTTTGATGCCTTCAGTGTGAATCTACAATTTTCATACTCATGAAAATAAAGAAAACTCTTTGAATGAGAAGGTGTGTCCAAACTTTTAGTCTGTACTGTATATATGAGGATAATCTGGAATATACAATAAATTATATACATGCTAATTGAATAAAATACTAATAATTGTCCAGAATAAAAAATAATGTGCAGAGTGGATTCATCTTTGGGTTGCTCTCAAGGCTCCTTTCACTGTATCTGGCTGCAAATTAAGGATAAATGTATAAATTTTATACACACATCCAGCATTTATAGATTTCTGTGAAGCTGCTTTGTGACTATATCCATTGTTCAACGCTTTATATGATTAAAATAATTGTTTCTCAGATGTTCCATGTTAAAGGCAATGTAGAGAATACTGTTTATTGACCTCAATCTCGAGAGACCGAGTGGGAAAGGAAACCTGAGGTACCAAAACACATCAGTCCCGGCCAATGTATTTATGCAAGTACAGCTTGAAATTAATCATGGAGTTCTTTGATGGCACTGAAGTGGGTTCTCAGTAGCAACAACAAGTCAACATACAGAGAGGAGGTGGAGCGGCTTGCAGACTGGTGCAGAGACAACAATCTGTCTATTAATGTGTACCAAAACAAAGAGAGGATTGTTAGTTCAAGGTGGTGATCGGGTTCTGCTGCACGTCAACAGCTCCAAATTCTTTGGTGTACATGTTGTGTTTTTTTCGTGAGTTCCTTAAAGTTATAAAAAGGCTGGCTTGACTCATGTTCTTCTGTTTGAATTTGAATCTAAAATGCAAAGGACAGGACACAAGTCCATGCAAATAGATTAATTTAAGACTGACATTGTGTTTTACAGCCAAGCAGCATAAGAACACATTATAATTATCGTTCCTTGTGGCCGCGGTAATAATATTATCCTTCCTACATTTAATGTCTTGTTCACCTGGAAATGCAGTATCCTGAAAAATCTTATTATAATATCTATTTTCCTTGCAAATCATTTGGTCTTACTATGTACATATATCCACAGATCCAATCATTTTAGTGTCCTCCCAAATTTGTAGGTAGTTGGTGTGTTTTATTTCACAGGAAGTGAAGTATGTACACTAGTATGAATGAAATGAATATTGTATACAGAAATTTGTGTTTGCATGAAAAGTAGTGCAAAAAAAAAAAAAAACGTATATGTATATATATATATATATATTATATTATATTATATATCAGGTTGGTCACCAAGTCTTAAGCACTTTTTAAAGTAAAATGGGCACATTTTCACCTCATGGAAAGAGAAATTTGACCAAAGATTGCATAAAACATTTGTGAATTCAGACAGTTGAAAAAAAAAACAATTCTAGCTTAACAATATTAATTTACAGAGCTGTGATTAAAGCTGGTGAAGGAGTAAAGCTGGAATCCTGTACACTTTATAGAGTATACATTTGTTGCCATCGGCTGGATTTGAACCCTATACCATACACATGAAGAGGACAGTCCTCATGCACAAAACTGAGAATATAAATAAAATATTTCAAATGTTTCATCTTTATTTAAAATCATTTCACTGCAGACCAGGAAATACTCCAGTCGTCTAGACATCACAATTTGGCTCTTGTCAAACTCGCTTATATTTTAAAGCTTGCCCATTTTTCTGCTTCCAACACACCAAATTTAAGGACAAAAGGTTCAGTTGCTGCCTAATAAATAAATCCCACCCACTAACAGGTGCTATGATGAAGAGATAATCAGTGTTCTTCACTTCACCACTCATAATGTTATAAAATTGTGGGAATCAATTCATTGCATTATTTTTTTTTTTAAATAAAGTCCACGAGAACTCTCAGTATCAATAGACAGGCCAGAGCTTAAACCAATAAACCTAGTACTTCCAAAACAAGAGAAGGTTCATATAAACAGGTAGAAATCAAACATGGTAATCATCATTATTTCCAGCCTTTTTAAAGGTCAAACGAAAAGAATCTGTGCGGCACTGCCCTCTGGTGGCATGGTGCTGAAATTTCCCAGAAGAATGGGACACATGCTGATGAATTCATTCAAGGAAATAAAAGGAAATGACATATTTAGCTAAAAAAATAAATAAAAAAAAGTAAAAAAAAAAAAATTAAAAAATTAAAAAATATCTAAGAAATGCATGTTTGCTGAATATTCAACTCCTCCCCTTTATTTTAGCCATTCAAATTAGTACTAGTGGTTAATTTCCGAAAGTTCACACTAAATACAGTATATTAAACATATTACACCTTTATTATCCACCTATGTTCAATAAATATCTCAGAGTTTTCTGTGAAAGTCTTGAAGCTAAAATAAAAGGTCAAATCAGATCAATTTTGGTATTAAAAGTATCAAGAAACGTTTGTGAAGCTTCGAGGTCCAGGTCTAACAGTCTTTTATTTTGGTGAAAATATATTTTCTTACAGAACAATGGGTCAAAGCACCATGTAAATACTGCAAATCAATGGCTTGGAAAAAAGTTATTGTTTTGGAATGGATAAGCTTCAGAATTGGTATCAACTTATATTCTCCATTTAATATGGCAAAACTGGAGAAAATTAGCATTGAAGAATAGAAGAGAATGTCAGATTCGAGGACACTGAGACATTATTTGCTGCTTGATTAGGTTTATGTCCTGGTATCACCAAGTTGCCACTATTAGGGGCTCATGAGCAAGGCCCTTAACCCTCAGTGCTCCAGGGGCACTGTATCATGGCTGACCCTGGATTCTGACCTCAGCTTCCTAACATCACTGGAAAATGTGAAGAAGAAAGATTTTCACTGTGACAAGTATAAACTTTTCCTTTACTTTAAATACTAAATTTCATATTAATAACCTTATTTGTTCTCATTTAAATAATCTCCATTCATTCTGTACAAACAGGAAATGCAGAGGCTTCTGAATTCACCTTCGGACAAATGTCATTACACTGAATATACTCTCAGTCAGGTACGAGAACCACCACCCTGGAAAAGTTGCATATTAATCATTATAATGAACCTGTTGTTTTCCAATATTCAGAATATGTTCACATTATTGCAATGAAATGTTTTCTTCGCATTGCCATGTTAATCTATTTTCACTTAGTTCAACATTTTCCTGCACATTTTCTAAAATAATTCTTTGTTTGCTGTCTAATGTCTCCACTAATGAGTTCTCATGAAGACTCCAAAGCAAAAACCATCAAGACACGGTTTGGTAAAGCTGGTGTGGATAAATTCAGGTGGTCTGCACAGAGTCCTGACCTCAATCCAACCTCTGGGATGAACTGAGACCACACCAAAGCAAAACAAAATCCAAATGCAAAACCTTCTCGGAAACTGTGGCTGTGATTAAAAGACTAATTCCGTTCTAATTCCAGTGGATTTGGAGTGGGATTTTTAACAATGTGGTGTGATGGTCCACATACTTTTGGCAAACCTGTGGGATGTTGCTGGAAAAGTTCTGGTGAGTCAGAAAAGAAGTTCATGTTTCTTTTGTTTTTAATACAATTATACACCAATCCGGCATAACATTATGACCACTGACATGTGAAGTGAATAACATTGATTATTTCCTCATCATGGCAGCTGTAGGTGGGTGGGATTTATTAGATTAGATTAAACTTTATTGTCATTGTGCAATGTGGATGTACAGAGCCAATGAAATGCAGTTAACATCTAACCAGAAGTTGATAAGTGGCCTATTTTATAATAAATAACAGTAATATAAATAGGGCATGAGGTCATGGGGAATAACGTTGATTAATTTGATAAATTGTATATATATTTATATATATATTTATATATTTATATATATATTTTACATCACTAAAATTAGGCAACAAAGGTGCTGCATTAGAAGCAGAATAAATGGGCAAGGGTAAGGATTTGAGCGAGTTTGACAAGGGCCAAATTGTGATGGCTAGACGACTGGATCAGGGCATCTCCAAAACTGTAGCTCTTTTGGGTTGTTCCTGGTCTGCAGTGGTCAGTATCTGGTCCAAAGTGGTAGTGTGATGCTTTGGGCAATGTTCTGCTGAGAAATTTTGGGTCCATGTGGATGTTACACGTATCAACTACCTAGATGGCTGTGGCCTTTTTCAGCAGGATAATGTGCCCTGCCTTCCTGATAATGGTTCAGGAATGGTTTGAGGAGCACAACAGCGAGTTTGAGGTATTGCCTTGGCCTCTAAATTCCCCAGATCTCAAATTAATTAAGCATCTGTGCGATGTGCTGGGCAAACAAGTCCAAACCATGGAGGCCCCACTTCGCGACTTACTTAACAGGACTTGAAGGATCTGCTGCTAACATTTTGGTGTCAGATACCACAACACACCTTCAGGGATCTAATGGAGTCTATGCCTCGATAGATCTGGGCTGTTTTGGCAGCAATAGGGGGACCAAGACAGGATTTGGCAGGATGTCATAATGTAATACCTGTACATAAAGCTTTCTCTTCTTAAACTAGCCACCAATAACAATATCCTAATGGGACATCAGATAAACACACATGACCTCACTATAAAATGAAACAAAACAACACCAACGGACGAATAATCACCAGAATCTCTATGTGCTTCATAAAAATTGCGCTATAAATATGTTTATTGTGTTTTTTTGTGTCAAGGTTTCCTTTAACACTCTCATTCTTCTGGGAAATAAGTCATTGGTTAGCTATTAAATCTTAACAGCTTCATCACCTCTATTTTACAGTGAAGCTTTTATTCTATTTTATTCAGCTATTCCCCACTCTGGGAGAGATCTTGTGTAAACTGCAGATAACAGCACGTGTGACCTTTGTTATGTTTTTCTCAAAAGGTGTATAACTACCTTCCTTCTCATCATACTGTAGATATCACAGAGTTCAGTTCCTTATTGTGATTCCTTAAACACTCCTTACTTCCTTCAAAGTACCGACCCAAACCTCCACTGGTGTGACCTCCTGGTCAAGGATCAAGGGTACTGAGAAGTTTCCTCTCAGATGTCCTCTCAGACACCTCCAATCAAATCAAATTTTATTTGTCACATACACATACATACAAAGTACGACATGCAGTGAAATACCTCAACCAGAGACTCCATATCTACTCTCATGGCAGAGCCTGCTTTCTTAATAAGCTTGTCTGTTGGCATCGGCTGTCTTCACCCTGCTACCCCAGCACCCTACAGCTGTCACGTTCTGTTTCCTGTCATTCCTCCCACTCACCACCAGAGTGCACCACGACTACCAAGACTGTCTCATTGGACTACAATTCCCATAAGCCCCTGCCTGAGAACTAATAACAGACTCCTCCCAGTTCCTTGCAGGAGGACTATTAATGGGACACAGTTACTAACACACATTGCTGTGTATTGACTATATAATGAATTGAAAAAATATGGAGAGAACATCTGCAGCATGGTTCTGCAGACATTAAAGGACCTGAGTCTCCTGAAGAAGTACAGTCAACTCTGACTGTGTAAATATCTCACACTTATCTTTTTTTTTGTAGATGTTACACAACTCAGAAGTCACTAAAAAGATTAAAAACAATGTTTCATACTAGATGAATAAAACAGGTTAGGCTGTTACAGTTACATTCTGTTATAAACTGTGCATTTTATAAAGCTCTTTATAAAATATATATAAAAATATACAACTTAATTGTCATTGCATTGTACAGGTACACAGCAACGAAATGCAGTTTGGGATCTACCAGAAGTGCAAAAAGTTGCAATCGTGCAAATAGTGAAGATACATATGTAGCATATTTACAGCATGTGATATATATGTAAGCATATGTACAGCGAATAAATATAAAGGCTATAGCAGTGCTGAGACGTGTGGACATCATTAAAATGTACAGATAGATGTTCTAAGGCTATGGCATTGAAGAGGAAATGTGCAGAAGCGGAAGGTTATAAATTTATGGCATTTAAGAAATGTGCAAGCTGAATAATGAACCCTTATTCATATAGCACACAGACACAAATGCATACAAAACACTGTAAATTGAGGAAATGACTGAGATTTTTTCAAGTTTATTTTTTATAGTATTTTTCACAATGGACATTGTCTCAAGTTATAGAATTTAAGAATTAAGCGGGATTGGGTGTGTTTATCCCTGGTGACTGTGGCAAGTAAAACCAGACGTTATGAGAAAGAAACCTTGAGAGGAACCAGACTTGAATGAGGAACCCAACTAACATGAACACCGGAGTGTGTGTTATAAGTAATGTCCTTTCTACAGTCTTATACAGTCAGTTGATGTTGCGGAACCAAGAGCTACTGAGCAACTCATAAAATAACTCAACGTCTGAAATCATCATAGATCCAACACCAATTATTCCAGAACAGAGCCTTAAACATTTAAAGAAGTCTAATGTCCAAACTACATGAAGCAGGATCCAAATGGTGCTGGTACATCTCTAGATGGTTCAGGATGTTTGCGGGGTCAGCATCTACTCTTTGAAGGTCCATAATCTTCATGAAAGAGGACACCCCATTTAATCCTTAGAAAGAATACAGAAGGACAATTTAATGACTTCATAACTCAATTAGTCACTGACTGGGAAACACATGGCCATACTTTTGCTTTTTATGAGCATGGAATTAGAAACTATTTGTTCAGGTAAATATTTGTAGTGTTGCTTAGATGAATGATACACAGTTCAAAAATGTTAATGCTTAGAAACCAGTAATCACAAAAAAAAAAAAAATAAAAATAAAAAAACAGAAAATGTATCTAATATAAACATATAAAGTAGTTTGATACCACAGAGTTGAATGTTTAATTCTGATTGGTCAGAAGCTGTTAATTTGTTGTCCATAACAGATGTTCTGGCAATAGTGCTGGCAGCATTAGCATCCGATTGAGATTAGTTTCTCATCAGATGTCAGGTATAGCTCCAAAATGAAAGCATGCAACAACTGTATCTACGGAATTGAAATCAAAATCCATAGATAAACTATATGGACAAAAAATTGATATGTGCTTTTTTTTTTAAACTTCCTATGCAATATTTAATCCACATTTGCTGTTATAATAACTCTAATCACTCCTCTGTGAGGATGTTCTAGGTTTTGGAGTGTGCTTGTAGTGCTTGCGAGTAAACTTGCAACCAATGCAATGCATAAGCAATACATATTAAGCAAGTTCCCACAGGACGTTGCCTGAGTGCTTCCTTCTTCTATTAAAATAATCAGAGCTCAGGCCAATCTGCAACATTGTGTTGTGTACTGGCCTGCTCTCAAAATTGTACAATCTATCCTTCTAGGTTTCTACTCTTAGTAAATAAAGGAAACATAGCCAAAAAGAACAAAGCGTAAATGTCCATTTATACAGACATGATTATCTTTTTTTTTTTTTTTAAACATGATTCATGCCACAATGGAGCCTTTTTTTATCCTAAGGAGGTTCATCAGCGAAATGCAAATCATATACAGCATGTAATGCAGTAAGGCAGTGCTCCAAAACCTTTTTTGCGAGACAAGATTTCTTTTTAGAGGAGGTCTTGTCAATGTATTATGAAACGGTTGCAGTTAAAGCAGAAGCTCTAAACATAAAGTACTGCTGCTTCAACACAGTCTTGACAAAATAATTTGCTTAAACGTACTTGATTTGGCCAAAGATTAATTATGGGTAAAGTGGTATTAATTTTGAACCCTTTCTGATTCTAAACACACAACTACACAACATCTGCTGTCCATATTTTAACTGTTCATTCAAACACAAGCAAACTTTCTACCCCACAACACATTTTTTTTAGGGGTGGACAATAACAAAGTAAATGCAATTCGTTACTGTACTTAATTAGCTTTTTTACGTATCTGTACTTTACTGAAGTATTTCCGTTTGGGAGACTTTTACTTCACTACGTTTCAAAGTCAAATATCTCCTTTTACTCATCTACATTTAGCGAAATCAGTCGTTCCTTTTTATTTATGAGGATAAAAACTTAACTGGTCAAACACGCAGCAATCCACCAAGCATGTGTTTTGTTTTAAACTTGTTTTGATTGGCGCTTGGTGTATCTACTCATCACTAACATACAAGTGAGCGTCAGTTCAATAACAAGCAGAACATTTAGAGAGGAATAAATGATGAAAGAAACTCCTGACTCAAACTCGCCACAACACCTGTGGGCTCATTTGCGCATTTTTTTCATATTAATAAAACTTTAATATAAGTTATATTTTGCTTAGAGTATCTTAATTATAATGTAGGTACCTGGTTTGTGTATGTATTCCACCCCTGTTAGGGGGCCAAACAGGAGGTCAGACAGGAGTCTCAGTGGACTATGATGTTTGCAGATGATATTGTGATTTTTGTTAAAATTAGGGAGCAGGTGGAGAAGAGCCTGGAGAGCTGGAGGAACATGCTGGAGAGAAGGGGAATGAAAGTCAGTAGGAGTAAGGCAGAGTACATGTGTGTGAATGAGAGGGAGGGCGGTGAAATGGTGCGGTTGCAGGGAGAAGAGGTGAAGAAGGTGGAGGAGTTCAGGTACCTGGGGTCAACAGTGCAAAGTAATGGAGAGTGTGACAGGAGGTGGAGCTGGAGGTATAGAGACAGATGATCCACTGTGGTGACCCCTAATGGGAACAATGATATATCATTTTTTTTGTACTTTGAAGCTCTATGGGAATTCATAAAAAAAGACAAAAAATAATCTACAATCAATGATAAAGCAGATCGTGCATCGTTTAGTGGCTTTCAATTGTTAGTGTTTTACTGTAAAACACAGTTCTGTTTCTCTGCATGGTTGTGGAGGATATTATTCACTTCCAATAATCTCTGTAGTTGTAGCAGATCTGGTTCAGGAATACTGGGATTTGGAAGTCTGGAATACAGTACACCTTGGCTGGGACAGTGGTCTACCACAAGAAAACATGCACAAACAGTGCTGATAACAAGCCAGATGGTCAAGCCCCTCTTTAGTACGGAGAGGGTGGTGCCCATAGTAGAATGTTAAAAGAAAATTGTGATTTGTCTGACCACAGAACAGTTTTCCACTCAGCCTCAGTACATTTTTAATTGAGCTTTGGCCCAGAGATAATGGCGTCATTTCTGGATCATGTTCATGCATGCCTTCTTCTTTGCATTATAGAAACTTAACCTGCATTTGTGGGCACATGGCAAACTCTATTCACAGTCAATTATATCTGGAGTTTTTAATGAGTACATGCAGTCATTTATATTACAGAATTATTGCTGTTTTAAATGCAGTGCCATCTGAGGGCCCAATGATCTTGGGCGTCCAATGTTGATTTTCGCCCTTATCACTTGTGCATTTCTTCAAATTCTTTTAAACTTTAGATAATAGTGTGTATTGTAACAATTAGAAATGTTTTGCAATTTTATGTTGAGGAACATTATTCTGAAATTGTCTAAGAATGTGTAGACACAGTCTTTCACAGCTTGGTGAAGCTCCGCACATCTTGACTTCTGAGAGACTCTGCCTTTATGAGTAATAATAATTAGTTGCAAAATGTTTCCTAATCTATTTTAATAACACGTACTTTTTCCAGACATTTGTTGCCCCATCCCAACTTTTTTGAGATATGTTTCAGCCGTTAAATTTCCTCAGATTAAACATTTGATATGCTTTTTATTGTAAATAAAATATGGCTTTTAAGAGTTAAAAAACACTGCTTTTTGTTTATATTTACATTTTACACAGTGTCCCAACTTATTTGGAATTAGAGTTGTATAATGATGAAGTCTGACAGGGCTCTCACAGTGTCTCAACTCAAACTGCTCTGCTTGTGGTTCTCTGTTGAAACGCAGTATTGTGACAATGTATTGACCCAAGAATGTCAAATGTTTATCATGAAGCAATGGTGTGTTTGTCAAAAAACTGCATTGACTACAAGTATACAATTTTTTTACTTTGAGAATAATGTGTATAGTGGAAATCTCTTAAATAATAGTCTCAGGTTCGAGTAGAATCAAATAGAGCAAAGTTTATTATAAAGAAAGGGTAAAGAGGAATGTCTGTCACACACAGACACAATGTGAGTGAGGAAAGAGATACCTTCTCTTCTCTCACTCTTGCTTATATTACTCTTCACTCCTTCCCCTTCTGTCCCCGTGCAGCTCATACAACATATTCATTCAACAAGTTGCCTTTTACTCGACAGAATGTTTTAGAGCGTGTAGCCACACGATCTAAAAATGGAAATGTTCTTTATTGGTTCTTTACATGTGCAAAAATGACTCATATGGCCGATTATATACAGTCACAGTGAAATCTGTTAGCAATCACAGACTGTGACAGTTTCTAGATGCAATTACAGGATTAGCAGAGGTGCACACTTGGCTTGATTTGGCAACACGTTTGATAGCTTCTGCTTTGAGCCTGACTTCCTCCCATGCTGTGGCTCACAAAGAGATGTATTTGATATGTTATGTTAAATGTAGGCTCAACATTAACAAGATCACCTATTCATCGATCCATCCATCGATCCATCCATCCATCCATCCATCCATCCATCCATCAATCCATCCACCAGAATGAGGCATTTGAGGGTTTTGAGGGTGTGCAATTTTTTCCAATTCTTTTTTAATTAGCTGAGAGAAGAGAGAAAGAAAAAGAGAAAGAGCGAGTGTGAGTAACTCCCATGAAGAAGATAAAGACAGTTTGGACAAGATATCATGGTCTGCCACAATATTCAGAACAGTGAATGATTTTAAACATCTATGTGTTTCTGATTATGTTTTTATGCATTATTATCTGTTTACATTTATTTCATAGTCATTTCATATTCATATTCAAATATTTCATATTTATTTTCATATTCATTTCATATATATTTTATTGCATATTTTCATATTTTTTATTTACTATTAATTTGTACTTTTTTTTTAGTGTTTTGAATATAGTGCCATAATATTCATCTTATTTTTAATGCTTTCTGGTCATTTTAATTTATTAATATTCTATTTGATTAGATTTTTCCTAAATTGGGGGGGGGGGGGGGGGCAGAGAGAGAGAGAGAAAAAGAGAGAGAGAAAGAGAGAGAGAGAGAGAGAGAGAGAGAGAGAGAGAGAGAAAGAGAGAGAGAGAGAGAGAGAGAGATGTAGAGAGAGAGAAAAAGAGAAAGATGTAGAGGCTGGTATAAAAAACAACTGTTTAAAGCAGCAATAATATAAGTGATAACAGGAACAATTCTATTTTTTTCATGGATTTTCAACAAACAATTACAAGCAGTTAAAATAATGACAGGCCAAATTCCAATTTAAAGTTATCACAATGTCAATACGGATCACTGTACCACTGTTAATTATTTTTCTGTAACCACACACTCCCAAGGGATTTCCTCGCATATCAGTTAAGGAAGTCTGGTTTAAGGAATTTTTTTTTTTTTGAGGATTTCCATATTTACCCAGTACCCATGTGAAAAAAAAAAAAAAAAAAAAAGGCAAAAATCACAGTGTAGCTTTATTTTATGAATTGTTCCCAGTTTTTCAGATTTTTTTTATCTAGGTTTTAAGAACCTCATGCTATTCAAACAGATATTAGATTTAAAGTTACATTTGGCAAGACTTAATTTTATACCTGCTTGCATGTTATTGAGGTTTAGCAAAAGGAAAGCTTTTTTTGTATTGATCACCAAATAAAACTAAGCCTTTTTTCCATTGGATTTCCTTGAAATCTTTTTTGGTTTGCTCTGACTGCTGAAGCCGTGGTTTGCAAACAGCTTGCTGTACCGTTAAGATCAGGTGAAAACTGAACATCAATCTGCCATCACTAAGAATAGAACAAACCAAGATTGACAAAAGGACAAGAAGAAAACTTATCAGAAAAAGTACCAAGAAACCTACAACAGCATTACAGGTGCTGGAGGAATAAATAAGAAGTACTTTTATAATTATTTAATTATGTTTGGGCTATGGAGTAGATCCGAAGCCTTTTCTCCTTGAAATAAAAGCACCTAAGCTCTAAAACGAACTAAGACCCTGAAACCATGTGGTAAAATGTAGAATGGTTTGGTAAGACCAATGGGCAGAAATTCTAAAGAAGAATTAGCAAAGATTTTGCACAAAAACAAGCCTTATGAGCTATGGAAACCGGCAATCATGCATGGTGATGAAACACGGTGGTGGGAGTATCAACACCTCATTGGTGTTATTTAGTGTTAGTGTTAGTGTCCAGACATATGCAACCACAATATTATTAGTTTTTCTTTCTTTTTCGTTTTTTTCCTCCAGAAAGAGCATAGCAGTTCAAGTTTTCCACATGCAACCAAGTGTTTCATGTATTATTTAGAAATACATGCAATGTTTGGTTCACACAATCCCTGTGAAAACACAATAAAGGCTATCAAGTACAGTATCAGATCAAATACACTGCATTTCCTTCTAAGAGTTAATCAGTCACATTCTAAACAGCTCCACTGCCATAAAACACCACGGACCTCTTAAACTTTATATAATGTCTAAAGGATCAAATAAATATTGAGCAATATTACATCAATAACGTGGACATATCTCATGACCCGAATTGTTGATAACAAATAATTTGGTCAATTAAAAAGGTCTGCGGATTAGAGGAAGGAGGAAATACCTCCGTGAGAAATGTAAGAAATGTTCAGCCCATCAGCGTGATGAGATGCGCTGCAGTGTATATAAAGACCCCCTGTACTTCCACAAACCAACTCATCTCAGCAGCAAAGAGGCAAAGACACAGGTGAGTGTTTATATGTGCATGGTCTGCATTTTGGGTTTGATTCATCAAACTAGATTCTGAAATTTACAGCAAAATTAAATCAGTTTATTCTGTATTGCCATTTTACACATTTTAGCAATGGAGTATTTTTTGTCACAATTTATTTATTTAATTTTTTTTCCTAATTGCAATATTAAGAAGAAGAAGAAGAAAAAAGGGAGAAAAGTAAGAATATAAAGACTTAAACAACTGGATTTTGAAACAACTTTAAGAAATAAGGATTGTAATGTTGAATTGCTATTTGAGAAAATGGAATTATAAATATAACGCAAAAATCTTTACATTTATCAATATAAACATGCAGATCTTTGCATCTTCTAATCTTTAAATGTTTTACTTATGAATCATTAAAGATTATTTAGAATAATTAGGCAGAATAATGAAGCAATATTATGAATTAAATCACTAAATTATTGAAATAAAAAACATTCTAAGAATTATTTTTTTTTAATTAGACCTATATAAAAAATCCATATCAATTCGGATTATTCAGGGCTGGCATGGTTCCATTATTTTTTATTTTATAATAATAATGATAAAGTTATTAGAAAAAGTAGGAACTCTATAACACTAACTCCAGCCTTTACTTCGACCTTTATACGTTTTTTATTTTAGTTTACATTGCATCTATATGTGTTCACATTATATGTCTTACTGATTTAATATTGCTGTTTTGGCAGTTTACGTATCTGCCATTATTAAAAACAAAGCTCAGCATTTAAATAAATTATGTGTAAACTTAATTACAAATTAATAATATCACAAATATGCTTATCATACACGCAACATTCTCAACCCCTCATGAATCAGATTTACTCTGACCACAAATACAAACACACCAAATCCTATCTGACCTGCAAATCAGTGAGACTGAACATGATTATCAGATTATTAATAATTAATGAATAATAAAATTAACTAATAAATATTTAATAATAATGAATAATGAATTAATTTTAAGGGGGAAAAATGTGACAGTATATTCCAAGATATTGAAAAATATACTAAATTCATACGTAACTCTAGAAGAATAGCTGGAAATGGAGTATAATCAATTTAAAACTATAATTAATGTGAATAATGATTGTTTTTGAAAGCAATGAAATATAATTACATTACTATTATTATTAGATTATTTATAGACCTGAGCAGTTGAGTATCAAGGGCCCAGGATTGCCTGCTTAGAATAGCTGGGATTTGAACTCAAGACCTTCAGAAGTCCAACATCTTATCAACTAAGCCACGACTACCAATCAGTCATTAGAGTATTTCACATATGAACAGGATCAGACATTTATAATCAGACTAACAAAGAGATTTAACTTACACTGACAAACACTCACAAGCTGCAGGATCACAAACCTTTCGGTTGTTTTTTTTTTGTTTTTTTTACTTAAATAAGCTTTCCTTTTATTATGGAGTAATATTTATGTCTTTTTCCTCACTGCAGATTAGAAGAAGACTAAATTCATGACCTTGCTCTGAACTGTGGTGTGTGTGTGTGTGTGCACCTGTGCTTCAGACATGAATCTCTTGCCATCTGTAGTGGTGTTGGGACTGTGCTGCACGCTCAGCTCTCTGACCGTATCAGGTGAGTTTAAACAAGAGACATTTCAGAAACCCTGAGAAGATGTTTGTACAGTAGATACAAAGATAACAATAAAGCTGAGCTTTTTAAGAAGGGTCATGGGTTAATTTCTTTCCCCTGGATCTTTTTGCAATCCAATTACATCAACCAGGCATAACACTGTGAATAACACTGATGATCTCTTCATCATGGCATCCGTTAGTTGGGTGGGATTTATTAGGCAGCAAGTGAAGATTTTTTTCTTAAAGTCGACGTGTTAGAAGCAGGAAAAATGGGCAAGCGTAAGGATTTGAGACGACTGGGTCGGAGCATCTCCAAAACTGCAGCTTTTGTGGGCTGTTCCCGTTCTGCAGTGGTCAGCATCTATCAAAAGTGGTCCAAGGAGGGAACAGTGGGGGACCTGGTGACAGGGTCATCCGTGGCCGAGGCTTATTGATAAACGTGAAGGTCCTTATTTACAGTCCAATCCAAAAGATGAGCTTCTGTAGCTCAAATTGCTGAAGATAATGCTGTTAATGCTCAATGGGTCAGGACTGTTTTGCCAGCAAAAGGGGGACCAACACAATACTAGGCAGGTGGTCATAACGTTACACCTGGTCAGTATATGATTCCAGCAACACATCTCATTACAATGTTGTGTAAGGAGGCAGTTGAACTGAAAAATCGTTGAATGTCAAAATCATTGCTAAGTGCAGTTTCATCACACCGTAGAGGAACCTCAGAAACATTTGCATGGACTTCAGAGTTACTTATTTCACAAGTTTCCCTTTTTCTGCATTTCACTGGCCCTGTACATGCGCTCTGCACAATGACAATAACGACGAATCTGACCTAATCTAATCTAATTTTGAATGACAAAGATGGATGAGATTAGATATGTACAAATCTGACCTTTTTTTCAAAGCAGTCCACATGGCGTGTGCATGCATTTCAATAGAACTTGAAAATCCATTTAAAATAAATTGAAAGAAATTTAGACATAGGGCAGAATCATGAATATAATTTATTCTTATTATTTATTTTTTATATTTTATTTTTATATTACTTACTATTTAAAAAGTTTCTTTCAAAATTTTAAATATAATAATAATAATGATGATGATGAAGATGATGATGACTGTATAGTGGGCACGTTTTTAAGACTATAGACGGGAATGTAAACAAGTTTATCTCTTATATTGAAATCTTCGAAGAGACAGGAGGAAGTCAGTGGTTCATGTCCCACTATAAAAGATATTGTTTGAGTTTTTATTCTCGTTGAATTTGCACAAAAAAAACCACAATTTGCCTTCATTTCAAACCTCCAGGGAAAGCGTAATACACTGGGGAAAATCTTATGCCTGGGGTCATTTTACAGGGTAATATTGATGCTTCTGCTAGAGATGATGTATGCGGGTGGTGCAGTGAAGGGAGATGTGTCCATTGGGTTTTTTGCTTTAGTAACCACATTCATTCCCATTGTATAAAATTCCTGTCTGTGATTCCTGTCAGAGTTTCTAAATAATATTAATGGTTTCTATAGCTGTGGTGTCGTCATAATGGTATTAAAAAGTTGATTGATTTGGATAGAACCTAACTAAAGGCCTGGGTGTGAAATGCATGGCCCGGCAATGGCAAATGGATCGGCCCAATTCATTGTGTGAGAGTTTTTGTGAGGTGTAAAAATGTCATCTCAACATAATGTCTTAAAAGTGAAGTTTTCTGTGTCCTGACCTTCGTTCTGTGTATTTTGAATCTGAAAGTGATTTTGCTCTGCTGTGTATTTGTACAGGATCTGAAGAGACCGGTTTGAGCAAGTCTTTCATTCTGGATACCATCAAAGAAGCCAAGCAAATTGTAGACGACTCTTATTTGTACTCTCGTCAAAAGTGAGTCAACCCTTTTTTAACCACATCGGTTTAGAGGATTAGAGCAGAGAATGTTAAAGCATTGTTGTTTATCTAAGAATCAGCTAAAACAGTAAACAGTTTAATCAGGTAAAAGAGTAAACACAGAACCACAGCTGGAATGCAACACGACAAAATCAGTGTTCGGACAGTAACGAAGTAAATGTAATTCGTTACAGTACATAAGTAACTTTTTCGTGTCTCTGTACTTTACTAAAGTATTTTTATTTGGGGAGACTTTTACTTTAACTTCACTATATTTCATAGTCGAATATCTTTTTTACTCAAATACATTTTGCAAAATCAGTCATTGCTATTTATTTATGAGCGGATAAAAACTCAACTGATCAAACAGAACAGAAGTAAATTTTTTCTGTGCATGTGTTTGAACAGGAGCCTTGACAGGGTGCGCAAGGCCGATTTTATCAAGCCGTCAGATATCCTGCGTCTGATGAAGCAGCCGAAACGGAAGGCGCGTGAAGCTGTGAGGGCTGCGGACTACCTGGAGCAGACGTTGAGGCTCATCTCAGAGAAAACACACCATGCACACAAGAGATCGATCAACGCCACAGGTCTGACACTAACACACACACACACACACACACACACACACACACACACACACACACACACACACACACACACACACACACACAAACACACACACGACACCGAAACATATCTTTATAAGTTTTTAAAATCAAAACCTGACTCTCCACAACAGTGGTTAGAAAGGACTAACACATAGACAGCTCACATAGCAGCATATCACGATTGAAAAAAAGAGCTATCAGCCCTCTTTTGCATACACGAGCTCACAGATGCAAGTGAAAGCAGGAATCTTAGCCATAAAAGGCTGTAGCATTATTGCAATTTAAATGCTGTTCTAAATATTTGGAAAAAACCCTGTATATGATGTAATTATGATACAAACCCTGCAAATAAATCTCCAGTTGTCATTAAGATTGTTACAGATGTACAGGATTTTCTACTCATCCATATATAATGCATGTCTATTTGTCCGTTCTCTCTCAGCACTGCTTAGTCATGAAGACCTTGAGATGATTGCCCGTGTGACTGGCTGTCACGCTCAAACCCAGCCACCTCCATGCCGAACGACACCAGATCTTAACAAATATCGTACGGCCACCAGTGTCTGCAACAACCAGTGAGAGACATACACAAAAAATGCCACACCTCACTGCCACCATGCTAGTCAGGGTTCTCAAATAAATAAATATTTTAGTGCTCTAAAGATAGATAGAGTATTTTGCTCCAAAATATCTATCATGCGTTTAGTTCTAGATCAATCCAGATAGCCACTCGCACTGTACACATCTTTAGTGCTTAATTTTAATTAAATGAATATGAATTGAATATGTTCCTCAGTTAAAAGTTTTAGAATGAATCATATACTTACTGCTGTGACCTTAAAACTATCTGACGTTTGTGTTAATTCTGTAGTGTACATCCACTTCGAGGTGCTTCAAACACAGCTTTCACCCGCTGGCTGCCTCCTGTTTATGAAGATAGCATCTCCCAACCTCAAGGATGGAACCCAGGAAGAAGCTATAATAATTTTTTGCTACCTCTGGTATGACAGCATGTTTGTCAGTAATTAAAAAACAGTTTAGCAAGGAGAAATCGATCTACGCATAAAATATGGGTGACAAATTATTTATAATTCTGAATAATAAAAGTTTAGCACATCTATATATAATAATTATATATAAATACATCATTTTTACCGATGCAAATATGTGACACAAATGGCAACTTGTATCTGATGCACACTTTTTTAAATCAATGCATCACATCGTTAACTTTTTTGCCGATCTTAACATCCCTAATATATCTACATGTCGCTAGCATACAAGTATGAAGTCCATTTGTGGGGAAATCTGTCATTTAATGAGACAGAGATTCAACCAAAGGGCCAAGCAGAGGCTCTCAACTTAATGCTACCACCACCATGCTTTACTATAGGAATAGTGTTCTTAGACTGATGATGTCGCAGTTACACTGATCACTTTGTTCCGAGGGCAAAATTTACATGATGTATGAAGTTACTAAGCTTTGCTTTTCCTCAACAATGATTCCCAGCTGTATCATTTATCTTATAGAAGAACTTCGGTTCTTATGATCCTGACGTTTTTGTGTTTGTGCTCGTTTAGGTGAGGCTGGTATCAAACCGTATTTTCAGCACACAGGACCGAAGTGTTCAAGGAGACAATCAGTACACACTGTTTATCACCTTCTTCGGCCAGTGGAATGACCATGACCTGTCCTTCACCCCCATCTCTCCCAGCATCCGGTCCTTTAGCAACGGCATTGATTGCGATGCGAGTTGCGAACGCTCCGAGCCATGCTTCCCTATCCAGGTTCATTAAACACACAGACAAACATGTGCACACAGCTTGTGTTTTAATAAACTTACAAAAAAAAAAAAAATTACAGTCCTCCTTGAGTGCCATCTTCTTTTCCAACATCTCATAGATTCCTAAAGATGACCCTCGCCTGCCCTCGGGTCCCAACAGCTGCCTTCCTGTTTTCCGCTCTGCCCCCGCCTGCGGCTCTGGAAATGGCGCTTACATGTTTGGAGGCGTTCCAAAGATAAGGGAGCAGATCAACACTCTGACGGCATACCTGGATGCAGGTCAGCTGTATGGTTCTGAGGAAAAGCTCGCTCTAGAACTCCGCGACCTCTCTAATGATGGCGGCCTGATGCGAGTCAATGACAGATTCAAGGACAACGGGCGCGAGCTTCTGCCCTTCACCAAATTGAACACCAACATGTGCGCCACACGCAATCGCATTCTGAACACCACAAGCCAACAGGAAGTGCCATGTTTTATCGCAGGTGGGTTTGCAGTGATAAACAATTACACCAGAATACACCAGGACGAACGTTCAATGACCTGCAACAAAATTACTGCTGCTTAGTATTTCCTGTTTCGATCCTGAGTTCTTTATGTTCCTCCAATGCACATTAAGAATGGCAAGATTCAAGACTCATCAGTGCTTCAGCAATTAAAGTTAACAATGTGATGCATAGATTTTAAAAGACGTGTGCATCGGATCGGTGTGCATTGTTTTTAACAACTTTTATAATTTACTATATGCGCCATAATTTTATTATCTACAAAGTGACCAATAATTTGTGACCAATATTATATATATATATATATATATATATATATATATATATATATATATATATATATATATATATATATATATATATATATACATATATATGCTTCTTCTAATGTAATAAAAAAAAGAAGCAAGTACAAAGAGCTAAGAACAGCTGATGTGTGCAGGTGATGAGCGCGTGGACGAGAACATCGCCCTCACTTCGCTGCACACACTCTTCCTGCGAGAGCACAACCGGGTCGCTCGTGTTCTGCGCCGTTTGAACCCGTTTTGGAGTAGCGAACAGCTTTATCAGGAAGCTCGCAAAATTGTGGGAGCCTACCATCAGGTACTACAAACAGGCACACACACACACACACACAAATCCATGAATAATTAACAATAATGAAATTTTTTTTTGGAACCTGAACAGAACTGAAGAGTTGCTGGGCCTGACTTCTTTCTGGCCCACACTATAGATCTAAGCTCCGTTTGAGATTTTACACAAAAGAACAGATGTTTAGACATTTTGAATGAAACCACTAATGGGACATCATTCATTTTTATGCTATTAACCAGACCTTATAATGCAGTTTAATACATTGATCAACCCTATTGCATTTATCACCAAGCCAGTCATTGGTATTAACCTTGAATTTTACATCACCAGTGGCTTTAAACATATACATATATTATCTTCCATTCAGGATATCCAATCATTTGTGTGCTTTTGTTTTGTTTTGTTATTGTGACAGATCACAATGATTCATGGCTAAATCCATGTCTTTCCTAGCGAGATTGAAATGATATCTTCACACTGACTGTCTAGAAAGCGATTCAATTCAGACAAGACCTGTTTGGTGTCCGGTGCTTTCTTGTGCACTAGAGTTAAGAAGCTAATATAGCTAATATATGTCGTGTAAAATATATATATAACTGACTATATAGTAAATATCCATGCTGTGTCTTGCAGATCATAGTGTTTAGAGATTATCTGCCACACATCGTGGGTTCGGAGGCCGCACGCACAAAGCTCGGCAGGTATCCCGGGTACAACCTCAACGTTGACCCGAGCATCTCCAATGTTTTCGCCACCGCTGCGTACCGCTTCGCCCACGCCACCATCCAGCCCCTCATCTTCCGTCTGAACGAAAACTTTCGTGAAAATCCACAGTTTCCCAGCGTTCCTCTGCACCAGGCCTTTTTTACACCGTGGAGAATTATATTCGAAGGTGAGTTAATACATCAGATTTTGCAAAACTCAATGTGTTTGGTAGTGTATATTGTCAGCAAAAAAACAAGCAGATTAAAACATAGCTAGGTCCAAAACACAGGACAAGCAAAGGAGCACCACTGATGTATGTTGATGTGCTTTTCAGAATCGTTTTTTGAGAGTTTTTCAGAGTTCTTATGGTTTTGCCATTTGTTTTAAAAAAAAATCCAACTGTATCAAGTAGCATGTTTCTGAGTCTCACCCGAAATTCCACACACAGGTGGGATTGACCCTCAGATCCGGGGGCTGATTAGTAGTCCGGCGAAGCTGAACAAGCAGGACGGGATTCTGGTGGACGCTGTGAGAGAAAGACTTTTTGCTTTCACCAGCAAAATCGCACAGGACCTGGGTTCACTTAACCTGCAGAGGAGCAGAGAGCATGGCCTGCCAGGTACACACACACACACACACACATCCCATGGATAGAGAGTTACACACATCAGAACACAGCCATATACAGGAAGATTAATAAACTTATTTATAAGGGATCATCATAACTTGAAGTTAAAGACGAATGATTACAACACATTGTCGAACATATTTTTTCCCCCATTAGGTTATAATGCATGGCGGAGGTTTTGTGGCCTGTCCACACCCAGGAATCTCGGAGAACTGAGTGCCGTTCTAAATAATGCAAATCTGGCACGTAAACTCCTCGACCTCTACGGCTCTCCTGATAACATCGACCTCTGGGCAGCGGGTATTGCAGAACCGTTTGTCCCTGGAGGCCGAGTCGGGCCGGTGTTCTCCTGCATCATTACTTCTCAGTTCCAGAAAATTCGCCAAGGAGACAGGTGATGTGTCCTCAACATAATCACTGAATAAAATGGCTTCTACAATTTCTCCTTGGATTCTGATTGGTCAGAAGTTTCGTTTCGATTAGTTTTTCAGAACAGCTTGGCTATGCATGCTTGCACAATGGCTCGTGTTTATGACCCTCTCATGTATATTTACATGTACATTTAAATTTATGGCATTTGGCAGATGCCTTTATATAGAGCAACTACAGAGCAGCTGTGGGGTTAAGCTATATTAAACTTACACACTACCCTGGCTTAAGTGATGTTATATTATAACCCTGATAGCACTAATTTTACCTCAATCATAATGGCATATGGCAGAACATAAATATACTGTATGTCATATGTTACAAATAGTGCAAGCATCCAAAGAACCTCTTACCACATGCACATAATATTACATAACAGTACTGTATGAATAAATAAATCACATATCTTATTTACCTAAACGGCCCCTTATCTCAAACACACATGATCATGTTTCTATCTGAGATCAGCAATTAATCTGGATCCCTGTCAATTTTTGCACTCAGGCTCTGGTGGGAGAACACTGGGGTTTTCACCCCACAACAGAGAGATGCACTGAATAAAGTGTCTCTATCTCGCATCATCTGTGACAACACCGGCATCAGCAGAGTTCCTAGAGACGCTTTCAGCTTTAGTCCCAACCAAGCAAGCTTCGTCAATTGCAGAAGCATCCCGTTCGTCAACTTGAGTGCTTGGAGGGAATCAAGTAAGTGAGAGATCTAAATCCCAAGATTACATCCTGTTAACATTCCTTTTTATGTTTTGTTTGGTTAAATAAATGGCATAATTTATGCCAAATACAGTTACAAAGGTTTATTTAAACATCCTTAATAAGAAGCTAACAAGTGTGATCCAAATCCGAATTCTGTCTGCTGAAACATTATAATAATAACACCTGATGAGAATCTGTTGATTGTACAATCACTGCCAATACATTAATGAAGCTCCTGCAAGTGTGGCAAGATATTTTCACATCAAGACAACGATAATGACATTCGAAACTAGCATTAAAAAACGATCAAATATTACAGGTATAATTAGTGGACCAAAAAATAGTCTGACAAAAAAGCATCTTAGTACATTTCCATACTGTATATATTTAGTCCCTGAGTTAAAATGTTTCTCCTGATGACTAAGGTAGGATAGGTTGGGATGTGAGATGCTGTTCTCTAACCTACAGTGTTGGGGCGTGTATTTTTTTCTGTAAAAAAACAAAAAAAAACAAAGATTCCTCTCAGGATGAAAGGAAAATAATTAAAGCCATCCTTCAGAGATTAGCACTTGGAGGCATGAGCTAGGACGATTCTGAGAAGCTTTGAAATATTGCCTCTGTGGAATACACATTGTTTATGGTTAGTCATTTAGTCATACTCTTACTACAGTGTGTGTGTCTGTGTTTGTGTGTGTGTGTGTGTGTTTCTGTGATGTTGACCTTTGGTGTTTTATCTTCCAGCGGAGGGTGAAAATGTCCTTGATGAAAACGAGGTCAGTAAAAAGTGTCTCCTATTTATTGAATAATAATGAAAAAAAGTATGATGAAACACCTGAATTGTTAATTTCATTTAAACTGGATTTTATTGACTTTTTCCACAAATTGAAATACGATAACCCAAAAAAGTGCCGTGCATCAAACCAATCAGCTTTAATTGTTGTTTTTAAAATTTCTACAATAATTTAGTAAATCTATTTTTAACTCCTTTCAGATTCTAGGCAAAGAACAAACAGATGACCTACAGGACGTATTGGAAAACCAGGTATAATATACAAAAACGCCAAAATTTTAATCCTGTTTACATGCATTTAAAATGGTTTTTCTTTGTTTAAATAAATGCCATTATTTAAGTCAAAAAGACCGTTCTTACAAAGTGAACTCTCACAAGTGCTTGAATAGTCAACTCCCCAGTTGTTAAGTCTATTTTTTGCTAGTTATGGGGGGTCCCAGATCCCCCCAGCCCCCACTCAATTCAAGCACTGGATCCCAAACCAGGGTATAAGACTACAGTAGGTTCTGAAAGTATTCAGACCACTTCAGCTTTTGCACATTTCATTTTAGATTGACTTTTTCCACAAATCTACCTACGACAGCCCATAAAGTCATGCACAGCATCAACCGTTTCAATTGATATATTTTTTAAAGCTTCTACAAGTGCATAAATATAAACGATTTATTTTTCAGGTTCCAGGAGAAGAAGAATCCAATGACCTCCAGGACTTAGTGAACGTGCTGGACAACCAGGTATAATATACAAGAAGTTACAATGTGAACAGATTTTTGAATCTCAAACAAGGACGATTTTATTTAAATGTATAGAACATTTCATTCTGACTTATCCCATTTTCCCCTTTCTATCACTTTTTCTTACACTCCAAGAAATGAGAGACCCCAGTGGTCTATATTGAAACCCCTGGACCCCCCTGGATACCCCTGAACCCCCAGGTTCTTGCAGCATCCTGGATGTATGTGGACCCCTCGACCATTTATCCTTCTTTCATCTATAAACATCTGAACCTCCACTATCCCTAGAAATCCGAGTTCACCTGGAACATACATGAAATCAGCGACATCTGCAGTGTCAATGGTCTACCACTAGTGGTGCATGTTCTTCAAAGGCCTCATTTAACACTCAAGTTTTGTTACCTAGCAATATCCCAGGTTACTTATACAATCACACAACATATCCTTATATCAGTGATTATCGGTAACAATAACAATAGAAAGGGATGTATATTTTGAGGTGGTTTTTACATGGTTATACAGTTCATTTATACATCCTCCTTCCCTTTTCTCCTCCCCTGTGCACTGTTTTATTTTTCGTAGGTTACAAATGAAAACATTGTAAAGCTTCTTTCTAAAGATAATTGCTTTTGAATGCTTTGTTAATAACATTTTAATGCAAAGGCTTGCAGAAAAGAAAAAAAAAAGATTTACTGTGAAGGCAGGCAATCAGTCTCCTGTTAAAATGAGTTATGGTGCTATAACGCTGATGCTTTCTTTTTTTTACTGAAGACTTAAATGAGAATTACTGCTCATATACCAGATAACTCAGATACCAGAGTTTTGGCAAATTGACAAGATTTAGAATAAGATGATGCACTGTGTGATCTGCTACATAAGATCTGCATTCTGGTCTGATCAGCGCTATAGTTTTTACATATACTGCATATTTTTCATTCTATAATACGTGCTCTCGTTGCCTTTTTTAAATGTTGTGTTTTATATTTTATACACATTTTATATTGTGTTACAAACCAGTTTGCAAATAAAATGATGTACCTGGTCTGTGCAACTTTTGGCGTCTTTAATGATGTGTAAAAATTTTTTTAATGAGATAATGAGAATAATAATTATATAATAATACCAATAATCATTAACAATAAACATGGATGTATATATAAATATCGCCAGTAGATGGAGCCAGCACGCAACTTTACACAAAACGTATCCATGGCGTAAAACACTCATGAGCTGAATGATGGCGTTTTCTTTTGCTGTATGGATGTTATTTAACCTCCCATTGGCCTGTATTAATACCACATAACTGAACTGGTGAATTGATAGTACTGTAGTGGCTATAATTGTTTTACACTTCATCGTGGATTAAAAGTGTTTTTTAATGATTTCATGGTTTAGTAATGATAATGGTAATTGTAATACCCACTCTTTGCAATTGTGGTAAGCAGACAAAACACAGCACGGTGATTTTAAGCAGCTTTGTCAGGCAAGAACTGCAATCTGAGGCTACAGGGCAACGACTCAGTGAATCCGCTCACTGAATTTGCAGAGCGAAATCATAGGAAAGGCCTTGGACCTGCAGTTGGAGTTAGCCTCCCTACATTGGCAGGAATCTAAGTAGGAGAAACTTCTAATTTTTCGAACATGAACAGTCATTTTTAGTCAAGAGCCTCGAAAACAGTTTCATACAACACTGTAGAAAAGGTAATGTACAGTAGAAAAGCTTTGAAAGTAACAAGATTATTGTTCAGGAATGATTTTACTGATCGGCTGCAAAAAAAAAAAAAAAAAAAAAAGCTCCTGGGGCTCTCAATAATAAAAAAAGGAAGTAAATAAATAAATAACACTATCTGAAGGTTTACCATCAATAACTTTACAACCAAAAACCATAAATAAGACAGATATAAGGCAAGGGTCAGGTTCTGAGCATGCCTCAATTTAAATAATTATCAACAAAGGCTTGTTTTGACCATGGGCTTTAACAAACATCCACCAGGTGCATCAATGAGCCTTGGCCACCCATGATCCTGTCACAGGTTCACCAGTGTTCCTTCCTTGGACCACTTTTAATAGATACTGACCACTGCAGAAACAGCTCACAAGTTATAGAGATGCTCTGATTCAGTCGTCTAGACATCACAATTTGGCCCTTGTCAAACTCACTTAAATCCTTAGGATTGCCATTTTTCCTGCTTCTAAAATGTTCACTTGCTTCCTAATATATCCCACCCGCTAACAGGTGCCATAATGAAGAGATAATCAGTGTTATTCACTCTATCTGGTCATAATGTTATTCCTGAAGTGTCTATATATATATATATATATATATATATATATATATATATATATATATATATATATTTGGGTCAGGGTGCCCTCTAGTGGCAAAGCAGTGAATTCTTCCATTATTAAAAGGGGTTATCAAATGGTCACCCTGGATCTTTGGTAGTACTTTAGGGGTTTCTGGGATTCTCTGTTTGGACCACACAAGTTGTCTAAACCGCTTGAAGACTGCCAGTGGCTCGCATGTTAAATTCTCTCAAAAGGCAATTAGTTAATCCCAGCCTTCATGGTATTTACTGTTGTGTAGTCTAATTTTTAAATACTTTGTTAGTCTCAGCCTACAATGCATTGATTCTTGGTGAGTTACACTTTTTTTTTTTTTTAGTCTTTGTTTGACTTTTGGTTTTAGTGCATAAGGTTTTGATTTTCTTTTAATAGAGTTTTTAAGATTTCAGTCTTAAAACTGGAACTCATAGTTTGTATCGACACATTCTATATAATATTATGTAGGGAAAGTTTTTGCTCAGTAATTTTTATAAAAATATATATATACAGTGTATATTCTTATTCTTAATTAATACATTACAGGTGTGACTACTATGATTCAGTCTACAGTCAAGCATTTGTAAATTAATATCATTTTCATAATTGGGAACACAATGGCTGTGCAATAAATCATTATATTCAAGTAATCCTCAAAAGCTCAACATTTTTAAAATCCATATTTTAGATTTTAATTATGTAAAATGATGCTCTGAAAAAGTTTTATATAATGAATCATTTAATGTTGAATATTTTTTTTTATGTTTATAGCTTCTATTAACGAATATTGTTTACTGTTTAGTGTTTATCATTATGGTAAATTGGTGCACAAGTTTAAAATTATGCCAGAAAAGTTGATAAGACGACATCAGTGCTCTTTATTTGTTTGGAAGTATAAACCTTGAACTAAGAAACCTTTCTGTGGACTCATTATAAGATATACATGTTCAATACAAAGGTAATTGAAAAATTGACTCATACACAGTTTAATGGCCAGGTGTGACAGGTTTTCTTCCTCATTTAATAACAAATGTAAAAAATTGGCTGTGTTTCCAAGTGTTTGCATTTTGTAGCTGAAAGTCTTTGTAAGACATCTAACGATTATGATCGCAGAATTCTTTCTTTGTTGAGGGAAAAAAATTACATATAATTAAAATATAATTACAGATAATTAACGTATTATCAAGTAAAGAACATACTAGAGTATGTAGGTGTATCAAGTTCCTTTAGTAAAATACGGGAAATTTACAATCTACTACTAAATAATTCATGAATATTTTGATTTTAAGAACCTTTATTTACCCAGGAGGATTTTTAGTAGAGCAGAATGGACATGGATTTTGGTGCTAGGCCAGGAGGCAATTGGCAATTTTAGCCAATTCTACAGGTAAAAGTACTGATCTCTGGGAACATTCATATAGATGTGAGGCAATTTAGGCAAGGGCACCTAAATCACCCCAAACCATGTGGAAAAATAATTTATCACCCAAAACACACTGTACGCATCAGGTATTATAATTGGTATATAAGTCCTTCCACACTGGCTTCCTGTAGCTGCCCACCTCAAATTTAAAACACTTACTGCTCGTCAACCAAGTAAAAAAAAAACACACCAGCACACCAGCATGCTGGGACATACAGTGAGGGATGCACCGACATACAGTTCAGCATGTAGAACATTTAGATAGGAATAAATGATGAATAAACTCCAGACTCAAACTCGCCACAACACATGTGGCCTTATTTACATGATTTTCTTTTTTCATAGTCAAATCATAGTACTTTGGATAATTAAGTACATTTTAAAGCAAATACTTTGGTACAAGTGAAAGTGTAAAGCGACACTTTTACTTCTTTAACTCAAATGCATGCTTTGTGTACTATTAAGAACCCAAACAAATTTAATTGAACAAAGAAATGTCTGACAGAAGATCATTTGAAAAGGAGCAGTCAGGTCCTAAATCTAAATCTTTTACAAATGGAATGACTTGAATATGTCTGTGCATGGGAGATCTCCTAGCAATCTCACAGATCTGGAGTATTTTTGCAAGAAACAGGGGAATTAAATTGGCAAATAAATATTGATAGACTCTTAACCTCTTAACCAAAAGTCTGAAGCATACTTTGACATAGAATTAATCAAGGGGTTATACATTTTTTTTATTAAGATTTGTTGCCTGATATATTAATTATCACAAACACCTGCAACGTTGCTTTTGTACATACACAAAAGCAAAAAAACAAAAACAAAAGCTTAGTTGTAAACACGAACAATTCATTCCAACTTGCTTTTTAAAAAGTAAAAATTTTAATCCTTTTTAATGCATTATAAATATTTTTTTTAATTTAAAAAACAAAAAAAAAAAAAAACCAAAAACCTGAATCTCTGCAACAACAATAAGCCAGTCCTTAAAACCTATAAAGTCAATTTTGTTTCCTGTAATTTTTTCTTGTCAGTGATACTCATTTGTTTTAACTGTTGGCTCAAAGACTAAAGATTTTATTTTGTTCTCAAGTTTAAAAACCATAACAACGTGTCACATTTTCCGAGTTCTTGTAGATTTTTCCAGATCATTATCATACTTTCCGTATGAGATCGCACCTATTGTGTATTGTCAGGACCAGGGTTTGATCCAGGGCAGACTGCATGGGACACGTGAACTGTAGAAGCCTGCCACAGAAGAGTGGGTGGACCCAACGGCAGAGACAGATTCGAGATGAAGCAGAGGGTTTTTTTTTATGTTTTATTTCAAAAAGTTAAAAATGGGGCAAAAAAAAAAAAAAAGCAGAGATAAAAAATCGGGAAATCAATCAATGAAATACAATAAATCCTCTAAAGAAAAATAATTTGAGTAAAATACTTGGAGTTAAGGGTGCAACAATGAAAAGCAGAACTGGAGAAACCCAAAATGATGGATGTCATGCACAAGTAGATGGGCCAAGCAAGACCTAGCGAAGAACTGACACTAAGGGAAAACTAAAATACACAATGATTGATAGGATACAGGTGGGAAGAATGGGTGTTCCATTTTTATCAAGCTGAACTAAAATTTATTCTTGGAGAGCTTAAGGAAAGGTCATAGCTGCGATCTTTGATGCCCATAGTGTCCAGCTGATATTAGAGAAGGAACACACAATACACAGTGTTGCACAAATGTTCTTCAGTGGACGAAACCTAAGCTAAAGCTATTCCTTATTTGGTAATAAGTCATGAAAAACCAGAAATGTGTTAGCCTGGACAGGATGTCACGTATACCTCATACTCACATTGTGAAGATCCTTCAGACACTGCACAGACATCACAGGAATGTGTGGTAAGAGAAAAAAGTGTGAGGCACTTTTATTAGGTATATCCCATTGTTCTCAGGTATTAATGTTTAGTAATAGATGAAAATCAATTACATTCTAAAAGTCTAAGCCTCAAGCAGCGATGATGGTTATTCCTTTGTTGAATGTCACAGAACTTCGGCTGGTGTTTGTGTGTACATATTTTGGAATAATGTTTGCATAAAAAAAGACATCTTGCTGGTAAAAAAAAAAAATGTATAGCTGGTATAATATAGTGTTACAAAACAAATGAGACCACAAAATGAAAAAAAAAAAAAAAAAAAAAAAAAAAAAAGGAAAAGAGGTGGAATCTCAGGCCTGAGTCTCCTCTCTATAGGCAGGTGTCTTTCCTGCACCTCCTATCATTTCAAACCTTTTATTTCCAGCCAGTAGCATTATGGAAACAAAATCATTGATTTTTCATGATATCGTCATTTAAATTAAAATATAAACTAATGAGACCTGGCTTTTAACCCATTACTTTTCTGGATTGCTTCAGGACTGATTTCATGTATTTATATATATATAGAAATATCCCTGGTGGTCTAGTGGTTAGGATGGGGCGCTCGGTCAGGGAACCAACCCCAGCCATTAGGGTTACACAAGCCTGTGCACTTTTAGTGCCGTTCCCAAGCCCAGATAAATGGGGAGGGTTGCGTCCAGCATAAAAACATGTGCCAAATCGAAGATGCGGATCATGAATACGGATGATCCGCTGTGGTGACCCCTAATGGGAGAAGCTGAAAGGAAGTTTATATATAAAGAAATCTATTTCAATTCAGGAAAAGAAATGTTTACGGCATTTCATCATTTATAACTTTCTATAACTGATCTTTTTGAGCAATATCAATTTTAAATAATAGACAGTAAAGCTCAAAGTGTCTTCTTATACAAGATATTTAAATTGTGTATGTAGCCCACTTTCATTAGAAACTGTTAACATTTAAATTTAGGTAGGGCATTTTCAGCTGTAAGTCCCAAAATCTATGCCGAATGGGTGACAAAAGAGCACTCTGGCGACATCTGTTGGTGCAACATAGGAAGGACAGAGAGAAACAAAAAAAGCAAGGGCAGAATCTTGTCAGTATGTACACCGCATTTAAAGTCTTTCCTTTTGGCTATGAATTAGTCAGTACACCAAAATACCAAAGATCTGAGGTAATCTGCACGATCATTATCATTAAGATGAAAATCAGTCTTTGTTTCCAGTCAAATAATGTGTCACACCCAAAATCTGATTGAAGAGCATGATGAACTCATTATGCGTGCAGTTGCTAATCTCTATTCACCTAGTGAGACACGTGCAGGCAGATTTAGCAAAAAAAGAATGTAGTTCGCCATGTTAATGTGAAACCGTAAAGCCTGAAGACGTTTCCAATCTAGAAAATGTAAAGTTACGGCTTTGTAAGAGCTAAACAGAAGTTTACGTAATTATTTATTGTTTTTTTTTTTTTATAGCTTCAATTTAGTAAGTGAATTTAACGCTTAGTTACATATTGCCATAATTCGGAATGCATGCTTTAGTTATGGGAAACGAAGCACCAGTTTCATTTTGTATTGTTTGTTAGATGTCATTACGTAGGACCTTCAGATTTAAGATTGCGGATTATTTTTTTGTTTTAATAACTGTTCGAAAAAAAAAGAAACTGGATTTGTCACACTTTCTACCCAATCTTATGTCTAAAACTGGAGCAAAGAGCATAAGATTTAGAAAGATTGCTACCACCGGCTTTACCTGGAAATAGGGAATTTATATTTATATATAACAATTATACACACACATGAGTCAAGCATCCAGCATACACATCCATGAGCCCTTTATTAGGCATAATACAATCAGAATAAAACCAAAAATGTATTTTCTTGTTCATTGCTACACTATTATTTGAATCATAACATAAGTATAAACAGGACCTGAAATGGAAGGCGTGCATTGACACCCTCTCGAGAAAAGCTTAGCAGTTTTTCTTCCTTAGCCAGTCTAACAAGAGCTTCTGGTGCAGTTTAACTCTGTCATTAAGTTTGTCCTGTAGAGATCAAGCACTGTCTGGTTTGGGTCAGCTACCAGATCAGACATTAGAAGACTACAGAGGACAGTCTGGACTTCTGAGAAGATTGTTCATGTTCCTCTGGCCAATCCCAACAAACTGTACATCACAGAGTAAGAAAACAAGCATCAAAAATCAGACACCAGGCCTACCACCCCTTATAACTGCTGCTTTCTGGTAGATACAAGATACAAGAACAGCTTTTCCTCTCATTAAATCCACCTCATGAACCTTGAAACTCATACCAACTTATCTCCTGTGCAGTACATATAAACCCATTCAGGTGCAATATGTAAACATGCTGATACCATTTCTATGCACTTCTTTCTGCTTGCACATATCCGTATATAAGATCTCTAAATTCTCCACAGTCGTCTCGGCTGTACAATCTTGTGTCATTCTTGTACAAAAAAACTTCGGACTAAATGCGCTTTACACTTGCTAAAAAAAGTAAACTTTCTGATTCTGTGTCCAAACGGTACCTTGTATTTCTTTCATATTATTTACTAGATTTACTAGCATTTAAAAATGAAGCAGCCATGACGTTATTAAAGTGTTGATTTTTTAGCAACACAAGAATTTGACTGAAAAGGCACTCGACTAATAAGAAATCTTTCCTCCCTATTATATAACGAATAACAAGTATAAGGGTTTCTGAGTTCCCAAGTGTTTCCTTGTTGAAGAAAAACCTCTTTACATCTAGTGAAATTAATTAAAAACACTTCTAAGGAGGCAGGCGTATTACTGTAAAAGTATTCAAAAGAGTTCATGAATGTAAACACAGGGTTTATGTCAAAATGCAAACCACAGATTCAAGTGCAAAAAATAATAGGATAGACTTAGGAAGGAAGAAGGAAGAAAAAAAAAAAAGAAGCCCAGTTCTCATACAAGAGACGCAACATCTGAAAACTGGTTTACTACTGTTTATTGCTGGTGACTGGTATTAGGAGAAGCAGGATAAATTATGAAGTTTATACATTTTACTGCTTATATTCGGTCAAATTACTGCAAAACAAATATGATTTTGCTGACTCTTCACGGTACAGATTAATAATGACCCAGAGTCAGTTAGTTACATTCTCTTGAATAACTGACAAAACTAAAAGCAGAAAGACCTACAAACAACTCAAATCAGGGGAAGAATGTGAAAAAAATATGGCTGTAATTCTTAGGTGGGATTGTAAGATTCATCTTTTTGCATTGGTTCAAAAAAGTTAGTGATTCATCGATTTAAAAAAGTGTGCATCAGATACTTATCTATTTATAATTTTATTTTTTAGAAACTGACTAATAATTTGTGACCACTATTTTATATGTAGCTTGATTTTCCTCCTCGCTGAACTGTTTCTCTCAGCACCGTTGTTGCCACGTGAATATGACATATCACAACGTTAAAGAGGGCGAGGCATCTTATTGCACTTTCCGCCTACACTTCAATCATATCGTCTCAAGGTTACGACCGTAACCCTAGTTCCCCGAGTGAACGAGACGCTGCGTCGAAGTGCTTTGGCAACGCAGGGGGCGTTCCCAAAGCGTTTCGACGCAGCCTAAGTTCCCGAAAAGGAACGTCTATAGGTTACGACCGTAACCCTAGTTCCCCGAGTAAACGAGACGCTGCGTCAAAGCACTTTGGCAACGCAGGGGGCGTTCCCAAAGCGTTTCGACGCAGCTCGAGTTCCCGAAGGGGAACATCTCTAGGTTACGACTGTAACCCTAGTTCCCCGAGTGAACGAGACGCTGCGGCGAAACGCTTTAGGAACGCCCCCTGCAATGCCAAAGCATTTCGACGCAGCTAGAGTTCCCGAAGTGGAACACATTGCTTCATTTAAAATCCGTTGCAGTGATCTAAAGAGGTGAAATAACCACAATGGTGTCAATGTTCAATACTTATGGACCGGACTGTAACTCTATAATTGCCTACCTCACGTTTTATTTGTTTTACACGTTTTAGTCTTTACATGAGTGAAAAAAATGTGTTCTTTATATGAAACACAGCACGTGAATTTTATTTTTTCCTTTACTGAGAACTTATTCAGAATCATGTGACTAATTTAGGAATTCAGCCGTTCGTGGGTGTATTGTTTTTAATGCAAACTTGCCTGTTTTGCTAAATGTCAGGTGAAGTTTTCAGCCCTAAAACATCATTAATCATTACAAATCTATTGTTTTCAAAAGTTTCTCTCTGTTTGCTTATAGATTTTCAAACCGATCTCAAATAGTACAAACTGTCATGATTAATGGAATGCGAAATAAAGAAATGTGGTAATTTGTCTTATGAAGCAGATGAACGCAACCTTTTAAACACACAAAACGAATTAAGTGCAATTGAACTAATTACCCAGGTGAGTGATGTGATATTGTGAACAGATATATAGTGTCACTGACGCAAATCTGAGTACGTGACTCAAAGAAGGAAGGAAAACAACATTTTTCTTCAGAAAGGACATGAATAATTAGATACATACAGGTAGCAGAATGGTGAAAGGGTTTTGGAGAAAATGTAATATTACATCAATGTTTTTGTGTTTTTGTGTTTATGACAAAACTTTGGAGGAAGAAAAGGGTTTAATTAGCAATAATAAATAATATTGCAAAAAACAGGAAGCAGGTGAAACGAATTGAAACGAAAATGAATTTAGCTACAAGTTAAGGTAAGGTGAAGAAATAATAAACAAAATGAAAGCAATTCTCTGATCTTCACTGATATAGTGACAATTACTGCTCAAACAGTCTGGCTGATATTCTTGGACCTTTCTGATTAATATGGTGTCTCAAAATGGATGGAAAAATTAAAAGAAAGAATATTTTACCAGGGCCATGGTGCTGCATAAAACACAGATCTAACTGCAACTATACACTGTATTACATAAAATATACAAACATGTGCAAATAACACAATACAGTACAATGATTACCCCAAAAACAGAGCAATAGGCAGAGTGAGTCTATTCATTTGGTTTTGCATGATTTGCAGCCTCATTAAGTACCGATTGGATAATTGCATAAATGAGCAGGTGTTCCTGTTAAAGTGGCCATTAAGAGTATCTACTTCTTCTTCTTTCGGCTGCTCCCATTAGGGGTCACAGAGCGGATCATCCGTCTCCATACCCCCCTGTCCTCTACATCTGCCTCTTTCAACCCAACTACCTGCATGTCTTCCTTCACCACATCCATGAACCTCCTCCTTGGTCTTCCTCTTTTCCTCCTTCCTGGTGGCTCCATCCTCAGCATTCTCCTACTGATATACCCCATGTCCCTCCTCTGCACATGTCCAAACCATCTCAATCTCACCTCCCTCACCTTGTCTCCAAACATCCTACATGCTCTGTCCCTCTAATAAACTCATTTCTAATCCTGTCCATCGTCGTCACTCCCAACAAAAACCTCAACATCTTCAGCTCTGCTACCTCCAGCTCCACCTCCTGTCTTTTACTCAATGCCACTGTCTCTAAACCATACAACATCTCAGGTCTCACCACAGTCCTATAAACTTTCTCCTTCACTCTCGCAGATACTCTTCTATCACAAATCACTCTTGCTATCACTCTTCTCCACCCACTCCACCCTGCCTGCACTCTTTTCTTCACTTCTCTAACACACTCTCCATTACTTTGCACTGTTGACCCCAGGTACCTGAACTCCTCCACCTTCTCCACATTCTCTCAGAGAGAGAAAAAAGAGAGAGAAAAGAGAGAGAGAGAGAGAGAGAGAGAGAGAGAGAGAGAGAGAGAGAGAGAGAGAGAGAGAGAGAGAGAGAGAGAGGCATTTCGCATATGGAGGGTGAATACCATTTTACTAAAGCAAGCTCCAAATCTCTACACTACAAACACAACTTTGCACCTATCATCTGGAGCAGTTCAGAATTAATATTTGTCAAATAACATGACAAAAAATTTGCAGCGCTCCTCAGAGGCTGTAATCCAGTGGTACCGCCCGTGTTCACTTGTCTAGAAATGGTGAACAAACCCTTTCCCTGAAGGCAAATACTTTTGTACAAGTAAAAGTTTAAAGGGAGCGTTTTTACTTTTATTGGAGTAATATTTTACCAAGTGTATCTCTATTTTAACTCAAGTTCATGGAGTGTGCCTACTGTCCAGCACAGTATAGAGCATTTACAGTAGTGTGTAGTGCATGTAGTATATAAAATAATTGGTAGTATTTATTTGTAGTATGCAGTGAATGTGGTAGATAGTGTTGTATATGCTTTATGTACTATGGAGTTTATGTAGTATATAGTGTATTATATTGTATGTAGTAAATGAATAATCTATTATAAAGTACCTGTAGTATATACTGTAGTATGCAGTACAGCATGTAGAATATAGAGTTTTTCTCAGCAGTTTGCAGTGTATGTAGTATTTACTGTAGTGTGTGGTATAATATAATTTCTGTAGTTAGTACGTAATTATAAACCAAGCCTTTTTTCCAATGTTTCGTTTCAGCAGATTGCAGAAGGAAGTATGCAGACAAGGAAACAGATTTTCTCGTAGTCAAAGAGTCAAAGATATTATCTGTAAACAATCCAAAAGTATTTGTACACTTCGTTATAATGGACACTCCTTAACTGCTATGTAGTTAAGGGACTTCCCTTATTTTTGCAGCCAGGAACATATCATGTGAAAAAAAAAACAATGCACAGATTGCAATACAGAATGATTTTATAACTATAAGAAATCAAGTCAAACATTAGGTATTTTACAAAAAACTTTATTTCTTCATTTTCCTGAAGACAACCCAAATTTGTGTAGATTTTAAATATGAATTTTATATACAAATATGTGTTTGGGATTTAAGTACGCAGTCAGTTTAATAGAATTAAACACACCATAATGTAATGAAAAGGTATTTAATATGTAGAAGCAAGTATTTTGAGATCCGCAGCCGTAAATGTTGTGACGTGTTATGTTTTTTTCCTGTCTGCACTGCAGATGCATTTTTCACCCAGTTAGGCAGAATCTGATGCACGCAAATAATTGATCTAGAAATAATTCAAAAATAAGAAATAGATTTTGAAGTACATGTAATGCTTTATTTAAAGGGTCAGGCATGTTGAATCTGGAGGAAATACAATACAAATGCTAAAAACAAATCACATAATACAGACCTTTTGCTTCTTTTATTATTATTAACAATAAATAATAAAATAATTAGATCATTAATTACACATTAATTGTAACACATGCGCATCGCTGATGACAATTTGGAAAGCCCACATGGGTGGATGATTATTAATCCCATTTGAATGTAAAACAATGACAGTTAGAGGAAGGAGGAAATGCACCCATATAAAATGCTAAGAAATTGCTCACTAGTGCGATGCACCTATGATATGCTGCTGACTATATATAAATGCCCTGCGTCCATACATAACCACACCCATTATTAGAGGCAAAGAGGCAACACACAGGTGAGCAACTACAATTGTATTATTTTATTAATGTTATTTTTTTTTAATCAAAGAAACTAAATTCAAAAATCTTTATGTGAATTTTTTTTTATTTTATTTTTTTGTCTTTGCTAATGTGATTGATTTTGGTTAGTTTCACAATGTATGGTTTTACTGAGCACAAATGTATTTAAATGTATTTGTCTGAATGGAACCAAAATAATAATAATTAAAAGGAAAATCAAATATAAAGATTTAAAAATTTGTCCCAGTTGAAAATTTATTTCTCTATTGTCGATTATGATTTTGATAAAATGTAGTTTGTGTAGTGAAATACAAATATATATAATATATATATATATATATATATATATATATATATTCTATATATATATTCCATGTTTCTGCCTTAGTGTCTGATTAGCATTCCTTATATGAGAATTGTAGAATAATTATTTATTATAAATCTTTGGTCATACTGTATATATATATAAAGGAAAAGAAAATACATTTTTTTCAGGTTGCCAAGTATTAAAAAAATATTTAAGATATAAAAATAAATCAGATTATATATGGTTTATTTTAACTGGTTTCTTTTTATATATAGAAATAAACTAAAAAAAAAGAAAAAAATATGTGGTAACCTGAAAAAAAAAGTTCTATTTTTTTGTTTTTGGAATATTGTTTGAAACTTTTCCCCCTTTCTTCAGATTAAAAAAGAAGAAAATACGTGAGAATACCCTTCATGTAAATCTGGAGTGTGTCCATCCGTACTGTTGCCATGAATCTCTTACCATCCGCAGTGGTGCTGACACTGTGCTGCATGATCAGCTCTCTGACTGTATCAGGTGAGTTTTATACACAAGCAGGAAACACATACCACAAGAAATAATATTAAATCCTAGAATCCTTTGACAGACGGTGTGGTTAAAAGTATGTGGACACATGACTGTCACACACATATGGTTTTTCAGTAAAAACTCTACAAACACATTGTGTTTAATTTCTTTGGATGGTGCAGATTTACAATTTCCTTTCACTGGAACTGAGAGGCATGACGATGCTCCTGTGCATAAAGCGAGCTCAATAAAGACCTGGTTTTCCTGATTTTGATAAGTGTTAAAGAGCTTATATGTCATTTGGCCTCAACCTCACTGAACACATTTGGGATGAAATCGAACTCTGACTGCACCCCAGACCTCCTGACCATTGTCAGTGTTTGCTTTTGTAGCTGATTGATCACAAATCCCCACCAAGTCTTCATAGAAGATAGAAGCACATTATAAAAGCAATAAGAACATATGGGTCTAAAGGTAATTTATGGACTCCTGACTGATTAATAGTTATAATAAAGGTAGAGATCAAGTTGAACCAGACTCAATTAAATAGGAGGTTGCTGGTATTGACAAATAACTGCTGACAAAATGTTCAGAATTCTACTTTAATTGATGTGTGAAGGGTGCGGTCAAAAAATGAAACAAAAACTGTAAAGAAAAATTTCCGGCCCGTTTTTTTTGCCATTATGAAAAAAAAACACTCATGTTTGCTGAACGTATGAAATCTTCAGATAAGTAAAAAAAGAAAAGTTAAAAGGGCCTAATTCTCTGTGGATGCCTTTGTTTTGTTTACCATTCTGTCTGGATTCTGTCTAAACAAAAAAACAGGAGTTGGGGAGATTCTGAAATTGAATTTTCACATGTATACATGATCAGGATGTAAAAGTACGTAAATAATAATCACATACATCGTATAAAATCAATTGTATAGAAAATCAGGTTCTTCTGCATAGGATCAGGCCATATCACACCACCCTGCCATAGATTAGTTTCCAATAAATAGATTCCAAGTGTGTAAATTGTCCGGTGGTCCTGAATTATTGATCTAAAATGTTGAAATGCAAAACATTTCAAAACATTTCAAAAAACATTTCTATGAAGCAAATGAGAAAAGTAAAATTTTTAACAAAGGCACCTGCTTAAAATGAGCCACTATATGCACATGTCTGGAGGACTGTATATTGTTGTATAGTCATTGCCGTTCTTTTATTAAAATTCCTACCAGATACTACAGCCTTCAAAACCTGTTGGCCCTCCAATTCCTGGAACACACACACACACACACACACACACACACACACACACACACACACACACACACATATTTCAGCACTGACTCTACATCTTCTTAATTAAGCATAGATACCCAAACACACAAACTCACACACACACACACACACACACACACACACACACACACACACACACACACACACACACACACACACACACACACACCATTTTTAAAGACTTTTGCTCAAGAAAACAGTAGGCTCACTCTAACTCTTGTTCTTTTTCTACTGCCAAGCTGTTTTTTTTGGGTGTTTTTTTTTTGCAAAAATGGATCATCCTTGGTTTGGATTTTGTTTCACTCTTTGTGAAATGCATGAACTCTGTCTGTTTTTGACCATGTTTCTGCCTTAGTGTCTGATTAGCATTCTTTATATGAGAATTGTAGAAGAATTATTTACTATAAATCTTTGATCAAGCATTGAGAAGATTCAGAATTTCTCTAATGGCCACACCTGAGGTTGTTACTCCTAACTGGCATCAAACTGTTCCAATTTATATAAATGGTCTGGAGTTTGATGTAGAACACGTCCATTAATCATGTGAAAGATCTTTATTAATACTGCAGGTCATGATTCTGTTCGGTTCTCTTGCTTTGTGTTCAGCCTGATTATTCTGTCTATTTTCAGATAAATGACTTTTTGCTATGCTGTGTGTTTGTACAGGATCTGAAGAGAACAGTTTGAGCCAGTCTTTTATTCTGGATGCTGTCAAGGAAGCTAAAAGACTCGTAGATGACACTTATCTGTTCTCTCGTCAAACGTGAGTCCTCAATTCTATAAGACATTGTAGTAGAGGGGAGCAGAGAGGCCAGAGGGGGAATCGAGTACGCTAACGTACTCGAAAGTGTCCAATCTTCCAACACTATTATTATTATTATTATTATAAGACGCATGAACCTATTTCAGCATGACACGCCACTGTACATAAAGCGAGCTCCATGAAGACATGGTTTGCTAAGTTTCAGTTTAAAGAGCTCATATGTCCTTCACAAAGAACTTTAACCCCACTTTGGGATGAACTCGAACTCTGTCTGCACCCCAGATCTAACTAATGCTCTTGTAGCCTAATGATCACAAATCCCCACAACATATTCTTAGAAGATTGGAGCTCAATATAAGAGCAATAAGAACATATGTGTGAAGGTCCTTTGTGAAAACCTGACTAACAATATACTGATATTTTGGTTATATATTGATGGTAGAAAACAAGATGTAAAAAAATTAAGCTAAACTCAAACTTAAAAATGTTGTACTCGACTACACACTGAAATGTGAGCATTTTACATTTGTTTTTGTTATAGTGGAGTTTTATCGTAAAGTTATGTTTTGTATCTCTGTGTGTGCGTGTGTGTGTGTGCGTGCGTGTGTGTGTCTGAACAGGAGCCTTGACAGGGTTCGCAGGGCTGATTTCAAGCCATGTGATGTCCTGCGTCTGATGAAGCAGCCAAGTCGGATGGCGCGTGAAGCCGTGAGAAGTGCAGATTACCTGGAGCAGACGTTGAGGATCATTGAAGAGAAAACACACCATGCACACAAGAGATCCATCAACGCCACAGGTTTGACGCAAATCGTACTTACAAATGACGTTCTTAGGTTGAGCATCAGCAGGGTTTATCAGGTTTCCTTCATGTACTGTATTTTATTTGATTTACTTTATGTAATGAGGCTATTTTCCCAGAAAGAGCACCTTATGGTGTTTTTAAAATTAAACTATAAACCAGTCAGGGAATGACTGTTTGTAGCTGCTATAATGTAAGTGATAACAGGAACTAGTATGTTTTATAGATGTTCCAGAAAAACTATAAAAGGATAAAAAAAAAAATATACGACAATATTCTTGAGCGAATTTTGAATATTTATGCTTGGAAGTGATTGTGGTTGTGCTGTTTTATGTGCAGTGTGTGTGTGTTTACCCTATTTGTATGTTCTTTCTCTCAGCCCTGCTTACTCCTGCTGACCTCGAGACGATCATGCGTCTGACTGGCTGTTTTGCTCAAACCCTGCCACCTTCATGCAGAACAACACCAAATGTTAACAAATATCGCACCGCCTCCAGCGTCTGCAACAACCTGTGAGTATTGCATCGACAAAGGAACACACACACACACACACACACACACACACACACACACACACACACACATTATTACCATGTACAAGGTTTCTTCTAATACACAATGCTGTGACTTTTCAATCTATAGGAATAATCCACTTCAGGGAGCTTCAAACACGCCATTCACCCGCTGGCTACCTCCTGTTTATGAAGATAACATCTCTCAACCTAAAGGCTGGAACCAAGACAGGCTCTATAATGGTGTTGTGCTGCCTCTGGTATGCCAGAATAATATGACTTTTGAAAAATACTGTTAGGATTTTAATGTTAAGTCTCTTGATATGTAAAGAAACCAAATTCCAAACAGGCTGTACATTACAGAATGTGTTTCTTTGATATTCGTATCACAAAGCAGCTAAAAACTAGAATGGGACATTTCCTGAAGGAAATATGAGTGGTACTTGAAGTGGCAAAATGCCAAAAATTGAATGAAATTGTCCTTAGCGAGACGAGTGTTTCTAAACGTTACATGCCTGGTATTGCCATCGTTTTGTGAGGGGGGGTGGGGCCAGTGGCGTCACATGATGTCACCTCTTTGTCCGCCGTTCAACTTCTTTCGCTATGCCGAGTGTAATGTCACCAGAGTTTTGTGATTTTGCCTGTATTGTTGGTTTTAACGCCGGCGGGTCCCCAGACCGTGCAGAGTGGTTTGAGGTGTCTGACGTCAGGGTCTACACAAGTTTAGCGATGATATAAGCTAATAGAGCTTATCTCAATTTATTTCAATCATACATCTAAGCACGCTATGGGGTTTAGGGTCTTGCTAACCACTAAGCTACCACCTCCCATATTCACCTTCTGAATTTTGCAGTAACTAGATAATATAGACATTTAAAGAATGGTAAAAGCTCTATTCTATTGTTGTAGTGAACCAATTATTACAATGTTGTTATTGATGGCAACTTCAAAGCACTTTGTAAGTCGCTCTGGATATTGGCATCTGATCAGGGATGTGAATATGATTGTAAAATGCACTTTAATGCTGGGAAAATTCAGAATTGTTGGCAAAATTATTCATAAACACAAATGGAAAAGTTGTGATTGCATAAGTATTCACCTCTGTTGCAGTAAAATCGTGAAACTTTTTCATAAGTCACATTATTAATTATTATGTGACAAGTTTAAGTAGAAAATCAAGGTTTAGTTATAAAAATAAATCATTAATTTTGATTACAATTTGTTTGAGCATATATAAAACCCATAAAAAAACTCTCAGTGGGTTGCTACCACCACCGTGCTTCACTGCAGGTGTGGTAGTCTCAGAGATCTTAGCAAATATTGGCCACACTGAACATAGCAAATTGTCCTGAGGCCAAAGCCTTTTTCCAGTAGTTTAAGTTCAAGTAGTTTCCATTTGTAGAGAGTCTGGTTTATGGTTGATGAACATCTGAGCTCATATCTGAATTATGGAGCTCTTCCTCGAGGTTTTATTTCGGAGTTGTATCTAAGACCCTGCAGCCACAACTGAGTATTTTCTACCTTCTTCGTCAAGAACAATTGTTCTAATCCTCTTCCTCTTTTTCATATTTGTGTTTAAGGTGAGGCTGGTGTCAAACCGAATTTTCAGCACACAGGAACAAAATGTTGAAGGAGATAATCAGTACACATTCCTCATCACCTTCTTTGGCCAGTGGAACGACCATGACCTGTCCTTCACCCCCGTGTCACCCAGCATCCGGTCCTTTAGCAACGGCATCCAATGTGGGGCGAGCTGCAAACGCTCAGAGCCATGTTTCCCAATCCAAGTACATACACACACACACACACACACACACACACACACACACACACACACACACACACACACTCACACACACACACATACACACACACATTTACATTTATGGCATTTGGCATTTGGCATTTGACACCCTTATCCAGAGCGTCTTACATTTATCTTATTTATACAACTGAGCAGTTAAGGGTTCAGGGCCCAACACTAGCATCTTGACCCCTCCTCCACACACACACACACACACACACACACACACACACACACAAATTCACATGTTTGATATCAGATTAATGTTATTTTTTTGAATATTTTTCTTAGATTCCTAAGAATGACCTTCGCCTGCCCTCGGGGCCCAACAACTGCCTCCCTTTTTTTCGCTCTGCACCCACCTGTGGCTCTGGAAATGGTGCGTACATGTTTGGAGGCGTTCCGCAGGTGCGGCAGCAGATCAACACTCTGACATCATTCTTGGATGTCGGCCAGCTGTATGGCTCTGAGGCTGGGTTCGCTCAAGAACTCAGAGACCTCTCCAATGATGAAGGCCTCCTGCGTGTCAACGACAGATTTCAGGACAACGGGCGTGAGCTGCTGCCCTTTACCAATCTGGACAGCAATATGTGCGCCACACGCAATCGCATTCAGAACACCACAGGCCTGGAGGAAGTGCCGTGTTTTATTGCAGGTGGGTTTAGAACTCAAGCCCTACTGGTAAATGTCTTTAATTTTGCTATATATGTGAATATGATACACAAACATCTATAATAGAAATAGTAATTGTTAGAAAAGCAAGTGAGTGGGGACTGGATGGGAGGATTTAATGAAAAAAGGTAGCAGTCCAATAAACAGTACAGAGTGGAAGAGCCAGGAGTCAGAGCAATGCAGAGAAACCAAAATAAAAATAAAAAAAACAGTCCAAAACACCAAAACCAGCAAACAGAGAAACATAGGCCGAGCAAAAACACAAAAAACGAAAAACAGTCAAAAGTCAAAACCAGGGCTCAGGGACAGAATCAGGAACAGGCACTGGCACAGTAACAGAATCAGGAACAGGCACAGGCACAGGCACAGGAACAGAATCAAGAACAGGAAGAGGCACAGGGCTCAGAACAGGCAGGGCGTCAAGAGTATACTCAGGGACTAGGAAGCTGGTGAGATAATATGGCCCTGAGCTAAAGTCTTGGGTGTCCTTAAATACCGGGAGGTGTGGGGGAAAAAGGGCAAGATGGCCGCCGACCCGGAAGTGCGCACCGCAAAACCGGAAGATCCTGACAGCAATAAACAATGATCAAAATGGTCCTTTTATGCATAACGCCTAATAACGCAGTCACAAATAGTTAAGAAGGACTGATGTGTGCAGGTGATGCGCGTGTGGACGAGAACATCGCTCTCACTTCGCTGCACACACTCTTTTTGCGAGAACACAACCGGCTTGCCCGTGCTCTGCACGACATTAACCCACAATGGAGCAGCGAACAGCTTTATCAGGAAGCTCGAAAAATCATGGGAGCCTTCCATCAGGTACAGCACATACACACACATTTTTGAGAGTTTTGTGGACTCAAGAAAGCAAGAAAAAACCCCAATATGGTATAAAGAGATGCAGGGCTGATTCCTGTTTGTCCCAGTAAGGTAAAATGCCCCATAGATTTTCGACATTTGGGCTTATACACATTGTATGAACAAAATTACTGGGACACCTGACTTTTTCAGCCATGTGTGGTTCATTCATTAAGATGCATGTGGTAAGATAAAATCTTCCCTTCACTTGCACTAGGAGAAACTTGTTCCAGCAAGACAATGCTCCTGTGAAGATATGCTTTTACATGGGCTGGAGTGGAAGATCTCTTGCTGTAGAACGCTGCCCTCAGCCCTATTGAACATAATGAATTAGAACTTTGACTGCACCCCAGCCCTTCTAACCTCACCTACTGTACTTTAGTACCTGACTTTACTAACACTCTTGTGGCTTAATGAGCACAAATCTCCACAAGCATTTGACCATAAAGTTAACTATTCTCTGTGCTTGACTAACAGAAAAATATCCATGATGTGTCTTGTAGATCATAGTGTTTAGAGATTATCTGCCATACATCGTGGGAACGGAGGCTGCAAACAAGAAGCTCGGCAGGTATCCCGGCTACGACCCCAATGTCAACCCGACCATCGCCAATGTTTTTGCCACTGCTGCGTACCGCTTCGCCCACGCCACCCTCCAGCCCCTCATCTTCCGTCTGAATGAAACCTTCCAGGAACATCCACGTTTCCCCAGCGTTCCTTTGCATAAAGCCTTCTTTACACCCTGGAGAATTATATATGAAGGTGAGTTAATACAATTCATCTTTCTGCAAAACCCTTGTGGAACTACGTGAATATTATAGATACATTTTGTATCTATACTGCTTCACACCACTAGGGTTTCTAGTGTTTTAGTGGTTTAGAACATGAAATTCTGCAATTGCGAATGCACAATATGCTACTCAAGAGGTTAAAGGTGTAAAAACACATGATAGGCAACTAAATAACATGGTTAATTCTGTCAGATATATTGCTTATACTCCCAACATTTCAACAAAATCTGTTAAAATGATTGAGTTTTACCTTATACTTCGCCCCCAGGTGGGATTGATCCTCAGATTCGGGGGGTGATTAGTCGTCCAGCAAAGCTGAACAAGCAGGATGGGGTTCTGGTTGATGCTGTAAGAGAAAGACTTTTTGCTTTCACCAGCAAACTCGCCCAGGACCTGGGATCACTTAACCTGCAGAGGAGCCGAGATCATGGCCTGCAAGGTGTATACACACACACACACACAAACACACATACACACACACACATCACAAAATGACACACTGACAGACAGAAATGACAGACAGACAAAATGACACACAACAAACAGATCGACAGAAATGACAGACAGACAGACAGACAGACAGACAGACAGACAGACAGACAGGAATAAAAAATCATAGACAGAAAGACAGAAATGAGACAGACAGACAAAAAAAAATCATAGACAGAAAGACAGAAATGACAGATAGACAGGCAGGCAGCCAGACAGACAAAATGACAAACACACAGACAGACAGACAGACAGACATACATACAGTCAAAAATGACACACAGACAGGCAGACAAAGACAGGCATTCAGACAGACAGACATCCAAAAATGGCACACAGACAGGCAGATATAGATGACAGACAGACAGACAAGCAGACAGACAGGCAGAGAGAAATGACACACAAACAGTCATGCAACCAGACAGAAAGAACACATTCACCGCACGTTTGAATATATATTTTTTCCTATTAGGTTATAACGCATGGCGGAAATTTTGTGGCCTGTCCACACCCAAAAATCTCAAAGAACTGGGGACTGTGCTGAATAACACAAATATGGCACGTAAACTCCTGGACCTCTACGGCTCTCCTGATAACATCGACATCTGGGCAGGAGGTATTGCTGAACCGTTTGTCGCCGGAGGCCGAGTCGGGCCATTGTTCTCTTGTCTCATTGCCACCCAGTTTCAGAAGATCCGCCAAGGAGACAGGTAATGTGTCCTCAACAAAATTACAGAATAAAATGACTACACCTGTCATGTCTGTATTAGGTTCATATGCGACCAGATAAGTTTGTTTTGCAGACACTAGAGATAAAAAAGATAATAACCATTTTTTTAATGCTCATAAACAGAGTTTTTTACACATAAATAGACAAATAAAAGACTGTTCCTTTGGTGCTTAGTATAAGGATTAGAATAATACATGGGTAATGATCTGAAGATCAGGAGACATGACTTGTTTTTTTATCTCCGTCATTTCTGCACCCAGACTCTGGTGGGAGAAATATGGTGTTTTCACACCAGCCCAGAAAGCCGCGCTATCCAAAGTGTCTCTATCTCGCATCATCTGTGACAACACGGGCATCAAGAGAGTTCCTAGGGATGCTTTCCTCCTTAGTCGCAACAAACCAGGCTTCATCAACTGCCAAAACATTCCGGAGGTCGACCTGACTGCATGGGCGGAACATTAACAAGTAAAAGCAAGCAAGACGAAAAATAAAAATAAATCCTAGTTCTAGTTAAAAAGTGTCTAGTTATTAAGAGCTGAATTGTTATACTCAGCTGTACTCATGCTTTAGAATAGTGAAGACTGTAAGATTTGGAGATTTGTTCCAACATGAAAAACTGGAAAAGTGTCTGTGATTTGTTGTGTCCTGTGTAAAAAAAATGACAGTTTTGTAGATGTTTACAGTTCTTATAGTTCTAAATTCTACCTACTTCTTCTACCAGTGCAGTTGAACTATCATCCCCCTTGGACCAATGGTCTCCCTTGAAACCTGTGGAACTATCTATGAACATTTTCAATCTTTATGTTTTAATTAAATTACTAGAATTGTATTTTATTTACATGACGGGAAAATGATATTTCAAAAGACTTTTTTCTCACATTGGAAACAGAATGTGTTACTGTAATCTAATTCCATGTGCTGCTCTGAGAATTATTATAAAATGTTTTTCCTGATTAAATAAGACAAAGTTGTTTTTTTTCCTAAACCACATTAGCAAGTCTGTGTAACATCACCAAAGATCTGAATGAGGTTTGAGACTCATGTTTGAATGGGTCAGTAAAATTTCCAAACATTTATGTTTTTTGTTTACTAAACAGTTGAAATTTTAAATATATCCTTGTAAAAACAATAGAGACACTCGAGAGTCCTTTCTACACTCTAATACATTCTGATGGAACCAGGAGCTCCTGAGCAATAAATTAGCTTAAAATCTGAGATCATATATTGAGGCATACATGGACACATTAATATATCCTCCACCTCACATGAACGGAGTGCTCCTATAATTTAGCATTTGGTGAATAAAATGCTCAAACTGTAGTGTGAGCTTTAGGATGGTGCGATTTGATGGTCTATTGCCAGTAGGTGGCACTAAAATGACTTTATTCACAACGTTTCCGGAGTGTAAACCAGACAATAATGTCCTGATGCACACTTACAGACTATTGATTGTCAAATTTGTGTCAAACTGGTCAAATCTCATTGTTGAAGCCTAAAGTTATTAGTGTGCATGATTGGACCCTTCAATCACAATAACATTTTAAAAAACTGTAGCCTATAAAGAAATGAATGAAGAAGCTAGATCATTACTTCACTATCAGTAAAGGCTGTATCATGATCAGGTTCTGGAGCCAATTAAGGGAATACTATGTGTGTGGCAGAATAACCTCCTGAATAACCTTCTGGTGAGGCTACATTATATCACAAGGGTCAATGCACACATGGACACATCAAATTTCCTTGATGGGTCAGTACTGTCCTTGGAAGCCATTTTGAAACCAATAATATACAACCCAAATGTGCTCTAAGCCGCATCAGCAACTCTGTGTGACATCAACTGTGACATCACTGAATGTGGTTTTGAGGCAGAATTTGAGAAGAAAATGATTCGGAACGAGTGTAAGAGGCTTCTATGGGCTCCATTACATTACAATTCCACCCTGGAACACATTCTAATAAAACAAATAAAATATAGTTGCATGCCTTTCGATCCCAGGTGCTATTTTATGGTAGTGCTTTTTAGTATTTTAGATCATCCTGGCACACCTGTGTAAAAGATTAGCATCTTTTCTCATTTACAAGGCTCCAGCTTATGCTTACATTCAAATCCAGTGTAAAAGTAGTAGAAAGTGTAAACACTGGATTCGCAAGAGACTCGGATCGTCTGCGAAGCTATCTACCGGATAGTTATGAGGTGGTTTTACAAGGTTTTAAGACTAATGGTGCTAACTGGTGCTATTCTGACCACATTCGTTACCACGTGTGCAATTTAATCACGAACAACAAGTTAGAATAAAGAGCAAACGTGAAATTCTGCATGAAACTGGGCAAATCTGCCACTGAGTCGTCCGAAATGGCATATGATTGACATACAGCGATGCTGCAATCAGTCATTCGAGGTGTTTTGAATGACACGCACGCTTTAAGAGCGGAAGAACATCACTGGAAGACGATGAGAGATCAGGAAGAGCCTCAATGACCTCAACCCCAAAAAATTTCGAAACCATTCTGGAGCTAGTGCATGATGATTGTCGGAGAACAATCCACATGATCTCACTTCGGTACCCACCCTACTTACCAGATTTGGCTCCTGCGGATTTTAGCCTCTTCTCCAAGATGGAGATCTAGCTTAAAGGTCGGCATTTTGACACCATTGCGGAGATCCAGTGCGAATCGCAAGAGGTGATTGAGACACTTTAAAAAAAGATGTCCGGGACATATTTCAGAAGTGGCAGGAACGCTGGAAGCGCTGTATTGCTGTGCAAGGAGACTATTTTGAAGGTGATAGTGTGCAAACCAAGATAAATAAAGTACTTTCTTGTCAACAGAGCTGCTCTCGAAAATTTTTTAATACCACCACATAGAATGACTAAAGTATTTCTGCACCGTTCTCTTATATATACAGACATGACGAGGGTTAAATCCCACTGCACCACTATCAGGATGGTAGTCAAACTGCATTATGGGTATTCTACTCAATCTACCGCTTGCAGAAGTGCCACACTGAAAATGTCTATAAGGATTTGTGTATGTCGTTTAGCGCCTATTGTGGTTTCACTGTGGAATATTTGACCTCGCAGACTAAACTTTGTTTCTCCAGCTGTCTCTCTTGACTGGATCTAATACCGTCCACTGTCACCCCATTCTGGCTCTTTGAGCCAAACACTGCTGCTTCACTAAACTTTGCAGGCTTTCTGAAGTTCTTAAGATCACGTCTGGTGTTTATGTTTCACTCGACAGCAGTGCTCAATCAAAGCATGATGGCAACCCGCTTTGCATTCTTCTAACGCAAACGACGGTGAAGAGCGATTTATAATGCACAAACTGAAAAAAATTAATGAATCATAATCTGCCTGGAATTTCAGAAATGCTCTTGAATTTAGTTCAAGGAGGAAGTCCCTGCTCCAGATTTCCTCCTGAACTCCTCCTCTGGTCTCGCTGTGATTTCTCACTGAATCCAGCATACACGTGTGGAGTGCCACGTAGGCCTGTGTGTGTGCGTACGTGCGTGCGTGTGCTTGTGTGTGTGTGTGTGTGTGTGTGTGTGTGTTGAGGTTTCACTCGTAGACTCTGAGTAATGGAAACCTCCTGTTTATGCAGGAAAAATCAGTCTGTGTGGAACTTCTATTTTACTGGAACTTTCAAATTATGTGGTATAGAACAAGACACAAAGCCGGCGTTAATTACAGCTCTTTTCATTACCTTTAGTCTTGCTGCTGGTGTTTGTTTGCAAAGTGTCAAGGAGGTTCCACAGACCACTGAGAGGAACATATATATTAAGGAGGCAGGTTAGGAAATAATCAGGATGGCAAAAGATTTCATTCCGAAAACAGATTAGTAGAGAAATGCACCCTGACACCAACATCAAGATGATATAACCACTGTAAAGAGGTGTAAAGAGTACCTGAAAATCATACTTGAGTGAAAGTATAAATACCTTACCGTAAAACATAGTCCATTCCAAGTTCAATTCCAATATGACTTTGAGTCCTTAACTATCTGATTTGAACAGTACTTAAGTATTTGACTCATATTAAACATAGGCTCAAATATGCACCAAAACACATGATAGAGAAAAGCCAAAAACACTTGATTTGTGCGGTTTTATTTCCTAAAACGCTCAACACTGCATTAACCAAAATCAACACAACAGCCTCTTCAACATGCCAGAATGAAACAATGATCAAACAAGTCGGTAAAATAAAAAGACAAAGTAGTAAAGCAATCTTTCAAAAAGGGATCTTTAATTTACCAATAAAATAAAACGTCACTAGGTTTTGTAGGTAACCCTAGTTCCCTGAGGCAATGAGAGCTGCGTCGAAAACGCTTTGGGAACGCCTCACATTGTTCACGCTTTGAATCATGTGTAAAATCTGGCAAATAGGCAGTCATAAAGTCATTGGCGGTCGACATCACGCAAACCAAGAAGCTACAAAATGGGAACGCAATGGGAGCGACATCAGCTTCTGGAAAAGGAGAAGGTCAGCGCTGCTGGGGTGCAGGGGGTATGGCACGTTGACGCAGCTATCGTTCCCACTGGGAACTAGGGTTACCTACGTAACTGAGTGACGTTCCTTTTCAGGAACTTTAGCTGCATCGAAAATGCTTTGGGAACGAGTGTCCAATCAAGCAATACTAACCAGTCCCTAGCTAGTGTGTCTGAGCACAACCTGCATGCAGGACAGAGGAGCCAGGAGTGGCTCTGATGTCAAGGTCATAGAACCTGACAAAGGTTATCAGGGTTGACCAACCCGCAGTGTTACAGATGTCCTGGAGCGACAATCCAGCGGACCAGGCCATAGAGGCCGCCATACCCGCCATACCCCGTGGAGGGAGCTCTGGAATGGAGAATGGTCTCTACTACCTCAGTAGAGAGATCAGCTGCTAGGAACTGCACCCCCACAGGGGCCACAGTCACAGCTTCCATAACTCTGGGCGGGGGTGAACCAGGGTTCCCCCTGCCTGTGAGAGGAGATCCCTCCTGTTAAAAATTTCCCACGGAGGTCCCTCAAGGAGGGACATCAGGTCTGGAAACCAAGGTCTGCCGGCCACCGAGGTGCCACCAGGAGGAGACAAGCTCCCTCCTGGCGGATTCTCTCCAGAACTCCCAGGAGCAGCGCGATAGGGGAAAGACGTACAGACATAGCCTCGGCAACGTCTGCACCATGGCATCCAGCCCCAATAGGGCTGAGTAAGAGAAAGAGAAGCAGAGGGGACAGTCCGAAGTCTCCCGAGTCGCAAACAGATCCACCTGGGCTCTGTAATATCTCTGCCATATCTGTTCCACCACCTCGGGGTGGAGCCTCCATTTCCCGGGTCTCGGCCCTTGCCTTGAAAGGCATCTGTTTTCCAGTTAAACCGGCCCAGGATGTAAACTGCTCTTGATGAGAGGAGTTTCCCCTGGGACCAAAGAAGGATCTGCCTAGCCAGTCTGTACAGGGGCCATGACTGGAGACCCCCCTGGCAGTTGATGTATAAGACCACCAACATGTTGTCCGTATGGACCAACACGTGGCGACCACTCAGGTCTTGGTGGAAGTGTTTCAGTGCCAGCACTCAGTGGAAGTGTTTCAGTGCCAAGAACACGGCCATCATCTTCAGGCAGTTTATGCGCCATGAAAGATGAGACTTGTCCCACCGACCTTGGGCGAAGTGGCTCTCAACGGCTAAGTAGGCTTCAGCGATGCAACACCTGGGGAGAGATAGCCAGCTAGCATCTTTTTAACCCTGGGCATCTTCCCATAGCCGCACTCCTTAAATCCTACTATATTCGCATATAGCAAACGCAGGGGAAGGGTACGGGGCGCATATGAGATCTCCCAAGACCTAGACACCTCAGTGTGGAGGTCGGAAAAAAACTGTAGGCTGTGGCACGGGACGCAGACAACGCTCATCTGGCTTGCTGGAAACGCATTGCTTCCGCTTCTCGTCGGGCCAAGCTATCTCGAGCTTAGCGAAAGACCGCGTCACTACCTCCAGGAGCTTCTTGAACAGCACAGGCTGTGAGGAGTCCGTCGGTTAGCTAGCTTTCGAAAACTCTTCCTTCTCTGAGGAAGAGACCTGGAGCTCCACGTCACACGTGCCGGAAGAAAGGCCAGAGCGAGAGCTTTCCCCACGAAATGGGAGCTCGGCCCAGAAGGGGAGGTTTGAGGTTGGAGAGGACTAATCCTTCTCCATGCCTTCTGCCCCCGATTCGCCTCGGCAAGAGTGATGCCTGGGCCGCGAGGCAGATCACTCTTCTCGAAGAGAGCCGATTGATCATGCTCCACTCCCAAATAAACAACACAAAGCTCATGTGTGTCCCCCCCAGGCGAAAGATTGTTTGCATTTTAGCCATGCTGCACAGATTCACACATAAAGCGTTTACCTGCACAACAGAAGCTGATGTCACTCCCATCACGCTCCCATTTTGTTGCCTCCTGGTTTGTGCGACGTCGACCGCCAATGACGTCACGACTGCCTATTGGCCAGATTTTACACGTGATTCGGAGCGTGAACAACGCGAGGTGTTCCCAAAGTGTTTTCGATGCAGCTCAAGATCCTGAAAGGGAACAGTATAATGTAACAAGGTAATAGAGCCATTAGAATTCAATGGACACATACAATTAAAGTAAATAATTGTAAATAAAGTAAATCCATATATTCAGAGCTGACTGTGATTTGATGCACCTCTCAGTCTCAGAGAGTATCAGTGGTGGACACAGTACACAAACCATGTACTCATCACTTGAGTAAAAGTACAAAGGTATATGCCTTCAAAAAAACTTAAGTATCCAAAGTACTATGATTTATTATGGCTATAATGTTCATATTATTATTTTTGTTAGAAGATTCTTACTTGTACTAATTAAAGGATTACTCTCAGCATAAAAGTCTATTAATAGAATGATATTTATGTGTCAAACACTGATTAATATCCATTAACATTTTCATGAACCCAAAACCTTCTTTTCAACTACTTGGAAAAAAAAGAAATGTAAAAAGCCACGGGTGTTGTGGCAAGTTAGAATTAGGAGTTTCTTCTATCATTTTTTTCCTCTCAAAATGTTCTGCTTGCTGTTCGAACTGACGCTGAACTGTATGATTATGTAAGTAGATACCACCAAGCGGCAATCAAAACAACATCAAACCGGAGTTAAGTTTTTATCCACTCATAAATAAAAAGGAACGACTGATTTCGCAAAATGTAGTAAGTAAAAAGTGAGATCGTTGACTTTAAAATGTAGTAAAGTTAAGATAAAAGTCTCCCCAAATGAAAATACTTTGGTAAAGTACAGAAATGCAAAAAGAAAAAAAAATACAAAATGAAATTATGTTGTTACTGTCCACCATTGGAGACTGGCGAAATATTTTATTCAACTTCAGCAAAAGCTGGTTCTCAAACTTTTTTACATTTATTTGAGCTTTTTATTTTTGAGGTGAAAATGAGGCCAGCAGTGTTTTAAAAGTCGCTCACAAGCAGCAGATGTGGCTTGGGGAGTGTTAATGACAGATCTTCAAAAGAGGTGCAAAATGTAATTGGTAACGATGACTGTTAATTAAAATATAGTGGAGTAAAAAGTACATTTGTTGAATCATAAATGCAGATATTCAACAGATAGAGAGTCAGTAGAGAGTCATTGGAGAGTTAAAGTCGCTTATACTGTATCTTTGATACTCAGGAAAACTAAAAAGTACCAAAAACATCACTTAAGTACAGTAACAAAGTACATTTACTCAAATACTTTACACCACTGCCACAGTATTGTTTGCTTGAATAGCATTACTCTGTAACATTAGCCAAACAACAGCTTAGCTAAAAAACTAAAATAAGATTATCATTTTATTTTGTCATTTTTTATTAACAATAGGTTCTAATTTAAATGTCACTGCCAATTTCAGTTTAATGATCAGGGAATTTACTTACACTTAGATTTGCATTCTATGATTCACTGTCATTAAAAAAAAAAAAAATCTGAAGTGCTACGGAATGCATCAAAATAAATAACTCCAGAAAATGACATGATGAATGAATCGCAAACATTTCCTGGCATTTCCTGGAAGTTTCTTTTTTTTTTTTTTTTTGCTGTTTTCCTTTTGGAGTAAATCATGCGTAATGCATAAATGATTAGAAATAAAGTCTTTGGAACATCAATGTTTTGAAGAATCGACAGAGTGCCTATATCAATCTTTCCTGTTAAACATAATTTAATTTTTTTTTTACTTTTGCGCACCATACTTTGGAATCGTGTTGATCGTAATTATTTATTTGTACTTACCAAGGAAGTAAGCAGGCAAGCTGAAATAAGTAAGAATAGCTTGGTGTCCTCGTGCTGCTCTAGCAAAGATTTTTATTTCATAGTAACAATTGTGGGAGTTAAATAGTGGGATGTTGTTATGTAATAACATGTAGAACGGGTGTGAGTGCAGGTTATTTTTAATAAAGTGCAAAAGTACAGTATAATCAAATAGAAAATCACCTGAACCAAAACCCCATCAACCACAACAGCAACCATTGAACACAAACTAGAGACAATTAATGATGTGAATAAGGTACAAGTGCTGTCAGATATACACTTTGGAAAACATGCACACTTGCCTATTCATGCAGTTATCCAATGTTTCAAATCACGCATATACAGGTTGTTGAGGCATGCATTACAATTGCAGAAAATCACATAAGGTTATACTTCTGTAGGCCAGAGACAGGAATCTGAGGCTATAATGGGCACAGACAGGGGTGCAACTGCACATTTGCTGAGGGGTATGCAAGATCATGGGTGATGGCCCCCCTACCCCTCCCAAAAAATAGGGGTAAATACAACAATAAATACAGTGCGTGCAATGGCAGACCCCATATGCAGTGAACCTATGCACGGCATATACTGCAGACTGCAAACAGGCGCCTCGGGGAACAGTCTCACTGAAACTGAAACTTGTCAGGTAGATTGATGAAACTTGATTTATCTTGCCACATGCACTTTGCAACATGTCAACTGCACAAATCCAAAGACACAACCTGTTTTGTGTCATCAGGCTGTTGGTGGTGTTGCAATAGTGGCACATAATAGTGGTTTGCGTGATGTCGACCGCCAATGACTTCATGACTGGCACACGCTTAATAACTGCAAAGCACTAATTGAATGCCGCAGCCTGTGGCTACCATTTTCCCATATTATTTTTGTTACTACCCATAGTGGAGTGTATACTGGCTATAAGTTTTATAATTCTATTTACTAGTCGCAATTTTAACACATCACCTTACTTCATTTCATCCATTGCTTCATAGCTCTCTGTGTCATTCTTTGTACCACCTGATTGAAACGTCTTGTCATCTACTGCCGGGAATTCACTCTCATGCCCACATACACACATTTTGCACATACACTTTCTGTGTGTCAGAAAGGGGAAATTTCAACAACGTGAATGGAGGATCTAGGTTGATCACTTGCAGATTGGATTCCACTGCTATTGAGTATGCAAATTGCCCACAGTAAAAAAACAAAACTAAAAAAACTAAAAACAACAATAACCCAGTACAGATGGTTCTTTTCTGTCAGCTCTGGGAGCTGAATGCTATTTTTTTTCCACTTTAAGACAGTCAAAGTGACTGAAATAAGTAAAAGATGCTTTGGTTTTTGACTAGTGCAATACAAGGAGAAGCAATGAAATGATTTCTTCTTTAGAAGGGCCAAGCATTGAGCTTTTGCAAGTCTCTGATTATTTTTGTACACTATAATAACTGTAATTATTCTGGTTTTCGTTCAGTTTTGGAATATTTTGACATTTTGCTTATTTACTAGCCTTTCGGATGACCCCGCCGTGCAATCAAAAATGAGTAATGATTTTAAAAAAAGAAATTAAATATATCCTTGCCAATTTGTCAAAATGTATATACTTTAAAAAAATATTTTTTGCCTTTTTTACTTGACATATCTCCCTTTAATTTGTGAAATTTGAACCTTTTTGTACTTAAAAGATCTTTAAATGTTATGTGCCATTTAGTTCCAATGGAGATGGCTTTACATTTTAAATATTTTATAAAAGGCATGACCTTTTTTCCTAATAGGACCATTAGCCTCTGTACCTATATACACCAACCAGGCATAACATTATGACCACCTGCCCAATATTGTGTTAGTCCCCCTTTTGCTGTCAAAACAGACGTGACCCTTCGAGCATTAACAACAATAACTTTTTCAGCAGTTTGAGCTACAGGAGCTCGTCTGTTGGATCGGACCACGCGGACCAGCCCTCGCTCCCCACGTGTATTAACGAGCCTCGGCCGCCAATGACCCTGTCGTCGGTTCACCAGTGTTCCTTCCTTGGACCACTTTTAAAAGATGACCACTGACCACTGCAGACCAGTAACATCCCAGGAACATCCCACAAGAGCTGCAGTTTTGGAGATGCTCAGTCACACTTGTATAGCCATCACTTTTTGGCCCTTGTCAAACTCGCTCAAAGCCTTACACTTGCCCATTTTTCCTGTTTCTAACATATAAATTTTAAAGACAAAATGTTAACTTGCTGGTTCCATGATGAAGAGATATTCAGTGTTATTAACTTCACCTTTCTTAATGTAATAATGTCATAAGGTATGCCTGTTTGGTGTGTATATATATATATATATACACACTGTAGAATATACTTTTATATTGTTGCTCATTTTGATTGATATTGAGTATATCCCAAATCAAAATTTGATCAGAAAAAAATATTGGGTGCCTTAAAAAGTCTATACAGAGAAATATATTGTAAATTATTAATAATGTATTATATTACAATAGTATTACAACTTAATTTACATGAACTGGGAAACGTTCTCCTTCCACCTCGCCTGATCTCCATCTGAATAAAATCTCCAATTAAAATTAAATATAAATGATTAAAACAAATAATAGTTGTATGTTATTCTTACAAACATATTCTTTATCATTTTATCACACTACAAACTTTTGGTGCTTGGCCCCTCTCATTGCTGCTGTTTTGACTTTGTGGATAGTGGTGGATATTCTGGACTGCCTGAAGTGAACAACGGGTCCTGGTGGAGTAAGGCACTCTTATTTTATCCCATTAAACGTCAAAACAGATGGAAATGGGAAAGAATTTATGAGGACAACGTAAAAATGTCCTGGAATGGTCACGGTGTTCTTTCCGTTTTCTTTTCCTGTTTTTGATGCCACTTTTGTCTTGCCAGAAAAGAAGGACATTGACTCACTATACAAAGTTGTTTTGACTCTATAAAGTATTTCATACTTTATTTCAGTCTTTGCTGAGCTCAAAGCCAGTAACAGTTTTGAGACTGGGTCAAATGTCTGAGATTTAAATGAGACTCTGCTGCTCTGAGAACATTTGGAAGGAGAACGGCACATTTTTGCGGCATAAAGTCAGACTCCAAAGCCAGGTCCTGGCTTACACATACACACACACACACACACACACACACACACACACACATGCACACACATGCATGCACACATCCTTTGAGATAATGTGATTTTCCAATAAAACCTATTGGGGCTCCTTTATAAAGCTGGTTCTTTACTCCTGTTACTGTTAGTTGCTCGTCTTTTGTTTGCCTTTAGGATAAAACAGGTTTATGTCAATAGTTGACTAACAGAAATATTCATTTACATGTTGTACACCCAATGAATCTGGTTACGGCCACAAAATTGTAACTTCTTGTCTTTGAACAACAGCCAGGGGGCATATTTTAGTACTACTATAAAAGCTGGATTTCTGGAATGGAACAAATAAAAATCCTTGTGTTTCTTTGTGTCTCTTGCCTTTGGTTTTTCTTGCATATGCCCCCTAGCGTCTGATATGTATCTGTTAATCAACGAGAAAATCTCTGGAATGTAGTTTTCGATTTTCAGAAAGTCGTAGTGCAGAATTAAAAATGAAATGTGGTGCAACGTTGTGGGCGTGAAAAAATAATCAATTTGATATCGTTTTATTCTTTATTTATTATTATTTTTTTTATTTTTTTTTACAATAACATTGTCACAAATCAACTTTACAGAAAAACAGAAATGATGTCTTCTCATCTATACCAAATAATCACAGGTCACTTTGACAGGTCAGAAGGATTTATTATTGGAAGTCCATGAGAAACCAGCGATTGAGCGCTGCATCCTTGGTCCTTGTGGTTTGTCCTTGGCTGAGAGAATCCAGACGAAAGTTTGGAGAGCACTGATTAAGTTACTCTAACTACCAATTAGGTGGTAGCCACACGTCTGTGCTGTTTAGGAGGTAAAACAAAGGCTTGTGGTAGGTTTCCAAGTGAATTTTATGGATCATTGAAGGAGGGAAAAGCCCTCACTGCTCCAGCCAAGGTGTCCACGTCAAGAGTTGGTGAAAGTGAGATCTGTTGTTAAACTCACACGCATGCATTAATGGACAAAAGTTACCATTCACAGGATCTACCATTTTATCCCAGTTTGCCGTATTTTCAAATATTTGGGTAAATTTTTGGGTTAAGCAACTGATCACACCAATTTTAAAGTCGACGTGTGGTCTATTTGCCTGACAGCAAGTACCCTGTGCTCTGGAATAAAAAATCCAGGGGGTGAAATTACTGATTCTTCATACCAAGCATAGTAGGACCTAATCAAACTCCTTTGACCTATCAGATCTTTTAAGATCGCCCACTTATTATTCATCTTGCTATAGTTCTTATTCAAAACTCTGTACTTTGTAAATTTCGCTAAAATACTCGCTACCTCTCTGTAGTGTATTTGATGGCAACCAATGATTTAAAACAATGATGTTTTGACTTCCTAGATGTGTGAACTTTGTGGGGCAGCAGTTCATGTAGCGTTCACAGTTAATTATTGGGGCTGGAATCTATTCCCAATGACTCGCTCTATAGACTCTAAGTTCCTTGAAGGATCCATAGTAGCTTCTAGCATTAGCATAAGCACACAACACACTTGGCCAATATTCTGATTCTGAAATTTTTAATGTCCTACCCAACCAAAATCTCTAATCAGGTGACAATCTTCTTCAAGCCTTTTTGGGAATCTTCTTTAAGACCTTCATTTGGTTATTCAGAACCATATAGTTCTTCATATAATATTCTGCTTCATTTTCTGTTCTGATGCTTTTCAGTATAATGTCTTATACTTCAATGTTTCTGTCATGAATGTAACTATGGAGATGCTTCATCTTCCAAAATAAACAATATTGTAGTTTAAACAAAGCCTTACATGCATCTGGAGCAGGGCGGAAAAGAACTCTTAAGGATTTGGAGAATGGTGAGGGGAAAAAAGAATAATGGTGTTTGTGTTCATGACAGAAGAAATGATGCATCTTTCATTAAGATTTTGTATATATTTTGTGGCCTCGGTCACAAGAAGACAGAGGAAACTTTATGTTTGCGTGATTGGCTTTTCTTTTCTTTTTTTGAGTTCATCCAGCTGTTAAAATTATATCCATGCAGCAACAATATGTTACAATCTTGGATCACTGACCATAAATACCACAACGGGTTGAACATTAACCCTTTTAACACTACATTAGAGCCTTGGAGCCTTCATACTACAAAACCATCAGACTGTGTTCGGAGTTCTAACTATTCATTTAAAGCCTACAGACAATTAATATTTTTTATTAAATGTAATGTTTGTTTTTTAATGGGAGGTTATTTTTTGGCTGTGTGTGCACTTTGTACCCTTTACATCATTTAAAAATCAATCAAAATCAAAAGTTTTTGAGCATAGATTATTAATGCAACTAGTGAAGGTTTATTTTAAAAAGTATGAATCATTTATTGTTTCTGTAAAATCATTTTAATCAGTTTTTTTTATACAACAGATCACATATGTCCAGAATAATTTTTATTTTATGGTAATCACTGATGCATACAAGATCTGATATATTGTTTTGTCTTTAATCAAATTAGCCTTGCCTGTGGAGTAAGTGAAAAATGTCAACAGAAACTAATTTAATGTAATTAATTATTAATAATAGCTTGTTTTCTGTAATTTGGGTAAACATGCTAGTCTGGCAGATAGAATCTTTAAAGTAATGTTCATTTGTAGGTTTAGCTTTGTTTATTTAGATGCTAGTTTAAAGATGAACTTGTTTAATGTAGTGCTAGTTTATAGGCTAGCTAGTTTACTTTAGTGCTGATTTGGAGGTTAGCTTGTTTACAGGAATGATGTGTGTGGGCTGAAACTGGGGATGTTTCCAAGTGATGGCTTGCACTATGATTACGCAGTTTATCAATCTATGATTCAGTAAAAAGTCACACATTTTACTTTTTTTTTTTTTCGCAAATGTGGGATCGGCTCAATACCATGAAAGATATTTTAGTTATATCTTCAACTGGAGTATCATTAACTACATGTCCTCCTTTTGAGGTCCAAACAGCAAAGTCACCAGTTTTCAAATGAAGTCTAAAGAGTCTCTTCCTGAAATACTTATTAATTAAATTAATACTTTCCAGTGAAAAAAAAAAGAAACTCTTTGCTATTCTAACTATATTCCCTTCAAAGTTTTTTGACTGATGGTATGAGTGGTCTGTGACCTAATGAACTCGTATCAGGATATAATTATTAATAGAGACTTAAATGCACTTCTGTAAGTCACTCTGAATAGTATCTGTCTAATTCCATAAATGTCCATGTAAATGTACACAAATTTGGTATAGTAAACTGAAGGACAAATCATTATTGTTATGTGATCAATCACATCTACAGAATATGACCCAAGGTTTGTGAACACTCCTCGTAACAATTCGGTTCTTTAAGTGTTTGAGGTTAATCTATTCCAAACAGGTGCATGAAATCAAACTTAATCTCCAAAGCAACAAACAAACAAGGCACTGTACATGAGTTTGTGAAATTTCCGCCCTGCTTGGTCTGCCCCGGTCAGCTGTAAGTGCTATTAGTGTGAAATGGGAATGGAGCAGCAAGGAAGCTCAGCCATGAAGCAACCGTCCATGTAAACTAACAAAGTGATTGCTCTAGTGCATAGCACATAAAAATCATTTATCTTCTATTTCATCACTCAGTACTGAGTTCCAAACTGCCTCTGTAAGCAACATCAGAACAAAGCTGTGTATCGGCAGCTTCATGACTGGGGTTTCCATGGCTGATCAGCTGTGCACAAGCCTAAGATCATTACATGTGATGCCAAGAATCGGCTGGAATATGTGAAGGAGTGCATTCTGGAGCAGTGGACACATGTTCTCCACGTGGACTGATGAATCATGCCTTACTACCTTGCAGTCTGATTTATGAATCTGGGTATAGTGGATACCAGGGGAGCACTATCTACTGGGAAGCTTAGTGCCAACAGCAAATTTTGGTGGAGGAGGGTGATGGTCTGGGGCTGTTTTTCAGGGTTTGGACTCGGACGCTAGTTTCAATGAAGAGTTTATGTTAATGCAATAGCACATGAAGACATTTTAAACAACTTTCCAGCATGACCCTGTTTCATGCACAAACCAAGTTCCATACAGACAGAGTTTGATATGTTTGGTGTGAAGGTACTTTAAAGTCCTGCACAAAACTCAGGTTTTAATCCCACTGTACACCGTTGAGATGAAATATTAGTTGATGGCACCCAACATCTGAATGGGAACAGATTCCCACCAAGATTCTCATAAAAACATTATAGCAGCAATGATGGGGTTTCTATATTCATGCCCCTGGTTTCAGAGTGGCATCAAGCTCATTTACTATAGAATTTGATGGTCATCTAGCTTTTCACAAAATTTTGCCCCTATAATGTACATCACACTACCATAAATGATGCCACATTGAGTAATTCTTGAACTGAACAAAGGTAGCTCAGTTCATAGCTCTGCGCCAGGATTTTTTTCTATAGTGTTTTTTTTTTAGGTCATGCAGCTCACGTTCACATTTGCAGGGGCTTGTCTAAGAACGTAATCAGAAACTTTTAGAGGGGGAACAATTCAAAGAAAAAAATCAACTCCTCCTTCTGCTTTCACTTTGCGCATCAGTCTGGTAAAGCGCAGAGCAATAGGAGGCTGCACTAATTGTATTTTCCCATTATGCTTTTTTATTTATTTTTCACTTATTAGGGTATAGGAAACATTATTTAACCTTTGGATGGTCCATTTTAAATAAACGGGCATCAGGTCTGGGGGTTTTTCCAATATAATTTGGCGTCTGTAGTCGGGAATCTCCTGGACAAAATGCGCGCACGGCGACTCGACGCGGTGTTTTACGCGTGCGCGCACCTGTGTGTACTAAGCTGCGTGCTCCAGGGCGCACGGTGCCAGCGGGACGCAGCGCCACTCAGGCGGACCATCCAGTGGCAGCACGACGGCAGACTCTTCAGCATCCTGAGTCAGGGCGCGCAGTACGTGCCTCCGGTAAGGAGAAGCGGAAACCGAGATGTAGAGCAGCAGCAGCAGCAGCAGGATGAGCAGCGCAGACAGCAGCCTCCGGCCAGACCCTTGACCGTGATCAGCAGCGTCGATGCGAGACACAGCGAACCTTCGCACTCGCACGCATCACGCTTGTTGCCCCTGATACGCGCCGGTGCGCCGCGCGGTCGCCGGAACGACACCGAGCGCGCGGCCCCGAGGCCCGTTCCGTCTCCGGCGCCTCAGAGGGCCCGTGAGGATGGAATGGTCGGAGACGATCCTTACAATCCGTACAAGTACAGCGAACAGGAGAACCCGTACTACAACTACTACGACGCGTACGAAAGACCGAGACCGAGACAGAGACCCGGATACGGAACGAGTTACTTTCAGCACGGTAAGGACTTTCTCTGGTACTGTGTACTCTTTTATATATAAAGAAAGAATACAAAAGTCTAAAGAAATAACATAACAAAGACAGACAGACAGACAGATAGACAGACAGACAGACAGACAGACAGACAGACAGACAGACAGACAGACAGACAGACAGATAGATAGATAGATAGATAGATAGATAGATAGATAGATAGATAGATAGATAGATAGATAGATAGATAGATAGATAGATAGGATTCAGTGCTCGAATGAGTCTTATGGGGGTCCCCAGTTGTTGTGTAATTCATATATTTTTTTACTCAAATAATCTTGGGGACCCCCTAAATTGATTTTTTTACTTGTCATGGGGGTGTCCAGGATTGCCCCCCCCCCATTCCTGACGTCATTACCCCGTTAACTACCACTTATCCATAAGACCTCATCTTATAATGTAATCTTATACTCATATCTTGTCAGCTTTTTGATTTAGTCTGTAATCATCTAACAGGGTCAAGTAAATGTAGTGTGAATTAAAAAGGCTTTAATGTGTTTATACCATAAGAGCACCCTCCTAACTTCCAGTCTAATACTACACCTTTTTATATATAAATCCACACTAACGGTTGGAAAAAGATAAATTTAAGGTGACAAGTGCCAAGGAAAGTTACCTTAAGGTATTTCTAAGTACTCCTGAGAGGAGACCAAAGGACTGGATAACATTCTGATTGGACTATAATTTATCTGATCATCACTATACTGGGCTGAATTAAAAATTCATTGGAAAAGCACAAGACCCTTTATTTGTGTACAGAAATGTAACAACACTACTAACAATTACATTTTCAATAGTCTGCAAAGTGTAAAACATTTGCAATGTAGCAGTATAAAATCTATTGTGAATAATGTGAATAAATTTCAATGGGAGCATACTATGTATGTATGTATGTATATATGTATGTATGTACACATAATTGGGAGTGAAAGTGCATACTTTGTACAGAAGTACTGTACATTACGAATATTTGGCCTAATTTATTTAGTTCCTCGAGCTCTGTGCATCGACCATCTTGAAAAATTCAAACTGCACCCGGTTCTAACTGCCCCACCTCTTCCGCTTTTGCAGATCGGCCAGTGTAATTTTACATATCATTGAGTTTCCCAGTGTAAAAAAACCCCAGTTAAATTACATGATTTGACCCAAATAGGAAGTTCCTACTAAATAAATTTCAATCATTGCAAACAATTATATTCAGTCTCTTATTTATATACACAAAAGCATGCATACAAATGCATTAGGTAGCATTTAACAGCAATGTTTGCTTTTATGTTTAGAGAATACAAAGGTACACACATTGTTCACTCAGTAGCAGTACAAATACTCATGTTTTTAAAGTTGAAGTTCTGACTACACTTTTTTACTCAAGTTAATGTAAAGAAGTTTGTGCTCTGACACGTACTTAAGTAAAACGTAGCCTTTACAACTACCTGTTTAAATGTAATTGGACACAATATTAACATAAAAGAATTATACATTTTGTTATATAATGAATGTATTCAGGATGAACAACCACCATATAGAAAGCAAGCAAAGAAAAGATGATGATCAGGTGATCAGGAATGTATACATCGCTGATTTTATCCATGTTAGCCAAACTTCTAGTTACCTTCTTCCGTCCTTGTTGTTAGCTTTGCAGTCTAGCCTACGTCTAGCCGTGCAAAGACAAGAAATAGTTTGATGGGCTGAAAATTATAAGATGAGTAGAAAAAATATTGATTGTGTCACCAAATATATTAAAACTAAAATTACGAGCATGGTTTAAAAATATAAGAAGCAGCAAGTACAGATATTTGTGTAAAGATTTAAAGTAAACAGTTGTCAGAAAATCTAATTAAGGTCAGTAACAAAGTATTTGTAGATGCTTCACATCTCTTCTCATGTGGATGGATTAATTTTGATTAAATTTGCATCGCTAACTCTGGTTCTTGGGATAAGATGTTGACGTGTTCCGCAGGTTTACCTGACCTCGTGCCAGACCCATACTACATTCAGTCCTCCATCTATGCGCAAAGGGTGCCTATGTACAACCTCCGATGTGCAGCAGAGGAAAACTGCCTTGCCAGGTATTGCACAAAGAAACTAACATGAAACCTTTGAGAAATGAGTTTGCCCGTAAACGGCTATTAAATAGTCACAACGGTATCATATCACATAAGGGGTCTCGACTTGCATTATATTCTTCAATACACCAAGTGAAGCATAATCAAGAATATAAAGTCAAGTCAGCTTCATGCAGTACTGTGAGCTAGATAATATCAGAGTAAAAACATTCATTTCATTTAATTGTTTTCATAAGATTAGCACTAATTATTTGTCAAAAAAGTAAAATGTTAAAGATAAAAAAAAAAAAAACCTTCTACTTTATACCTAGACTTTCCTGTACTAGCTAGCTACATAAACAGCTAAGCACTCAGTGTTTCTAATTCATTTTATCTCTGGTGAATGGTACACCTGAGAGTTCCTTATGATTAACACAAAAGTGTCCTTGAAATGGCAATTCTACTAGTTAGCTAGCAAATGATAGTGCTTGGTTTGACTGTTGCTAGTGTAATATTTAGCTTTGTAAAATGTTTCTATGAGGAAAAATGCGTTAGAAAGTATATTAAGCAACTAATGAGAAGATTAGTAAACTGACATTCTGACTGATAACGGCTTTCTGGATGAATCACCATCATCTCAACAAATACCTCCAAGTCAAGCTAGTTCTGTGAAAAGAGGGAGGAAAAAGTAAACTCTTGCGATAGACAGGGCAGAATTTCCCTCCAAGACATGAAAAAAACCATTAGCTGACTGTGCAAGTCATCACTGTTACATACTGAAGCTGTCTAATCTCAAAGAAAGACAGAAATAAAATAGCAACGGTATTAGTTTTCCCACAACTTCTCTGCATTAACACACTTTCCAGGAGTGGTTTGAAGTAGAGACCTGCGGCACAGGAAAGATTCAAGATTGTGTGGCGGTTGCGGGAGAATCAAATCTTTCGCATGACTCCCACAAAATGGTCTTTAAAATCTAAAAAAAGGATAAATTACTAAAAACAACTGAACTGTTTTGTATCTACTGCACAAAAGCAACAATGGCAACTACTATGAAATAAAACTGACAGGGTCGGAATGTTCGGTAGACTACTAGAGCACACCCGAGGCCCAATGTCTGAAGAGCAAGACAGAGGAGAATCTCTGAGTGCTACAGATATTACTTCATTATTAAAGAAAGGAACATACAACACAACAAAGCCTTAGCCTTTGTTTTATGATATCGTTTAAGTTGATGTTCTACGTCCTGATAAGTTCCTTGTTCATGTCTATGGGAGAAAATAATATATGTTTTTGCTGGAGCGTGCAGGAGCGGGACGTGTAAGTCTCTAGTTTGAAGTCTCTGAGAACTTGAGTGATGTCTAATGCACGGTGTTTGGTGTCCTGTTTGTGACGAGCAGCTCAGCGTACAGGTCAAGTGTGAGAGATTACGATACACGGATGCTGCTGCGGTTCCCACAGCGTGTCAAGAACCAGGGCACGTCCGACTTCTTGCCGAGCCGGCCACGCTATTCCTGGGAATGGCACAGCTGCCATCAGTAAGTTTCTCTCTGCCTGTTTCTCAGAAGAACTGTGTGTATGTATTTAGTTGTGATTACTCGTCTGTTTTTTCTGGCACTGTTCCAAAGTCACTTTTGTGACTGATAATTGTAATTTTCTGGAACCTAGATGACCTCATGAAAAAAACTTATAATAGAAATAATTTACTGTGTGTCCTTTGTGAACAAAGCTCACTCTATTGAACTAAAAACTGTGTTTTATATTGTGCATGAAACAACCAGTGATCAGTTATAATTAGAGAAGTTAAAGCCAATTTCATAGATAGAATATTACACTAAATTACACATCACACTGATCTCGATGGTGATCCTCCTGTAGTTGCTAAATACACCTGAATCTGTTTCTCAGCTCTTAATGGGCCTCAAACAACACTTAATTAAGTCTGGCACTCTGAGACTAGCCCATAGATAAAAGCTACATGTTTGTTATAGTTATTATCATAGCTGTGTGCAAGTAATGCAAGGTTATCATTTAGTCTCTTGAACCAGACTTTTGGCTTTTCCCTAGAGCTTCTGATATGTCTTATCGGCAGAAGTGGCCAAAAACAGTCTCGTTTCACAGGAAAATTGATACGTTTATGTTTGAGTTATGTTTGTTTTATTGGCAAAAAGCCAATATTTCTCATTTATCAAACCTGACTATGAAAAGTGTCAATCGGATTTTATTTACCTGTAAGTAACTAAGTGCAAAAAGCAAATCAGGTTCCCGATCCTGAAGCCAGAAAAGTGCCAGATGCATGTGTGCTCTGGGCAAAGTGCCTACAACTGACACATCTCTCATTTGTAGATCTATTCTCTATCATACAGTGAGTAAACCCCTAACATTTCAGCAACCATTTTAGTATATCTTCTCAAGGGACAATACTATAGAAATAAAACTTGGATATATTTCAAAGTAGTCAGTGTGCAGCTTTTATTGCAGTACAGATTTTCTGTCCCCTGAAAATAACTCAGCATAAAGCCTTTATTGTCAAAATAACTGGCAACAAGCGTGAGTAAACTGTAAGTGATAGCAGGTGTATGTCACCTAAACATGCAAAGCCACATGTCCAATTCATGTTCATGGTTTTGTTCGCTTGACAGGACCACACGAAGTTGTGTATCTTGTATTAGAGCAGTTAAAATTTGGTGCCTCAAGAGCCTCTTCTAAATCTGGCTCACAAGAAAGAAAACAAACTGTTTGCTGAAGACAATCTGTTCAAGAGCATGAATTACTGGAACCATGTTTTGTCTAATGAGACTAAGATGAACTTATTTGGCTCAGATGGTTTCCAGCATGTGTGGCGGCACCCTGGTGAATACAAAGTGTGTCTTGCCTACAGTTAAGCATGGTGGTGGTAGCATCATGGTCTGGGGATACATAAGTGCTTCTGGTTCTGGGGAGCTGCTGTTTACTGAGAAAAATATGGACAGAACGGCAGTTTTCCAACATAATAACGACCCAAACACACCACCAACATGACAACTGCTTTGCTGAGGAAGCTCATGGTGAAGATGATGAAGTGGCCAAGTATGTCTCCAGACCTGAACCCTATTGAGCACCTGTGGGGCTCAAGCGGAAGGTGGAGAAGCACCATGTGTCTAACATCCAGCAGCTCCCTGATTTCATAATGGAGGAGGCAAAGAGGATCCAACAACCAGTAGTACAGCTCTGGTGAATTCCATGTCCAGAAGGATTAAGGCAGTAATAGATAACAATGGTGCTCATAGAAAATCTTGACACTTTGGACATAGTTTTGACAAGTTTACTTGTTGCCAGTTATTAAGACAATAATAGCTGAATATTGAATTATTTTTAAAGCAAAGTAAATTTATACTGCTGTATTGAATACAATGCTGCACATTGACTAAAATGTATCCAAGTTTTATTTTTATAGTATTGTCCCTTGGGAAGATATACTAAAATGGTTGCCTAAATGTAAGTGTTTTTTTGTGTGTGTGATACAGTAGTTATAAATAGTTGTCTGTAGAATTTTGTGGTCTCCAAAGCCTTGGAACAAAATGATGTTTCACATAGGCTCGCGTTAAATAGCAATAGCTCCATGTTGCCATAATGATATGATATAAAGTCAGACTTTATAGAGCTTTTTTTTCAGAGCTTTCTGAATATTCTCAAGCAAACTCTTTCCAATACTTTGAGCAGCTTTTAGATCCTCCCTCATTGTGATAATTCCCAATTCAATTTAACATTACAAAGTCTCATTCAGATCATATCCAGAGGCTGAGAGAAGATCAGGACAAAACCTCTTTACTTATAATATTTAGTTATTTACTTGGCCTAGAATAGACTGACACTTTAATGCTCTTTTGAGAGAAGCTGTATTGTTACAGCTGCTAGACAGCCCAGTTTGTGAAGGAAGAACATTTGGCAGAAATTTTGTATATAAAAAAAATTCAAAGAGTGCAGTAAAAGCAGATCTGAGCAGGTGAGGTTTTTTCCTCAGAGGCTCCTGCTGTTGTTCTCTGGAAATAGTTACAGAATATATACCCTTGTTTCATGATGTGAAAAAAGAAAATCAAGTTCATTCATGTCAGATAGTTTTCCATCTTACAAAATGCAAGCAAAAAAATGTAAATGTGCAATATTATACAGCACTGTTGCATAATTTAAAATAGGCCATGTGACACTGTTCAGAATTAACCAATCTCATCCAAACATTAAGTAATTATCATACACTTGTCAAAAATGGATGAGACAGAAACAGAAATTAAGAAATTAAGATCCTCTTTTTCTGTGGGATTCTGTCTTTGTACTGTACATTTGTAGCATAGAAATGATGAAGGGGTTAATTTTGTTAGTCTGATTCCTCTCAAAGATTCTTCCTCGTGCCACCTCAGTGAGTTTTACTTCATTACTGTTACCTCTGGTTTGCTCATTAGGAATCATTTATATTAATAAATAATAATATTCACGTTTAATTTAAATTTATATGCAGACATCAGTAAAGCTGCTTTGTGACAGTGTTTATTTTAAAAAGATCTATATCTGTAAAACTGAATTGACTGGATTTTCTTGATCTGACTGCCGACGCTATTGTCCTTGTTAAATGCGCATTGGAATGCAGTGACGATGAGCATCAGCAAGCTGGAAAAATAGGGCCTAGCTTTTGGCAAAATGTACATACAAAATATATGATCTGATGAGATTGCTGATCATCCCGAAGCACAATAGCTACAGTATGTTGAAGCATGGTGGTGGCAGCATCATGCTATGAGGCTGCCTTTATTCATCTGGTAGTCAGAATAGAGAGAAACAGGGAATCAATCTACCTGGATTTTGTGTCCACTTGGGTGAATTTATTTCAACTCGCTTCATGGTCATATCCGTAAATCGGAGTAAGATGCAGATTAAATACAATAGACATTTTGTATTCAGAGTAAAAAAATAACAAGCTGTAAATTTGTATAACAAAATGATAAAAATGTTATTGGTTTAGCGTCTGCATAAACTCATCTCACTCTGGTTGGATTTGGATGGTGCTGCTGGGAGTCGAATAAAAATGTGGTCTTGTCTAAAGGAAAACAGCGTGGAGATCTGCTCTGCATACTCAGCCATTCCAGGCACTTTAATGGCTTCTAGAGAATAGTTTTGTACTGATGTCAGCTCGGTTTCACCACCATGTATGGGGTACATATGGCTGAGCTCCATTTCATACAACAGCCAGACACATACGGGCCATTTAGCATAGCAGTGAAATGTGTTTGCTCTGAACTGTATTTGTTCTTTTCTTATTTGAGTCTCAGGTCTGTTTTAGTTCCGAAAGGCATACAGAATTGTTAGTCTCATTTAGGATACAGTTGCAGATACTAGAAATAAACATAAACATAACGTCAATGTGTAGCGAGCAAACCATTTTAGACAACTTGAAAATGTTCTTTCTTTTTTTTTCTTTCTTTTTTTTTTTTACAAATGCTTATTTTTGGCTCCAGTTTTTGTCCACACCGTGTTGCTGAAAATGTAGCTTTTTGAAAACACTCTCCAAAGTGTATAAATTAGAAAATGCAGTTTTCGCACCACAGTATAAAGTTTTTTTTTTTTTAAACGATGACACATTTTATGTTTTGTTAATGCACAGTACAGGGACGTGAGTGTTTTCACATGTTTCAGTGTGGATGAGCAACTTTTGGAAAACGATTAAAAGCGAAAGTGTGGACGCGGAGATTTATCCAGATTAGTGTAGACATAGCCAAAGTAGAGAGACTGTATTTAGCAGAAATGAAGCCAGGCAGTTCCATGGCAGCACCCAAAACACAGTCAAAGCACAATCCTTACATACCATCTTCTGCAACCTGTGTAACTCCCAGCTTTTTTTCACATTTTTATGGTCTCTTATTTTTGAAGGTATTATGTGATTTATTTATGGTCCAAACTGTGGCCTGGCCATGACCTTTAGCATGGGAGCCACCTCAAGTCCTGACCATATGTACTTCTGACACATGTATTACCCTTGACCACCCCCCCAGAAATTAAGAGCAAGTGCAAAAACTTAAGAGCAGGTGCATTTTGCTCACTGATGCTTTGTGTGAATTTACCAATTTGTAATATGTGATAGAAACATGTAATAATGGCAAAGGTTAAAAGGTAAAAAGCACAATAAAGATAATAGAGTTCGTCTTTGCACAAAAATCCTTGATTTAATGTGAAATTGCTGAGCAGGTATTTAAAGAACTGTTAGCTACAATGCAAAACTACTAACCAAACATATTTTTGCGTTAAATGTGCCTGAAATAGTTTTCCTTTCTAATATTTACTTTAACTCTTGGTTCTTGGAAAAATACAAAAAAATGCCATTAGAGGTATAAAGGAATATTGCAATTGTTTAGAATACCTACCGTTCTGTCAGTATTTTAAGAATGTACAGCTTGAGCAATTTTTCAAAATGAAAGAAAGCTATTTTTACAGCAATGTACACTTAGATTTTTTCCACATGTTCGAACCGAAAAATGCCTTCAGTGTGAAGATCTGTGCGCTAGCACTGACCCCTACATATCCCTATGCCTTTCTCCCCGAAGGGACCCTCAATCTCATTTTCAGCGTTTTATTTGGAGAAAAAAATTTCAGGAATCTTAAGTTAACATCGTGTCATTCAAGTAGAATAAGCAAAGAGGAGCCTGACCGCAGAGCTCCCGGTTTACATTTACATTTGATTGCTGCACTGATGCATTTTTTATGCGAAGCAGCTTACACTGGAGACAGGATACAAATGAGCAGATGAGAGAGGAGGGTCTTGTTCTAGCTTGGCTACAACCTTCTAAACGGCTTTAACTTTCTTCTGAGCTGCTTTTATGGTGCGTTTTACATTTGAATCTTTTTCATTATTATGTGTCCTTAATTTTAAAAGAAATAAATGTGTCAATAGTCAAGATTTGAAGTGGTGCAGGACAGAAGGTCATAAAAAGGCCATAACTCCATCACGTCACTTTAATAAAGAAAGAGAGATGGATGGGCTCTGCCACCATTTTTTTAATGTCATTGGAAAGAACCTAAGCATTTAAAGAAAATGATTGTACAATAAAACAGAGGGTTGTTACACAAATGGCAGAAGGGGAATATAAAGATTGTGTGTTGATTGTGTTTTTGCGTACTTACGTACTACGTACGTATGTAGACTACCACACATTACACATTATTTAAACCAGTGGTCCCCAATTGGTCCCGGGCCGCACAGAAAGAATACATAACTTACATTATTTCCGTTTTATTTATTTTCTGATTCTAAACAATGTTTTATTTTGGAAAATTACCGGATTCTATCAATTTATGTTTTCATGTTCTCACCTGCTCTCAGGATCTTCAAGAGCTTCTCATTCAAACTCAGTCAATTTTTTCTTCACATTTACGATGCTTCTGCTTACACTAGGATCTTCAATTTTGTCCCCAGACAACCGGTGTGGTTGCAGGCTTTTATTCCAGTCAACCCAGAAGCACACTGGATGGTTGGATTGGAGACTAAGACAAACTGATTAAACCACTGGAATCAGGTGTGACTCCTGATTGGTCGGAATGAAAGCCCACAGCCACATGGTCCTTTTGGATAAGAATAAAGACTCCTGTGTTAGACATTGAATCATCACTACGTCTTTTTTTGGTACTTGATTTGGTGATTAGCAGATTACCATCTATTTTATTAATGTATAAATTATGTTATTATATAAATATATAAATAATGTACTTTATTCCTGTACTGTGACCACCTGATTGTATTAATTCCCTTTTGGTTGAATGAGCACAATCCTCCAAAATCACACTTACTATCTAGTGGGACATCTTCCCAGAAGAGGGGCGGTTATTATTACAGCAAATGGAGTCTAAATGTGGAATCAGATGTTTAAAAAGCACATCATTAAAATAAATTTGTACAATTTCTATATAATCAGTTTTTCACATATTAAAGTGTTGACTGAGTCATATTTGTATCCACAGGCACTATCACAGCATGGACGAATTCAGCCATTATGACCTGCTTGACGCCAGCTCTCAATCCCGTGTGGCCGAGGGACACAAGGCCAGCTTTTGCCTGGAGGACACGTCCTGCGATTACGGCTACTACAGACGCTTTGCATGCACTGCACACACACAGGTGACGCAGCTCCACCTTGGCTGCTCCTGTTGTTAATTCATGCTTAATTAAGCAGGAGTCAACATGAGTGAACTTATGTTGAAATTTAATTTGTAACATGATAAGCTTTTTTTTTATTTATTTTTTTATTATTATTATTATTATTATTAACTTCAGTAGAGAAAAAAAAAAGTAAAATTAAGGCTTTTGAGGGAATTAATGTTTAAGATGCCAACGATAATGGGAACAAACTTGTTTCACAGATTTTTCCCAACGTTAAAGGCAAATATAGATGGTAAAAACTTCATCAAGAAAATTATTGGCAAATTGCATATATGGAATATACTTCTCGTTGGTAACGGTTGATCTTATCAGCACAAGAGGTGCAAAAGCACATTTGCTAAGGGGCATGCAAGATCATGGTCGATCTCTGGTCAACGCAAGACAAGTGCATGCTAATAGTGTTTGTGTGTGTGTTTATTGCTGCAGGGTCTGAGCCCAGGATGTTATGACACTTACAACGCCGACATCGACTGTCAGTGGATCGACATTACAGACGTGAAACCTGGGAATTACATCCTCAAGGTGTGTGACATGAACAAGACACCTGGTGTGTGTGTGTGTGTGTGTGTGTGTGTGTGTGTGTGTGTGTGTGTGTGTGTGTGTGTGTATAATACATTTCCATCTATCTATCTATCTATCTATCTATCTATCTATCTATCTATCTATCTATCTATCTATCTATTTATATATATATATATATATATATATATATATATATATATATATATATATATATATATATATATATTTACTACTTGCATGCATACACATACATACATATGCGATTTCCTTTTAACAGTAATCATCAGGCATCTAATTTTCATGTGCTGTTTTGTTTCCACGTCTGGTGTGGTGATGTCATTAATCTGCTGTGGGTTTGTTTGAGTTTGTTAATATGTTTATGGCCCTCTGTATTAACATGTACAATTCAAACAATACACTATAACCATCGTTGTTAGTAATAAATGTTTTGGTTTGTTTTTCAGATCAGCGTTAACCCAAGTTATCAGGTTCAAGAGTCCGACTACAGCAACAACGTTGTGCGCTGTGACCTGCGCTACACCGGCAACTACGTCTACGCTTCAGGGTGCCAGTTGTCACAGTAAGTGTCGTCTTAATTTTAGACCCTTGTATTAGGTTTTCAGGGTTGTAAAGTATATCACAGACAGTTCTAACAGTTCAGGGATGCACTATACTCTTAAATATCAGTTTGGAATTAATTGGTAATACATTTAAATCATTAGTGAGGAATCAGGTAGGAGTTATTTATACGTATGATGGGGTCAGTATTGTGATTATCATGAGATATAACCTGTACAATTAAATATATTTCTAGCCTGGAAATAGCAATGACAAACTCAGATTTACAGCAGCTGAAGTTATAATTTATACTGTATACACCTATCAGGCATAACATTAAAAGCAAATAACACTGAGAAAGTCTCCATCATGGCACCTGTTAGTGGGTGGAATATATTAGGCAGTGAGTGAACATTTGTCCTCAAAATGTACGTGTTAGAAGCAGCGAAAAATGGGCAAGTGTAAGGATTTGGGCGAGTTTCACAAGTACCAAAATGTGATGACTAGACATCTGGGTCTGAGCATCCCGAAAACTGCAGATCTAGCTAGCTAACTAGCGGGTAGGTAGGTAGGTAGGTAGGTAGGTGGTTCACTTCCAGTTTAAAGACATTATAGTTTTTATTTTAAAAACAACAATTATTATGTATATACAAGCCTATATCCATTCAGTATTGTGTAACCAAAAGTCAAATATGTCTAGAGATTATGATATTATACATTTTTATATCGTCCAACTCTTTTGCTTGGGTGAACAAGTAACCTAACACCGAGGTTGTAATTTCAGTATTTGCACAGGTTTGTGTTTTTGTGCATCCGATTTATTCCATGAAAGGTTTAATTAGTCAAATTTGTACAAATGAAAAATTCAACAAAATTCTAAGATGTGTTAATGCTGATTTCATTTCCTGGACTAAAGAGCAAGACACTGATATATCTGTTGATGTCGTTGACTTCAGGGAAGGTGCGTCAGCTGCAAAGCCACGCATTCAGATAACTTTCCAGAGTTTCAGATTAGAGCAGCTAATCATATACCAATGCTCCAAAAAAAAACCATGCAATTCTTTCGAGAAAAATATATAATCCCATGTTTTTCAAAGTATTGTAATAATTATATCCAGTAGAATATTACAGTATATAGATTACTTCTGTTTTCATATAGATATAAGACTATTTAGTAAAGAGTATATATTATATCTATATATTATAGCTTTTACATTATATATTTATATATTCCTCATTCTTTATTTACTCCCTATATGCTGTTATAATAACCTACAGTCTTCTGGGAAGATGTTCCACTTAATTTTGAAGTGTCTTTGTGGAGATTTGGGCTCATTTATTCATAAAGTCAAAATCTGATGTAGGGTAAGGAGATGTGTGGTGCAATCAGCATTCCATTTCATTCAAATGTGTTCAATGGGGTTAAGGTTAGAGCTTTATAGCAGGAGATCTTATGTAAAACATATATTCATAAAGAGATGTCTTTGTGTACATGGGTATTGTTATGCTGGAACTGGTTTGGGTCTATTAGTTTAAATGAAGGGAAAGTTTTATGCTTCTGCATCCAAAGACATTTTATAACAATTGTGATGGGACCTTTTCCTCAATTACACAATTTGGTCTTGTGACTCAATCACTTAAATCACTTGCCCATTTTTCATTCTTCGAACATATAAACTTTGAGAATTGACTGTTCACTCGATACTTTATACATATCCCACCATTTAATAGCTGCAATTTGATAAGACAAACAACGTTATTTATTTAAATTTGTCATTTAGTTTTAATGTAATGGCTGATCAGCATTTTTTTTTTATTTTAGAACAACATATTCTTTTGCATGAGGCATAATCCATAGTGCCGAGCTGAATTTATAATAAATATTACATTTAACCTTTAAAAAATTTTTGTTCATTTTAAAGCATTTTCAAGTTGAGGTTTTGTGTTGAAAAAAAAATGAAATCAGAAAAGGACAATAATGAAACAGTATCTGAGATATGACACTATGTGTGATTTGCTCTCTTTCAGGTATTAAAACACGTTCAGGGCGACTTCACAGATGGCGACTTCACCGAGGCGACTATAACGTTAGTCACCATAAAGAAAAGCGGTGGATTTCCACACTAAGTTGGAATACGATATTTCTGATTCAATAATCTTTTGAAACTTAGCGCATATTACAAGATGAAGCTTAGGTGCAGTTCTGCCTTTAATGTTTTTTTTCCCTTTTGGATATTTTTTTTTATGAATTGAGATGTCACGTAAGACGACAGACATATTTTAATATAGATTATAAAATGTTTACAAATAAAAGTACCTTCCAGCTGAAGATTGAATGGCTGTGCAGTTTACTTACCATCAAGACCAAGTGTAACTCAGCTATACAGTGAAATAGATTAAAGGCTGAGTCTGTTCCACGCCAGACAACAGTCAGCTCTTCGCGGATGTCCAGGACTGTCCACTATATTTGTTTATTCTGAGAACTTATTTGACAAAAAAAGCTCATATTACTGCAAGACATTTATTACAGGAAAAAAACGACTTGAATAAATCACTTTTCTTTCTTTGAATCAGGCTGAAACTTTTATTTGAATAGTTAGTTTCAACAGGAAATTACAGGTATGAGCTGTGTGCATTCGAACAGCCAAATCCATGACTTATAAGATTCATCTGGAATCCTGTCCATGTATTTATGTGTCCAAAAATGAAATAATGTTTTACTTGCCTGTTACAAAAATAATTGATGTCATTCAGAATTTGTTTGGATTTAAAACATTACACAGATTTTCCACTGACCACAAATCAGCTGTCATCCAAACTACAAGATTTGTGTATATACTTTGGTTCTATGATGGCAATGTATCTAAAAGGTAATGTTTTACAAACACCAGCGAGATTCATCTAAATGCATGACGAAATCAACACACACACACACACACACACACACACACACACACACACACACACACACACACACACACACACACACGTATGCCTTAAATGATCCCGTTTGTCTGGGTGAAATGAATATGTTGTCTACAATGAATATGAAAATAAGAAAAATAAAGAAAAAACCCAGAACAATTTTTTGAGTGGGTGTATAGAACAGGAAATCTAGTGACAGTCTTTCCAGAACGTTTGATTATTATAAGAGCATTTGGCAATATAGTGTATTTAGACACTAATAACAGTTACGCATTAGTTATAAATATGCTTTTTGTCACGTGTACTTTACAGCTCAGGGAAATTTTTCGCATATCCGAGTAACATTAGGAATCTGGGGTCACCCATAATACAGTGCTCCTAGAGGACAGAGGGTTAAGGGCCTAGCTTAAGGGCCCCATGAGTGGCAGTTTGGCAGTGCTGGGGATTGAACGACTTACCTTCTGATCATTAGCCAGGGGCCTTAAGCAAATATCACCCAAATTGGGATAAAGCATCAATGGCAGTGGTGGTTCAATAGATAAGTCTTTGAGTTACTAATCAGGAGTTTGGGGTTTTAAATCCTAGGACTACATATTGGGCCCTTGAGAAAGGCCCCAAGCCCCTTCAGGGGCGCTGTATTAAATAAAGACACTTCTTCAGTGTAAAATTTCATTTATTAATTCATTCATATGCATTTTGATCAGCAACTCAGTTTCGTTATACGTATAAAAAATACAACGGATCTTATCAAGTGGTAGAAAAATAAATATTTGCTTAGTTGCCTTAAATTATATTACAATAAAACGATTTCAAATCAGGCGGATTAATTCGCTACCTATTAATGGTCCTCAATGCTGCGGACCGCGCATGCGCGGAATGTTGTATCCTGCGCATCGGCTGCCCGCCTGTTTTCACTGAATCTGACAGCCAGCAAAAGGGTCAACTGGGGATCCTTTTTACGCTTTATTTTATTATTTGTTGAAACCGTTATATATATTTGCACAAATCAAGGTTGTAGAATGCATCCCGTATCTGTGTCAATCCCGTCTTTCCGTTCAGAAGACAACGCCGCGGAGAAAGGCTACACGGTGGGTTATTATAAACCTGTTTACCCCGAATTTCGCGTTTCATTTTTTTTTTGGAGTAATAAATAAATGTAGATATATTAAAAAATAAACACTTGATTATGAACTGAAATCGGTGAATAGACCAGCTTGTGCTGTGATTTGAGATTTTATTATGAGTTCAGTATCATTCCAGTTGAATTGAGGCTGAAGCCCGTGCTGCGTTCGTTAGCTCCATGATTTGCTTGTTCCATCAGGTTTTTAAGATCGAGGTGTTAACGAGCGGGCGGCAGCACACTGTGGAGAAGAGATACAGCGAGTTTCATGCTTTGCACAAAATGGTGAGCTTTTTTCTCCCCTAATTTTCTTTACTCAGACGGATATGTGTCGATCTGTACTTTTTTCTACTTGCCTTGTATTTTGGTTGTTTTCCGCTGAAACCACCTGCATGTGCAGCCTTCAAAGGCTCCCAAAGTTTAGTATCAAAACCAATCAATTGCAGGTGAAGCGTGGTTTATCTTTATTCCTTACTTTATTTTATTTTCCTAGTTTTCAGCACGCGATGAAAAATCCCTTGTACATGTATACAGTAATAATTTTCAATAAATGGCCATTCTGGTTCTGTATGCAGTGATACACAACACTGTATGCAGTGTGCACAACAATACCTTTAGTGTTGAATTGAATAGTCTTTTAGGTATTATAACGTTTCTGCTGCAAAGTTTAACGCCACATGAAATTGTTATTCAGGATCGGCAGTTTAAAAAAATAGATTAATAAAATAAAAATAACTTCAAGTCACATTTTTCTTATTTGTCTCAATCTGTATATGAATCGGCACAATTTGTATTTTGCAGTTTCCAGAATAAATCTTTTTTTATATCATTGAATTGAAGGGAACTTTGCTGTTTTTTCTTCCAAAATTAGACCGCTCACTTGGCATTGCAGTACAATGGTCCACCCGAAACTACACGTCGAATGTAATGGTGCGAAACTTCAAAACGAAGCATTTTTTTTTGTGCTTCAGAACAAGATCTGACTGTAAATTGGCTCAAAAAACCAACTGTGGATTGAAAAAGCGAATAAAGCATTAATACGAGCATGGCAATTCAATTTAGTTTTCAAGTTGCTTGTTAGGCTCTATTGTATATTTAGGGCCATGATCACTTGTAAGGTTCAATGTGTTTGAGCTGGAAGATCAACTTCAACCGTGCACAACACAGTGTGCTCTAAATAAACACACACAAAGGGTTGGATGGGATTTTGGGCTTTCAGGGTTACACGGTGTGTTTAAGCCAAAAGCTGGAAATCAATAGCAATAACAGAATTGAACTTTAATCACTGTATATTTCTCTCTTTGAGTCACAGTGAAGCAGACGTAGCCTCCCACATGCCACATCAATTTCCTCTCAGAACTGGAGATTTCTACAGCACAATCATATTCTATAAAGCAGCTCTAAATCACATGACCTGAAGGCTGGACTGCCACAAATGCATGTTTCTTAAATTACAGTGGCCCAGTATCGTCTCAGACGGAGAGATAAGCACCGATTTATACCGATTAAGGTTTTTAGTGCGTTTTGTTGTTGTTTTGGGTTAAGCTTAATCTCCTAAACTGTTTCTCACACGAGTATGAGCCATGAAGAATGATAACTGGGTGTGTGTATAATTATCAGCGAGGGTGTATGAGTAATGTGCAGAACTGTGACTTGCTCTTTCACGCATGGGCTCTACTTTCACAGATAAAGTTACTAAAACTGGCATGAATTTGTTCCTCTGCTAATGCTCATGATGATAAATATAACACTGCAGTACTACGTAACCGGCTGAGTTTGTTTTCTTCGTGTTTGCTTCCTTATAGCTAAAGAAGATAATTAAACCTCCTGAGCTTCCTTCAAAGCATGTAAGGAACTGGATCCCCAAAGTTCTGGAGCAGAGACGACACGGGCTTGAGCTTTACCTACAGGTATGGTATTGACATTTTAGAGATATAAGGCTAAGAGCATATTTTTCGGACATATTTTCATGTTAATATTTAAACCAAGATGGGTTTGATGAACGGTTCGCTGGCTGTGCAAGGTTATGCAAAATCCTCTTTATATCATTGTCAATTAAATAATTTACACACCTCTATAATAGAGGTTGAACGATTAATCGGTTTTGATGATTAATCAGCACCGCAAATTGATTTGGGGTTCTGGTCTGCTGTCATTACGAGAGCGGCCTCTAGAGGCAAATCACTGACACCGTCTTCTGTTTGTTTTTACATGCTGCACTGAGAGTAGAGGTCGACTGAAATGGGCTTTTTTTTCCTGTCTGATGCGGATATTTATAAATCAGGGCAGCCGATATTTGATTGCTAATATGTTTGGGCGATTTTCTTTTTTCCCCATCAATCGATTTTGCAGTATGCTGCAAAATCGTGAACCTTGTCACCAACTCGCCCCGCTACGAGGGCATTAATGCCGGAGTCGCAGGATTGCTAACTCCACCTAAGGCATCCAGACATTCCTCTGCAGAAACTGGACTGCTCTCACACTCGCTAAGCCTCTCTGAACTCTGGATGCGTGATAAAAGCTGACACAAACAAGAAACTTGCAGCCGATGAATCAAAAACAAGAAGCTACTTCACAACCGATAATCATTTGTGCATCCGGTTTAGACGATCCTACATTGGCTTCAGTAGAACCTGTCTTAGATCATAAGGAACAGCCCTTGATTGCGACAATTGAGACATTTCTCAATTCTCGGTCTTCTGTGATGACCATGTAGATGTATCTTTTTTTTTTTTCTTTTTTCTTTAAACAGACCATAATCATGGAGAACGAGGTCCTTCCTAAAATATACTTGGATTTCCTCAACATCCGCCACCTCCCGTCCCTACCAAAGGCGGAGAGTTGTGGGTAAGCAGTGTGTCATTTTTAGAAATGAAGACTGAGCCTGTGGCCAGTGTGACTGCAAGCTTTGTTTTTGTTTTTTATTTCATCGGGTTCTTCTTTTGCTTTCAGGTCGTTTGAAACTGAATCCGAGGACTCATGGTATGGCTGTAATTTTATTTTGGGTGAAAAATAAGTCAATAAGATCATTTTAACAGATAAATAGATCTGATGTTTTTTTAAATTTAAAGTCTATGAATTCTTTGGGGAGGGGATCAGAGTGTGTATGTGTGTGTGTGTGTGTGTTTGATTGGGGGGGTTTGGGGTTGACAGGGTTGGTTGGGGTTTATCTGGAAATGTGCGTGCGCCCATAATTGCAAAGTCAACAGTATTAATGTAACATTTCTCGGACAGAAAGAGAAATGTTGCAAGAAGTCTTGCATTACAGGGCTTCATCTCAGTTGTTCCTTCCTTCCTCATATCATTTTTCTGTTTTCCCCTCTAACTGCAGTAAACTGACACATCAGCCAGCACTGCTCTTCCTGAGGGACCCATATCTGCTTCCTGCCTCCAATGGTATGTATCTATATACATATTTAAAAGTCTGTTAGTTATGATGTCCATCATCCTTATTCTCATTTAAAATGATGATTCATAATTTAATTAAAAATTAATAAATAAACTAGACTACATAAGTAGAGACAGTTTAAACGTGCAAAATAAAAATGTCATAAACCACATTGGGGTTCAATAAAAAAAGGGGACATCCTTGAAACATGCATGTTCAAGTCACGTGATTGTGTTCATTTAATGATGAGCTTGCACAATCTACATTTGTGAACTGTAGCGCGATGACTCCAGATTGCTGCATCCAGAATGTGTTATACTTAAAAAGCTTTCAAGCAATACAAGAAGGGCGGCGATGGGGCATTTTAGCCAACTTTGAAGTTCTATTTTCGCTAGGGAGCTCAGAACTATAAACAACTTCTATTTACATGGTTCTGTATTTCCGCTTTGGTTAACGCTCTTCACCCAGGTTGTTGGTCCAGTCCGAAAGAAAGCAATGGGAGCAGTGGCACTTGAGTCACATTTTCACATTTCTACACACTATAACTAGCTGAGCTAAATTTTGTGTTCACGTGCAGTGTTTTCTGAGACAATCCTGAGTCTAACGTTTGCACAAATTTGTTCACCACAATAGGCGTGTTGAATCTCTCATTAGTATGGTGTTGCACATTATAGATAGTGTGAAGAGACACCCTTGTTCTATTAGGTGATAAAATGAAGACCATTTATTGTTTTTAACGTTCTCATTATGCCATGGTAGGTCAGGAGCTTGGTGGATAAGACTTCTGATTGGAAGGTCGTGGGTTCAACTGCCCAGATAAATAATAAATACGATTGTAAGTTACTCTGGATAAGGGTTTCTGCCAAATGCCACCGTAATTCAGGATTCTGATTGGATGGAAAGTCTGACTTGCCACAGATGGTAGTTGTCAGTTTATGCACTGCTTTGAAGAAGAAAAAACCCCATAGCAACCATATTAATTAATTATAAATTTCCTAATGACCTTTATTGAGCTGAATGGATAGTTTTGAGTGACATTTAACTAGGGTTGCAAAATTCTAGTAATTTGCAAGACTGGAAACTTTCGATGGGAATATATAGGAATAAACTGGGAATTTACAAAATTGCAGCTTAGCCAAAACCACTAAAGTAATTCTTAATTTTGGTTAAAGCCTCCAGATTTAATGCAATTTTAGTTAAATTTCCTCCCTGCATACATTAATCACATACACACAGCACACTTACTGCAGGGCCACCAAGGTCACACTGTACATTCACTTTGCATTCACTTAACACGCATCATTTCTTGAATCATGTACACAAAATTATATCAGAAAAATGTCCGTCTTAGCAAGTATTCACGTAAATTACATAAATATTACATCAATTATATTATAATGAATCTCTATTATTTGTATGCATGTCTGCTTATTACCAAACAAAATGTTTATGTTCGTATATGAAACGGTTTATATTCATTTCTCCGAATTTCTAATTAATTCCTGTAAATTCCTGGTAAGTTTCCAACTTACCAGGACAAAATTCTTACAAAATTCTCCAGATGAAGTTTTCAAGAAAATGTTCCAGAGATTTTTCACCCCCTTTGCAACCCTACATTTAACTGCTATAGTAAATGGCCATTTCAGTAAAGACACAATATGAATTTGGTGACCTGGAGGAAAACTTAATAAAAAATTATTGAATTAAAACAAATCGAATTCCAGATTTGTATATAAAATAACGTGCCATGCATTAAAATCGGCTAGCACACACCTAGCTGTGAATCAGTCTGACTACAATTAACAAAAATATCAAACGGATCAAGTGGATCACTGACCTAAAACGAAGCAGGACTAAAATCTCAAAACGGGTCATGTTTGCAGTTAATAGGATATGACCCTGTGTTTTAGGAAGTGGACGTATAAATGAATTTCCCATCAGACCGAAACGTGAGTGTTCCTTTAACCTCCTGAAGCTTCAGTGTCTTCTATAAACACTTGGTGCTTTAAAATGCGGGACAGCACTGAGCCGTGCCTCTTTTTAATCTTTTTTTTAACAGTTTGTTGGACGACATAGCATCACTCAAAAACGTGTATTTCTTTGCATTTACAGATACGTTTTCAAGCGTCGTCACTGAAGGAGTGATTCATGGAATATTCTATCCGGACCTGCAGCCGAGGTAGACCAGCGCTCGCTCTCCAGCCAAAATAGAACACCTCAGTTTCGTTTTAAGACAAAGAGGCATTTATACTCTAATCGTTTTCACAACACTACAAGAACATGGTCACAAAGCCTACACATTTTTTTTTTTTTTTGCATGTATAAAGCCCAGCATTGTGAATTTATAAAGCATCAGCAACTTCGTTCAAACCAAGAGAAAAAAAGTTGAACTAAAAAAAATGCTGTGAAAAATCGTATCGGTCTGATTTGAGCTGGGTGATAAAGGGGGTTGTGATGAATGTCATCAATAAATGATTCAATTATTTGTTTAAAACTTTTATCAAAAAAAGGTGTAAACTAATGTTTAGCGTTTCAAGACTTTTAATATTTTACACAAACTCAGACACAGGTTTGTGTGTATATATATATACACTGATCAGGTATAGCATTATGACCACCTGCCTAATTTTGTGTTGGTCCCCCTTTTGCTGTTAAATCAGTCGTGACGCTTTGAGCATTAACAGCATTAAATTCTTCAGTAGTTTGAGCTACATGAGCTCGTCGGTTGCATCGAAACACATGGGCCAGCCTTCGCTCCCTACGTGCATCAGTGATCCTCGGCTGCCCACGCCCATGTCGCCAGTTCACCACTGTTCCTGTTTTCACTGCAGACCAGGAACAGCCCACAAAAGCTGCAGTTTTGGAGATGCTCAGACCCAGACGTCTAGCCATCACAATTTGGCCCTCATCAAACTCGCTCAAATCCTTACGCTCACCCCTTTATCCTGACAAATCCCCCCCCCCCCAACTGCTTCTTTAAATAACCAGAAAATGTAGATGTTAAACAGCATTTGGAACTGAACCAGTTTCAGTTGATTCATATGAACAGCCTTACACTCACAAAGCAGGAAGCCCCGCCCTTTCTCTGTTTTTATTGGTCAGTATTTTATCTTATTATTTGATTTGATTTTTTGCCACTGGGTGTACTGTGATTGGCAACATGTAAACGATTTTACCTGGGCATAACCAACTAATGTTAAAGTATCACCCAGCTCTTGTCAGACCCTAAAAAAAATAATAAAGGTGCTTCATTCACAGATTTTTAATATTGCCTTACTAGTACAACTCAACCCATACCTGTTAAATAAGTAAAGGATATATTGATCCTAGAGACCTGTTTAACGGCTACAGCGTGTTAATTAAGCCCCTATGGAAAAAGTTTGGACATCTTGCCTCTGTAGTTTCTGTACTGTAGTATCACCAATCATGGCATTTTTGCAAAAAGGGAAACTAATCGCAAACTCTTGAGAATCTCTGATTACCTAATGCAGCTGCTAGAAACTGTGAAGGAGAAGTTTATCCGAGTGTAAAGTTTACCAGACTCAATGTTCAGCACTACACAAGGTCGAAATGGGAGTTGGGATTAAGTGAGACTCAGTGACACAGGATTCCTTCTTCAGGTACTTGAAGGTGAATGCATTCAAGAAAAAAATATTTTTCCCCAAATGTAGCCAGTCAGCCAAGATGTTGGTCGTTTGCTTTTTGGGGACTATGAAATTGGGCTTATGGAAAATTATTGCTGCATTTGATTGACTTGGAGTTTTTTTGCATTTGGCAAAATATCCTACATGTTAAAACTTTCTTAGAAACAAGATTATTATCTCTCAAACAACCAGCTATACGCTCAGTGTTATACATTTAAACGACAGTATTTTAGTTTTTCTTGGTTTATCATTCATGCAGTGGAAAGCCTTGTTGATTTGACATCCTGGTGATAAGCTGGAAAGAAACTTGTAGATCAAGCAATTTGATGAGTACGATATTCAATTTGAAGGGCTTTATCTGGTTGCAGTTTGGGATTTACAAGTTTCTAAAGGTTGAAAATAAAGATGGGCATCTGTTTGCCAGGTAGCTAAACACTGGAATATTATAAGGTCGGCCATATTGGACAACTGGAATCACTTTTCTCTGTATGACCCTTGAGCCTTACATGCACAGAGTTGAAGCAGAAAACTGGAAGATGAAAGCAGACAGTTGTGTATATATATTTTTTATAAAATGCTTTATAAATACAGATTATTATTGTTAGCTAATAGTTATACAATTGCAGTATTAGTGAGCCTTATATCTCCTATAACACCTCTTGGCTGATTGCTAGATTTGAAGGAAATTCAGGAAGGAACAAAAAAAAAAAAAAGTACAATTGGTTTTCTTTAGGTACCAACTACCAGGCATTGATCCATTGCTTAAAACTATTCTAAATAGTACGTAGTGTGTACGAGTGTAATGATGAGCATCATGTCATGATCCCCCTACACAACATTTTAACTTTAACAAATGAACACAAGAGCTACTTAATGAGCTACATTTGTGTGAAAATATTGCATCAGGTGCATTATGATAAAGAAAGTGAAGTAGACATTTAACTAAACAGCTAATTGGCCAGACGTTGGTCAGTTGTAGACATGCTGATGAGCCTCGTGACCAAAACCCTACGAACAGTGTCGTATACTATGACTCAGGTACATCGTCTTACGCCACAGCGCTGTTGAATCCTCAATTCCAATTGGTCAGAAGGTGTTTAATAGCCCATAAGAGCAGACACTAGCACAGCTGCAAATTATGCGTTTATATTAACGTGTTGTAGTTTCTATAGTAACTGATAATCAGCTAATCCACATGGAGTGGTATGACAGATGCTGCACATAAAATAGATTTGAAAAAAAAATATCTTCATTTATGTGGTGCTTTTTTGTGTTAAGTTTTTTTTATTTATTTATTTTAATTTTTTTGTCAATTTTTTTTTTTTTTATGGGGGGATTTTTTTTGTTTGGTTTTTATTACCTTAAAAACATAAGTAAGCTGCTAATAAAATTAGTGATAACTTGTTTTTTTTCTTAGACTATAAAAAGAATTATGAGTGATTGTAATCGGAACTCGGAAAATCGCTGTGGTAAAAGTGGAATAAAATGCATCAGGACAGAGTCTGACAGGGAACTTATCAACTTTGAGACAGTAACTGTGCTTTCACACCATCGTGTTGATTTTCCTATAATCCCCCCCACACACACACCCCAAAAAAATGTATTCTTTACATAATTTAACCCTAATAATATGTTTGTTTAGACTCATCAAAGCTAAAATATTCACAAACACTAGTTTATGATGTACTGGATTGAAGTTTGGCCGAATGCAATGTGACAATGACGCATTAAACTTTTTATTGTGTATTTATGCCGACATCTTGAAAATGTTAACATTTTTAGCTCCAATTCATAATTTCTGGCATATCAGACATTTTGATGTATGTATGTGTATATGTATGTTTTGTACTATGTGCCATGATGCTCAGAAGCCTTGGGGTTCCTGGTTAAAGTCGACTCTGAATCCTGTGTCAAGCACTTTACAGATTTATGATTGTTATTAACTCTAATATATAAAAAGGAATAACAGCAATAAAATTGTACATTTTAAAAATGAGTCCTGTTGTTCTTGTAGGTTATTATAACAGAAAACGGGGCTAAATATAGAATAGGGTGTTCAAAAAGCACATACCAGTTTAATGTTCAACGGGGGTCCACAAACATTTGTTTATATAGTGTAATATATTGTGCATTATATTATATAAAACTAGGATTATGCAATGACCTAATCCTCTGCTTCTTGTGGGCGTGGCCTGACCAGCTCTTCTAATAAATATAGGGTAGAGACTTTCACACGTGTATTAGGGGGCCAAGCACTAAAGGTGCAATACTACTTCTTTACCGGTAGCTAGTTAAATAATTGTGAAATTTGGTACATTGATTGGGGGGAATTTAAGGAAAATACTGACCAGATTTGGGCCAAGTGCTGCCAAATGTTCTAGCACCAATATCAGGGTCAGATTGGGACCCAATTTGCAAGTATGTTTATTCTAGGGGTGTAACGGTACGCATATTCATACCGAAATCTAGCGTTACCCTTGCGTTATTTTTTTATTATTATTATTCAAAATTTAAAAAACATGCAACAACGCAAGGGGTATAAAAAAGAAAGTTAGCGCAGTGTCACTGTGGCTACTCATTACGTACCGGAAACAAGATTTGTTTTGCACATGCATGAAAACAATAAAGATGAGTTAAACACAACCTATGATGTCAAATTTTGCCCAATTATGTTTTCTGCCATTTTGGGTTACTGGATGGGGGGGGTCAATTCCCAGTATTGCCAAGCTGCCACTCTTGGGCCCTTGAGCAAAGCCCTTAACCCTCTGTGCTGCATGGCCGACATTGCGCTTTGACCCCAGCTTCCTGACATTGCTGGGAAATGCGAAGAAAGAATTTCACAGTGCTGTAATGTACATAGAACAAGTAAAAATCCCCTTTCCCTCTTATACACCAGGCTCTAGAAGTGGCTCTAGTCCACTTAAAAGTTCAAGAGAACCACTTTCTTTTTTTAATTAAATAAGAGTAATTACAGAGCATCCTCACTAACAGCTCATGACCCGTTCCATTTTAATAAGTGAAGACCCCATGTTCACTGATCCTTTATGGTAAACAAACCTTTACGGCTGGACGTCCTACCTCTGAAGTATCTGTACTGTGATATCACCAATCATGTCATTTCTGTGAAAGGAGACTAATCACAAACTCAGGTGTGAATCTGATATTCAATATTGGAGTTTTGCATGTTCCCAGGTTTCATATATTACCTGTTTATTCACACTCATTGAAGAACGACGATCACCACGCTTCATTGTTTTTATTCTTCTAAAAAAAATATTTTGCATATTAAAAATTTGTTCATCACTGCTCTTTTCACCTATTCCACCATGTTCACATCAACAGCTTCAGGGCGATTTCTCTTGTAAACAATCCAGCTAAACCAAATGGAAGCTTGATTAAAGGATATCAAAAATTACAGCAGCACATCAAGATTTACAGATCGATTCCGATAGAGAACATGTGGCATGGGTTGCATAGTATGTAACAGTTAGTGTTAAGGGGAAAAATAATTCAACGTTAAGAAAATCGTAACAAATTCAGTAACATCGTACCTGATTTCATTTTCTGAAACAGCAACGCAGGAATCAAACATAACATTTATGACTGGATGCGTGCTCCGCTAACGAAATCAGAACACTGTAAACCTTTTCCACACACTGATCTGGAATGTTCCTAAATGTTTGAACCTCGTAGCTCCAGTGTGTGAGGTCACAGCTCTCTGTGTCCCACCTCATTGTTGAGCTGCTCGTTTTGGTTCACATCTGTCTCTGGTGCCTTCATGTTGGCGAAGTCGACTTCCCTCCTGAGCTGCTCCATAGGAGGCAAACCGAACACCAGGTTCCTCATCGCAATGGCAGTCATTAGAAACCTAGATGAAACAAGGAATCATTGATTTTTTTATTGGGGGTGCAATAGAAACTTTTCTTTTTTCCTCATGATTAAGTCTCTCAAGGTTAGGTGAGTTTGACAACCAAATGATTTCTGCCAATGATCACAAAGCTCCAACCTCCCTGGATCTATCATGGCCTGTAAAGTGTCTCTAAAACTGAGAGTAGTTAAATCCAAGGACAACCAATATTCCAGACCTGAAACTTGTTTTCCAAAATGATATGTACAAGTACTAAATAAAAAACATATTGTACTTTTATTGCTGAATTTGGATTGGTCAGAAGGTCCACATTTCTATAGTAACTAACTTGGATACTTTCGAAGACAATGTAATCTAGGACTGATCAACAAATACAGTCAGGACAGGAGTTTTTGCTTTCCGGTTTCACAGCAACATGTTGCATGTTTTTGGCTTATTTAATTTTTTTTTAAGTGAATAAAATGAGAAGTAACGACTATTTTTAGCTGGTATGATGACAATGAGGAAGAAAGAGAAACAAAGAAGCAAATATTCCTGGCACTGAGATGGTTTCCTGAAGCCTTTTTTTATTGTTAACAACATATTTTACATTTTTTAACAAAATATTGGTTTCTAAATTCTAAATGCAGATAAAGATACAAATGACTTGACAGTCAAACAATTGGTTTGGTCAAAAAATCTCAAAAGTTTCAGATTTAAGTAAGAATATGAAAAGATTAATGACGTTAATATCCAACATGACCTCAAAGACTTGTATGCATCAGATAAGAATGTATCACTTGTATGTATTAGATAAGTGTGAACACTTGCTAGGAAAATAGGGAACATGCTAATAACCAAGGCGAACAATAGTTTATTGTTAGCAACCATTCTTTATTTAGAGAACGTAAAGCAAAGGGACTCAAACTTTTTCCTAATAAGGGCCAAAAATAAATTACCATATTATATGAAAATAAAAGCTGCCAAAGTTCCCCATATTTATGATTTCATAATATTCATAAATAAATTAGAAAACATTACTCTGGAATTTGCTACAGAAAACTAATAGTTTTATTTTCAAAATGTCCCAGTTCAATTAAACATATAAATAGTACTATATACATATAAAAACATCAAAAGAGTTATTTTGTACTATTATAATTAATGCCTAATATATCTAGTCAGGTTATAAGCTTTAATATGCTTTTAAGCTCAGTGACCTCTATTAAGAGACATAAAGCTGGAGCTTATTTAAAAATAAAAAAAATCTTTACAGATTCTTTTCTGAGTTCAAACTCACCTATAGTCTCTACTTTTCATTTTATGTGTTATTTTAAATGTTAATTTACCAATGAGTGAATTACATGAATTACAACTCTTCTCTTCTCAACTCTTCTCATATATGGCCAAATCAAAAGTCATTAAGTTTGTGCATTTCTGACAAAGTGACATTGCATATGAGACAAATCTATCAGAAAAAAACACACGCTGGAAAATTGCTATGAAAAGCCTTAGTGAAAGAAAATGACACTGTTAGCATCAACTGTTATCTGAACAGTCATGGGTTCTCAGCGAGAATATATATGTACTGGCTGTTTCTCTTTTGCTCTGTGGTAACTTTAGTTATAATTAGAGGTCGACCGATTGATTAGCGGGCCGATTTCTCCCATTTGTTTTAAATTAATCGACGGCAATTTTCTGCATCACGTCTAATTAATAATTTGATTTTTATTACATGAAGGAAATAAATAAAAATCGCCCATCGGCTGTCCTGATTTCCAAATATCAGCATCAGCCAGAGAAAAACCCGAACCGGTCGACCTCTAGTAACACTGTAATTAGTGCCTATGTTGTGAATAAAAGTATCTACAGTATTGTATGGCAGGAACTGCTCCTATTTCTACAGTTTAGGTTTGAACCTTTATTAAATAAATCTAATTTAAATCTAAGAAATAATCAAATGTTTTTTGCAGTCTAATGAAAAAATCTGGTTTATCTGAACAATCTTACCCTCGCCGGATCATGTAGTACTTTTTCATGGTGAATCGGTTGAATCTTTCGAGCACAGAAGCCTCTCGACGTTTTTTCACATCCTGAATGCGCTTCTGGCGCTTGAGGAACAGTCGTACCAGTGGGTCTGTGGCGTTGATGTCTGACCCCTCATCATCCAGACCGTTTATAAGAGGCTGCAGCTCAGGGGGCAGAGGCTCTGTCTCTGAAAGACGGGTTAAAATTGCGTATAAAGAAGAAATTTATTATCATATATCAGGAATTTCTATCCTCATGGTTTATTCCTAAAGCCCCATAATCAAATGAGGGTCCTTCAGCTGTCCTCGATCAGTCTTCACTAAAGCGACGAGGCTGTGAGCACTCACCGGTCCCGTTGCGGAACTTCTCCTGAATCTCCAAAAGCTTGGTGAAGTTCTGCTGCAGAGCCGCCTCGGTGGTGTTAACGTAGATGTACATGTAGCAGGACGGGGCATCTGTTACAGTGTACACTTTGTGATATGCTCCAGCAGGAAGCTAGGTATCAAGAGATAACGTTAGACGTCAGATGGTAATTAGCTGATGAAATATAACACACGTTATATGCATCATATTTACATTACTGGCTGCTAATGCTGTGAGAGACAGTAGGTTCTCAGTGTTACTAGTTAAACGTGCATTCGTGAACACTACATTTACCTGCATCTTTTCCCCTGGAGTGAGTGTGTAGTTCTTCTTCTCATCCACTATTTCCACCTTCACGCTGCCCTGCAGGACCTGAACGCTGGTGTTCCCCAGATCCTCGCTCACATAGTTCTCTAGATGGAGGCCTGCCAACACGATGAGGTCAAATGCAATTAGTGCAGTGCTCTGAAATTCTGATGCAAATAGTATTAAGGTGTTTTCAAGGTTAAAAATAAATACATTTTGTTGAACCTAAAATGTCCATGTGCTGATAATATTGTCCATGTTAGCAAATCAGCACTATCTTTTTTTTGGGTTTTTTTTTTTTTTTTTACAAAAACCAAATCATATGGCTCCCATTTCACAAAGTAATATACCTCTGTACCTTTAATGTGAGTATGGAGACAAATGTTTACCTGGAAAATCAGCTATAAAGACCACCTCTGTCTGGTTATCCAGTGTCCCCTCAATCTCCTCAAATTTCGCCCTCCATGGAGACAAATCGACCAGCAGGGGCATGAGCCAGGGGTTGGTACGAAACGGAGACCAGTCTGCTTTCACAATATCGACCCGAGGGTCAAATATCCTACAGTCAGAGAAGGGAAAAATTAAAAAAAGCAATGCGCATGAAGAAATTGCTGAGTAAGCGTTAATCAATGTAATCGGGTTGACTTTTGAAGCTTTCACATAAGGTTTTTCACTTAAAAATCAATGGTTTGTGATTCTATGTTTGAGTGACTCCTCATTGCCATGATTTTGCCATGAGAGAGCAAAGTCTAGGCTACAATGTATGCTTGTTAAAATTGAAATTCTGGATGGAATGGATGGTTGCATGTGTGAACTGTATTGTAGAAAACTTGATCGAAGACCAAATTTAGAAAAAAAAAAAAAATCTAAACAAGTTTCCAATCACAGTATTTCTCATATGCATAATCTCCATTTTTGTAGATTATTAGCCCCACCCATTTCTCTAGCTAATGCTCGTTCACCTCCTTCTACTTCTATACATTGATCTAAATTTGAAAATACTCCAAAATTGCAGCCAGTTCCCCCCTTGAATCCTTACCTCTGTTGGAAGCGGTCATTAATGGACACCCAGATGTCAAAGTAAATTTGAGGTTCGCTGATGTTGTAGGTGGGCAGAGTGCGGCTCAGGCAGGTGGCGTACTGCTTCAGCATGTCTCCATGATCCTTCCATCTCCGACTCTGAGTGAAAACCTGCAGTCACAGTTAAAGTGTTGTTTGGATGGAAGTTGGTAGTTTAATATACAGGGTATTTCCAACATCTGGAGCTAATATTAATAATTCATTTATTTAAAAAAACAAATGCATCATTTGTTTCAGTTTGTCCACATTATACATGAACTTATGCATTTCAATAATCAAGCGAGTAGTGGGTAAAATTACCCCAGGGTTAAGGTAGCCGATCTCTCCTGTTACTCCATCTTTGTATGTGATTTTAACATGCTGGTGGGAGCGAGAGTGGACCATCATGTCCCACGAGTAGCCATACAATCCGTTAGTCCAGTTATTGTAGCCCTGTAATAAACCCAGAGATAAATACATCATCATTTTAATGTGTTAGATGTGTCACCCAGAACACAAGTGAGCTCTTTATGCAGAAAGAAATTACTTTTGTAATGAAATGGGAATATGGCATGAAAAACTGCTCCATGATGTACACAATTGTGAAGATGGCGGCAATCTTGTGTCTAAAGCGTTGTGTGGAGGGCTTCGGAAGTGTCTGAGTGTCTGTTCGCGCCGTCGAGCTCCTTGACCCACTGGGATACAGACATGAGGCGCTCGGTTGTGGAGGCGGAGTAACAGTGGGCAGGATGGGCCAAAGGAAGCCTGGAAAGCGACCAAAGAAGCGCCTGGGCCAGTCGGCGTAGAAGAAAATAAGACTTGTGGAAAGCATGGTGTAGGCAAACATTCCTGCAGGAATAAAAAAATTTATATCAGAATAAATATATTGGATTGTATTAAAGAGAAGAAACATATTAATCTTGGAACAGTAGGAATCTGTTGACCATGTGTTTGAACAGATTTGATTAAACTCCTTATTAAATGATAAATTGTTCATGATGATGAATTTTGCAAAACACCTATGAAGAAGTAGGCATTTTTTGATGATGAAACCTATCACTTTTATTTTTCCAGAATATAACATGCATCTTAAATGACAGCAATGTATATGAGTTCTTGTATCATATATGTCTCTAAGAAAAATAATAAAAAAGGAAACAAAAGTAGGTCTCATTGGTTAAAGCTCTGGGTTAATGATCATAAGGATGGGGTTAAAGTCCCAGCACCACCAAGCTGCCACTATTGAGCCCTTGAGGCCCTCAACCCTAAGCTCTGACCCCAACTTCCTAACAAGTCCGGATATGAGAAATTTTATTTTGCTGTAACGTATAAACGAAAACTACAGCCTTCTATCCTTTTTTGAATCCGACCCTTTTACCTATTTCGAAGAGTTGTGAGTTCATGCAGTGAAAGTAGCTGACGAAGAAGAAGGCAATTGGACGTGTGGCATCGAAAAACAGCAGGTAACCAGCTGTGAGATCCAGGATAAGACCTCCACCATGGACCACCATCAGACTGACCAACTCCACAGGCAGGATCAGCCTAATATTAACAATGTGCAATGTGGGAGTCACATTTCAGTGTTGGTATGAAATAACACAACTGTACTATATAATAAATATAACTATAAAGACTATAACTAAATGTCTTAAACCTAATAAAGTATCAGTTTATCAAAAAAAATAAGGCAAAAATAATATATTAGAGGCAGGCATCACTACATTTATGTGGTAATTGTATAAAAGATTAACCAATACCATAGAGGTCATTTACTCAAGCAAAGATCATTAAAAGTAAACCCCTTGAAAAGAATAGTCCACATAAATACAGGATTTAGGAACACATCATTATGATTTGGCACAATTTAATTTTTTTGTGTATGGAAAAATGCATATTTTAATGCAAGGGAAAATACATCGTGAATTGTTCTGGGTTCTAAGTGAAACAAGTGGACAAGTAATAAAGCACTGAATACATCTATTTTTAGTGTTACTTCAAATTAATTCCAAAAAAAACCCCCAAAAGGCAGAAATGTTAGATTATTTACTTGAAAGGGTCAAAAAGCCAGTGATGAGCTAGATTTTTCATGGAGTATCCCTCCACCCAATCAGCATCCAGCTTTTTCACCCCAGCAATGAAGTAGACAATGAAGATCTGTCAAGCAAATAAACAAACAAAATGAAGCATTCTACTCACCATGTCAGTGTAATGAGGGGTGATGGATAAATCTACATCAACACAACAAACCTGCGCTCTGAGCAGAGTATAATTCCACAACGGCACTTGTGCGTTCCTCTTACGAGGGTTACGGAGTCCATCGATTGACCTGCAGACCAGCACAAAAAAGATTCACTTCCTGTATATTGGACACTGAATTATTTAAAAAGGTAGAATACATTATTACTCCAAACAAAGGATGTTGGTACAGGACAGAGGTTAAAACAATCCTGCTTTTTTCTTCTTTTTGTACAAAATATGATCTTAAATCAGGATTAAGCGAACTTTTAAAACATTTGACCCTGAGAAGCCTAGTGATTTTACCAGGAACATAAACTAGGAATAAAAATAAACGATAATTAAAGGCTAAAGTTTTTCAAGTGCATTTTAAATAAATTGTTCAAGAGGACTGATCCCTATCTACATCCATCTTTTTACCAGTATCTGTTAGCATCCATGAGCGTGAGCTGGAAGCCAATGAGCCCGTAGAGGTACGAGTGATTGTTCCAGGCCGTTTTGTCCAGGAAGAAAATGTACCAGTAGGTGGAGATAAACATGAGGCAGGAGAAGCGATAAAAACAGCCGAGCATGATACCAACAGCACCTGTGTAACACAAAAAATAAATTAATAAATAAATATGATCAGCTATTTGAACACGACTTCTTCAAGACTTGGCAGTATTTCTTATACAGTGCCTCACATACAACCAGTTATTTAACTGATAACACAAAAATATACTTCAGATAAACACTGCTAGCTGGCTGTGAAGATTAGCTATTTGCTTAAGATATAATAATTACACTATGGTCAGCTAGCAAACTAGAGGATTTATCATATACTTTCACTTACACAAAACTTAATCTAAAGCTGCTGACTTACCTGAGATAAACTAGTTTGCTAAAGAAATGAATTGCTAGTTTTAAAGACTCAACTACATTTAAATTAGTTTGCCTCATGCTAGCTAGTGAACTTAGCAACCTATTCTACTTAGCCTACATGATCTGATCATTTTACTCAAGTAAACTGGCTTGCTTGAGATTTTATTTAATAGTTTCAACACAAAGAGCTACATTAAAAATTAGTTTGCTTCAAAATAGCAATATTTATTACATGCTTATTAAGCCTACGGGATAAATACATCAAACGACATCGCAATTGTTTTGCCTGGTGCTAGCTACACGGCTATAAAACGTTGCGTTTTATTTACTCTTGCTGTGAGGATTGCTAAATACCGCTCTTAGATAATTATAAGAATTTTACCTTTTATATAAATATATGTATTTTGTTAACATTATTCATTCGATAAAAACAGTTTGCCTAACAAGTAGCTTATATAACATATCCACTACCTAGCTATTCACAAGATTTATAAGCTAGTCTATAGACTAGCTAAAATAATCATTAATCCAGCTAACATTAGCCTAGTGCAGCATTTAGGTAGCGGGTGAGGCTTAGCTAATGTTGCTCAAGAATTAAATATTGTGTAATTAATACCAATAAAGGGAAAATCATCTTTGTGACCCCTCTCTATTGTTTTATATTTTTCACTTTTCCTGACTGTCTTTATATTTATATAAACATTCTGATTTATTAATAGTACAGATTCATCCGTAGGGCCGTCTCTGAATATGTCGTATTTCTAATTCCTTGTGTCCTGGTGAGATAGGTCTCTGTGACAGAACACACTAAGGTCAGAGGTGATAAGACTCTCTCTTTCCTTTTTATCTACTCCACGATTTCTTTTGTTCCCCTCCTCTGTACACTAAACTTTTCTAACAATTAGACTAGACTGGTTAAGACTTTCTGACGTAATACTTGTGTTTTGGTCCAAACATCTGATCTGAAGTTACCCCGAGAAATTCTCGACAAGTCCAATACTACTACTTTTTTTTCCCCAGACTCCTTAACTCTTAAGATTTGACCTTCTTTACTGAATTTCTAACACGAGTATAGTAAATATTTAGCTTCTCTGTCTCTCTCCATGACATCTGATAGTAAAGTGAAGTAATGTTAATGTTAGTTTGCTCTGTGAATTAATGATTAGACCAGGACTCAGGGGTTACACACTGAAGCAGAAATAACCTTACTGACCAAGGAACATCACCAGATAGACGAGGTACATCCAGTCCATAGGCAAAGGCTCCAGAAAGTTAAAGAGAGGAAAGCGGCACACGGGAGCCCCGTCCAGATATTTGTAGTCCAGGTGACTGAGACCGCGTTCCTGCGTGATGTCTATGGCCATTAGCAGACCTGCAAATAGCACAGTAGTGTATCCATTAGACCAGCTGCACAGAATGAGAGGAGGAAGTGTGATACTTTTTCTCAATAAATAAATGACCATGATGATTTTTGTCTGATTTACATCATTTAGTGGATGCCCTTATCTGGGATTTGAACTCATGACCTTCAGATTAGAAATCCAACATCTTCCCCGTTTGTTTGATTGGGTTCGCTTATGTCGTGACGTGTGTGAAAATCTGATAATGTTCTAAATCATATTTAGGTAGAAATAGAAAAATTAAAAAGGTTCAGAAACATTCGAGCACCTCTGTAGAAGAGAATCTCTGGACTGCCTGAGCAGAGGGAGAACTTTGCAGAAACTTTCCAACAACCAAGCAAATGTGTGGGATCTATGGAAGACATGATCACTGCGTCTTTCTGGCTTCCTGAGTCTGAAACGCTTCAATCAGACAAACGTGTGGATCTACAGAAGACATGATCACTACATCGTTTTGGATTCCTGAACCCATGGAGAACCCCTGGATTACCTGAGCCGGTGGAGAACATTGTAGAAACTTCCCAACACCCGAGGTAATGTGTGGGATCTATGGAAGACATGATCGCTTTGTCTTTTTGGCTTCCTGAGTCTGAAACGCCTCAATCAGAGAAATGTGTGGGATCTAAGGAAGACATGATCACTGTGTCTTTTTGGCTTCCTGAATTCCTCAATAAGGTTCTTAAATCACTAGAACACCAGCTCACCAAAGAGACACCGGAAGATCCCGAGCGATGCCGGGTCGGTGGGGCGATTCAGGAGACACACGAATCGGTCCCATGATGAGATGTCTTCCTTCTCAAAGCCGAACAGGCGCCACATTCGGCTCCTGACTTGCGGCCCTGTGGATTTGGGGTCCTTGCCTTGTCTTCTTCCTCCACCTGACCCTTGGGGTTGCTTAGTAGATGGAGCACCTGTGAGTGTAGACAAATATCTTATGTTATAGCTTTGCACAGGATCCTGCAGAATGCCATCAGGTTTATTAATCCTTTACATACTGCATTAGTAGAAATAACACTTTCAGGAAACAGAAAAATCATACAAAAAACATCATAAATCAGTGCATTTCACATGCAAGTCCATGAGTTCTAATAGAGGAGCTGAAATTCAATGCATACATGCAGGGCTTATTTTTCTGCCCAGGTGCACTGCATGTGTTTACCTGGTTTGCGTGTGCTCGTGCCCGCTGCCATTGCCACCTCCGCGTGCACCGGATGTTGAAATCCCAGAGCGTGGATGTTCTCCGGACACGTAATGCAATGGTCTACGTGTCAAACGGCAGCAGGATTACCTCCACTCCGTTTCATTTTATTCCCACCCGTTTTATGACAAGTGTCGCACTCGTTGCTTCGTCCGCCATATTTGAAAGGTCCACGTATTTTCAGTGCACAATTCTGACTCATTTTTTTCTTACAAAGATAAAAATGTATATTTTTCAATAGACTACAATTAAATAAAATAAGAAATATCAGTCGATTAAACAAAAAATTAAAAAAATCGTTACGTTTTAGACACTTTCATGTGTAAGTATTCCGGCATTTTCTTTGGTTGCTACGGAAACGTAAAAAAAAAATTCCCAATGGACCAATCCATGGCGGCTGAGAGGTCTAGCTAGCCAATCACAGAGCAAGGAGTGGAGCTGATTATGAATACGGGTAGGGGGGAAAAAACGCTGGTTAGTTGTGATCCAGAAATCCGGAAGGAATTTGGCAGCTCTGTAAAAGTTCATTGGCTGAAGACAGGTAAAAGCCACGCCCATTATACGGTTATTGTAGCTCTATAGCGCTTATTGTGGATAAAATCTGTAATGACAATACAGTTTTCAGAGTTTAAAAATTTTTTCACGTAATCATATTAGAACAAAAAAAAATACTTTTGCAGAATTGTTTTTACTTTCCACATATTTTGCCGTTGCAGTCACAGAAAGGATCTTATAATTATGACCTTAATATCTCATAATTACGACTTAATATCTAATAATTATGAATTAGTATCTAATAATTATGACTTACTATCTCATAATTATCACTTAATATCTCATAATTATGAGATCCTGACCCTGTTAATGCACCTTAATGTGCAGGTTTAACTGACTGCACCTCTGCACACAGTGGATCATAGCATCCTTTTATATATAACATCATATATAAATAACAATAATACAATTTAATCATTTAATTAGAATTATCTTTAATTTTCTATTACATCTTGTTGTTTGTACTTTGCTGCATGTCTTTAAACTGGATGCTGTAACATTATAATTTCCTTTGGGATTAATAAAGTACACTTATTCAATTAAATTAATTTATTTGTATAGCGCTTTTAACAATGAACATTGTCTCAAAGCAGCTTTACACAGATAATGTGGTGATAAAGAATGAATAAGATGTTCTTTATAAGTGTAAGTTTGTCCCTGATGAGCGAGCCGGTGACTGTGACAAGGAAAAAACTCCCTGAGATGGCATAAGGAAGAACCCTTGAGAGAAACCAGACTCAAGATGATCTGGGTTGCACTGAATGTCCATTTATTACAAATAAATGATGTTGTGGGGTACGGTGATGGTGATCAGAAGCAAACTGTAGTCCTGAGTCAGTGTAGCAGATTGTTGACATTAACTACCAGAGGTGGGAGTAAGTCACCAAATGAAAGTCTCAAGTCAAGTCCAAGTCTTAACATTGCAAGTCAAAGTCAAGTCAAGTCATTCTGTTGTAAGGGTCAAGTCAAGTCAAGTCAAGTCATACTCTTTGTCAAGTCAAGTCAAGTCAAGTCGCAACTTAGTCATCAAGTCATACCAAGTCGCACACAGATTTGTTTGACACATTTTTTAACTCAGGGACTTTTATTACTTATTTAGACACAGAGGGCTGATGATGGGTAACAAAAATAAATAAATTAACTTGTGTGTAATAAAATATCGTTAAGAAGCACTTTAAATGCTCTAAAATAAAAATAAATTAAATGAACAAGTAAACAAGAATTAATTGTAAGTTTTTTAGACAGTAGAATGTGCTGATGTTCCCTTCTCAGGAGGAGTCAGAACTACAGTTGTTAAACTGGATCATTTCTATCTATGAATACCCTGATGTATCTGTGTAAACATGGAGTGAACAGTCACATGTCCCCATCTCAACATATAGTAATAATAATACCTATAATTGTAAAGTATACTCTGTCATCTCATCAGACACCAAACAATGGGTTGCATACTCAAAGTAGAATATCAATATCAGAAAAAAAAAATCTTACTGTACAAGTGAGGCAGTGGTTTTTAAAAGGTGATGAACCCAACATTGTTTGCTCTGTTAAGAGTTATCCACAAACTATTATGATCATGTTACTCTAGGGCTTTTCATTAATTTTCTAATATCTTTAATAATGTAAAAAATTAAAAACTATCAGGTCATGCCCCAGTATTTATGGAGAAATTTACCGTACATCAAACCAGATTTATGTATTTGGCCATAACAACTTTAACCCTTGACCACTTCAATGTTAAACTGTGATGTTTGGACAGTTTAAAATAATGCCAATGTGAAGGCAAATTACAGTGAATTGCGTTTGCAAAAAATCAAACTGGCCATGTACGCGTAATCTCTAAACCCGAACTTTATTATCCTCGGGGGTGGGGCTGGTGTTGTTGCGGTGTACATGTTGTCTTGTCCGCGGAGGGATCTGCTGTTTTGGCAGGCGGCAAGCGGCTTCCGGATAGCGTCTAGCGGTTTACGCATGCGGAAGAGTGGATTGGGTTCCCCGACTTATTGGAAAATATATAGTCCATTCTTAAATATATAAAAAAAAAATCACAATATTTGAAAAAAAATATTTTCCACAAGTCATTTCAAGTAAATAGGCACAAGTCCGAGTCAAGTCTAAAGTCACAAGGAGCAAGTCTAAAGTCAAGTCGAGTCTTTTCAGAGATCTAGTCAAGTAAGTCTCAAGTCCAGAAAAATGTGACTCGAGTCTGACTCGAGTCAAGTCATATGACTCGAGTCTCCCACCTCTGTTAACTACAGTTCAAATCCATCCTCGAAGCGCCCGTTCTTACTCCGGAATTTCATGGAACCCCAAGGTGTTGATGAGAAACCATCCACAGAGTGGCCTCAATTCGAAGAGAACATTCAGAGGCAGGCCTGGACGAAGTGGGAAGATCTGAGGAGTGAAGAGGGGCAGGAACAGTGGTCACTGAAACCTTAGGAGCATGTTTCACTCGACCGAGAGAGAAAGAAAGAGAGAGAGAGAGAGAGAGAGAGAGAGAGAGAGAGAGAGAGAGAGAGAGAGGTGACAGGAAGAAAAGGATATGGATTATTATGTTGTATGAAAGTTAAGGACAATGTACAGTTGGTGACTCTGGCAAGGCTTGCTATGACAGCATAACTAAAAGGGAGAACAAGATCTATCTATCTATCTATCTATCTATCTATCTATCTATCTATCTGTCTGTCTTGTCTGTCTGTCTGTCTGTCTTTCTTGTCTGTCTGTCTCTGTCTGTCTGTCTTAGTACTGAATATTAGTTTGATCTCCAGGCCGGTAGGTGGCAGCACAGGTATGAACACGTTTCAGTCCAAATAAGAGAGAAACTGTTGTGTTTGTTGGGGTTTTGTTGAAAATTTGGGACCTTTGTGTGCGTTTTCCTGCTTGTTGTCAGCAGTTTAGATTAAACTATTCTAAACTAGATTGGATCATAAAAACGTGTTCAATGTGTCCTTTAGTGTAGTATAGAAGTCTGAGTGCTGTGGTGTGGGAGGAAATTCCAGTCTGATCAACATCGCAGTGCATTTGTGGGTGAGAAATTTATTATTATTTTAATAAATTAATCCCAATAATTTCACTGCAAATAATTTTTCTTTGGAGGATGATGATTTGTTTAGATTTATATTTTTCTTTCCTTTGCGGTTGTTGAGCAACTGAAACTAAACAGTTCACTTTCATGTACTTTATATGGGCTGTAAAATATTTGGGGGAGTCATAAAAGTTTAATATATAAAAGAAACAAGCTACTACTTATTAATATAATACTTAAAACAATTAATATATATTGCACCTGTTTTTAACTGCTGATCTTCTCAAAATATCCAGAAATGTCAGAAAAAAGAGGATTCGTCCCATTGAGCTTGTTTATATACATATTTAAATGTGCTCATTTGCATATATAATCTAATGAAATAAAAAATATAAGTTAGTTGTTTTTGGTGGTAGAAATGATCATCTCGTATGTGGAAAATCTTTCAGAAATTACAAAAAAATATATCTTTGCTGTACAACCAAAAAGTCTGAATAAAATGAGTATAAAATCTGATGCAAACTTTATAAATATATGCTGTTTTTTGAGAAACTTTTTCCTAATATGCTTCTCACTAGTGATTAGGATAATATTTTATCAACGCGAGGTTGATTTTATTTTGTGCTGCCCTTAATTAGGTATTCTACACCTAGATATTTGCAAAACATAATAATAACTCTACACAAATGAACCAGATTATATGTTTACACACACTGATTCCTAATACTTTTTATTACCTGTGGGATTTACAACCGCTTGTATATTTTGCGTATACTTTTGTTCACGTCCCTTGTTTTTCCTCCCGTCCTATATGATTTTTAGATAGATATTCACTCTATGGACAAAAGTATATGGACACTGGATTTTTCCGCTATATGTTCTTCCACAAACTGTTCCCACAAAATTAGAGGCACTCGATTGTCTTTGGTCTTTGGACACGATAGAATGAAATTTCCCCTTTATTTGAACTAACCTGTTCTTGCATGACATTTCCCCAGCACCATGAAGATATGCTTTACATAGGTTGGAGTGGAAGATCCTCTGCTATAGCGCTCTAAACCCTCAACCATATTAAACACATTCGGGATAAATGTGAATGCTGACTGCACCCCAGGCCTCCTCACCTTCACCTACATCACTACCTGACTTAGTAGCTGAATGAGCACACATCTTCTCAAGCACATTTCAACATTTAATGGAACATCTTTCCAGAAGAGTGACGTTATTATGACAGCAAATGGAGACTGGGATGTTCACAGAAGCCTAAACCAATCTTATGCTCAGGTGTCCACAAACTTCTGAACATATAGTGTAGATATGGATGAATTGAGTTGATTTGTATTTACATTACAGACATGGATATTTTTAAATTTTCTGCAATTGTCCTTAAAATGTATACAAACTCCAGAAATTTGTCAATGAGATTCTAATAATGATATGCATACACATCACAGGAGCTCATGGAGCCTAAAGCTTATACAGGAGAGAAAACAATTCACTAGAGTGGTCAATTCTTGTGCTATACTCTCAGAGAAACTCACATTTAAAGTGTGTGTGTGTGTGTGTGTGTGTGTGTGTGTGTGTGTGTGTGTGTGTGTGTGTGTGTGTTGGTAGGACAAAGAACGATGGGGTCCCTCGGGAGTCGTTTTCAAGCTACTCCACACCGTCACGGCGAGACCGCACAACCCCACTGTGCAGGAAGCGCACACACTTGTGAGTGCAAGAAGAGGAAACGAAGCTCACGCTGCGAGTGTGACAGCGAACCCGAGGACGAGGACAGTTTGCTGGACACACCATGCAGGTCACACGCAGACACACACACACACACACACACACACACACACACACACACACACACACACACACACACACACAGACTGTTTTTTTTATTTTCAAAATTATATCAATTCATATATTATTTAAAACAATTACAAAAGGATGGATTTGATTTGAGATGATTGGATGGATGGATTGATGGTTTGGAAGATTAATTTAGTGATTGATTTGAATGATGGACAGATCATTTGAGAGATTGATGAATTGGTGGATGATTTGATTTGTTAAGTGGACTGATGGACTAAATGATTGATGGAAAGATTAATTTGAGTGATGCATTGACTGATGGAGGGTTTGATTTAAGTGACTGATGTATAGATTAATTTGATGGATGGATATATAAATTCATTTGTTTGATGTATTGAAAAAGTAGTGACTTCTAGATTGATGGATTGATAGATTAATTGATCAATCTTAAAGAGAAATGTACACAATAGTTGGATACTCATTGTCATATTTAATACCCTTGGATATTATTCCTCATGTGTTCTGTAATCCTTTTCATTTGACGGTTTTTAACTTTTTAAATGGTAAAACATAGACAGAAACAAAATAATTTTTGTCTAACATATCTGTCTATTTATAACTGATTAAATATTCATAATAATTAGTTTTTGCTTTTCTCCTGATTGGGCTGAAACAGGAAGAAGCTGAAGAGCACGTCTAAGTACATTTACCAGACGCTCTTCCTGAACGGGGAGAACAGCGACATCCGGATCTGTGCGCTCGGCCAGGAGTGGAACCTGCACAAGGTGTACCTGTGTCAGGTACAGTTCCCTGTTGAATTCTTCATTCTGATTGGTCAGTAGGTGTTCAATAATGTTCTATAACAACTGTGACAAATCAGGGGTTTATAGTAAAATGCATTTGGTAATGTTTGTATAAACGGTATGATGTCTAGTTCTCAAACAGATAAACAGAAGTTTTTTATATGAGAAAATATTTATCTAGTGTTTGTATCTAGTGTTGTCACTGTCACCACAGAGAAAGAGAGAGAGATGTTAGAGAGACCTTACACTCCCAAGTACCCTACTTAATCCACTAATCTAATAAAATTGTAGGAGTCTGGCTAGTCTTCGGTTAGATAAATGTGTTTGTCTGCATGCATCATAAACATAAATAAAAATAATCATGAATTTACTTTCTTGGGACGCTGCACACAGCTGAAAGGCTCGGAGAAGCCACGTGTTATTATTTATATAAGTGGTTCTCCAAGTATGGAGTGCGTCCCTCTAGTGGGGAATAAAGATATGACAGGTGGGGCGAAATAAACGGCAAGATTTAGAGTTCTTCATTAATCTTCATTTATGATTTGGTCTATTAAAGATAAGATTCATACAGTCAAAGCAACTACAAACAAACAATTAGGTCTTTAATGCAAGTAAATTAAAACATCAGTTGAGGTACCTAACTCAACTACACTTTTATTTTCTCTGTTTTTTAACTTGATGCTATTTGATGTTATTGATTTGGAAGTTATTTAAATAAATTTTTTAAACTTAAACTTTTTTAAAGTTTAAGTTTTAAGTTTTTAAACTTTAAGTATTTCATTATCATTTGTTGGAGTGTTGGAGGACAAGTGGGGTTTAAAAATCCAACCCCTCTAAGTGGTGTATGGCAGAAAAAGGTTATATATATATATATAATGTAGGATCAGCGTTTGTCTTTAAGGTGTTATAAATATTTGTTGCCACAATGAGGGTCTGTTTTGTTTTCTGTACAGTCAGGATACTTCTCCAGTATGTTCAGCGGCTCCTGGAAGGAGTCCAACATGATGGTCATCCAGCTGGAGATCCCAGATCAGAATATCGACACAGAAGGTGAGATGGTGTCAGTTACAATAATTACAATAATTTATTTTTGCTCTTTCTGTGCTGAATCAGTAAACTGGATTGTGCATGCGTGCACGTGTGTGTTTAGCCCTTCAGGTGGTGTTTGGCTCCCTCTACAGGGACGATGTTCTGATCAAACCTAGCCGAGTTGTCAGTATCCTGGCTGCTGCCTGCATGATCCAGCTGGTCAGTGCACTTTTGTATCATCAGGAAGTTAAGATTTATTGTTTCTGCTGAATTAGAGAGCGTTTCTGTATCATTTCACACAAAGCCAGCTCCATGAAGATGTGCTTTACATGCTTTGGATCTTGAACTGGAAGATCTTCAGTTGCCTGCTATAGAGCTTTAAAATCAATTGTACACTTTTCGGATTAATTGCTTTCGGTCTCCTTTAATCCCAAAGGTAATAAAGAACAACAACAAAAAGTGGTCATGGGTTGAAGAGTGAAAAAAATCTAGCCTACCAGTACCAGTCCCGACTTTATCAGTACCGCACCCTGTGGCTGAATGAGCACAAATCTCGACAAGCACACTCTAAAATCTAGTGGCTCATCTTCCCAGAAGAGTGGAGCTTATTATAACAGCAAATGGAGACTAAATGTGGACTGAGATGTTCAAATATTTATACCAATCTTCTAGTCAGGCATCCACAACTTCTGTCCATATGGTGTATGTGAAACGCCCGTACAGTACAGGAACGTACGCGTTTGGAAATGGATTTGAATTCATCTGGATTAGCGTAGACGTAGCCTAAATAACTCGCAGTCTTCATAACAAATTTTCTATGCACGTGTGTGTGTGTGTGTGTGTGTGTGTGTGTGTGTGTGTGTGTGTGTGTGTGTGTGTGTGTGTGTGTGTGTGTGTGTGTGTGTGTGTGTGTGCGTGCAGGATGGGTTAATCCAGCAGTGTGGTGAAACCATGAAAGAGAACATCAGTGTGAAGACGGTGTGCGGTTTCTATGCCGCTGCTAACATGTACGGCCTGGACTCTGTCACGAAGAAGTCAGTTTTGGTTTATACTCCGAGCCATTTATTTATTTATTTATTTTTCTACATGGCTTTATGATCCGAGTGCTTCTGTTCTTTTCAGGTGTTTGGAGTGGCTTCTCAATAACCTGATGACTCATCAGAATGTGGACCTCATGAAGGAGCTGGGGTATCTCTCTCTCTCTCTCTCTCTCTCGCTCTCTCTCTTTAATTCAAACATTAGTGAATTCTATCACTTGATATACATATTCGCTATGTTTAACGTTTTTTTGTTTGTTTGTTTCTGAAGGGTCGAAATCATCGAACAGCTGATTCAGTCGTCTGATCTTTTCGTCATGCAGGTGGAGATGGACGTGTACACTGCTCTAAAGAAAGTGCGTCTGTCTTGATGTTAAACCGCCATTAAGAGGTTTTTTTTTTTTTTATCATATTTTTTGCTACTCAATTGTCCTTTTATTTCTTCTTCTGTTTTCATCATCGTACAGTGGATGTTCCTGCAGCTCAATCCATCATGGGATGGTCCCATCAAGCAGCTTCTTGTCGATGCAGATACGTGGCTCTGTAAAAGAAGAAGCGGTAGGATTGCTGGCTTTTTTTATTGTGTTTTTTGAGTAATGGATTTTGTAGTTGTAGTTTGTTGTAATCTGTTATTTTACGTCATAATTTTGTCCTGTGTTTCAACTAAAGTTTGTAATCCTGAATATCTGATCTACAGCGGATATAAAAATTAAACTCTGTTAAAATTGCACTGATGTAAAAACTGATTTAGATCTTTATGGTATTATAGCTATATAGTGTACAGCATTATAACATATGTAAAGTGCTGGATTTACACCCAAATTTGATAAATATGAGACCCGGACTGTAACCAGCAGGGGGTGCTAATGTTCTAATGCGCAGGTTTATTTTTTTCTAACTCAAAACTTGTGCAGGTGTGTGCGGGTGTGTGTGTTTGTGTGCGGGTGTTATGAAAAAAACATTTTCTTCTCTTCTTACAAGAAAGTACTTTTTATCAATGTTTACACACTTGAAAATAGTCCCCTTGCACAGCAATGCAGCGTTCCTGACAATTCTAAAATGTGTCCTAGAAGTATTTTTTTAAAGCGTGTTAAGCACCTTTTTACTATTCTTGCTGGATCTCCGCACTGAAGTCAAATCATTGCCCTGGATCTTCGTCTTCAAGAAGGGGGCGAAGTCTGCAGGAGGAAAATCTTTCGAATAGGCTGGGTGCGTAGGTGAGATCATATTGTTTCTGGGAGCAAGTCACGTGTGAGGAAAACTCGGTGACAGAATGCACATGTGGTCAGAATTGCAGACGTGGTAATGCACGTAGTCGGAATAGCACCAGGACGATTATCTTTTGGCACACTTATGAGGGTTGGTGCTCCTTGTGACTGTGCGTCAGCCTTGTGCTGCCATCTGTTGGCGTGTCTCGAAACTTTTTGAATAAGTACGAAGAGCATACAGTTATATTCCCACTTGGGGAGGTCTTAACTTTTTGCTCTCATAATCACTGGTTTATAAAATACCACATCTTAACATGATAGAACAGTTTAATTTGTAGTAAAGAGCTTGATGCTAGCTGATGAGCTTTTTTGTTTGCAGATTAGTCAAGCTTTGCCTGAGCTCCATGTCTTTTTGTTGCCTTGGAACATGACATGAGATCAGACATCCCTCTTGTGTGTTAGGTTGAAGTCTGCATTTTTCCAAAATGTTTAGATTGCAAAACTTTGCATTAGCACCCCCTGCTGGTTAAATGTATATCCTCTCCTTTTAGGGTTTCAGTAATTGTTCACTGGAAACAGTCCTGGGCTCATATTTATCAGATTTCTGGTGTAAATATCACACTTTATGTTTGTTATAATGTGACATACTATCAAATTCCAAGCGCTTTTTAGTTTTGTCCATCATGCTACTGGAAAATCTTTCTTAAGTTGGTAGGAGAGCAGCAGTTTCTCTTTGTTCTTTATATATTTTATATATATAGTGTGGGTTTTTCCTACAGAGCTGAGAGAGGAGGAGCCGTTCCTGTGCACGGAGCAGGGCTTGCCTTTCACCCCTGTGTTCAGGCACATCCGTCTGCAGTACATCATCAACGACCTGGCTTCCGCCCGCATTCTCGAGAGGGACAACATCATTCCACCTGGTAAGATCCCTGCCGTCGGATTAGAGTGGCTTTACCATATCAATCACCAACAGCAAGTTTTGAAATGTATACCAAAGATGTCAGGTCTTCAAAGCACAAAGTTTTTTTAGCTTTACCAAAAGCTCATGCTCAGACATGCTCTGACATGGAGAAGTGGTAGCTCAGTGTTTAAGACTGATCAGGGGTTCAATCCCCAGTATCCCCATGCTGCCACTCTTGTTGCGGATCCTGCGTTCTGACCCAAGCTTCCTAGCGATGAAAGAATTTCACTGTGGTGTAATGCACATGTGACAAGTACAAAGCACGTTTACCTTTGCACCTTTAACTAGTCATCTGAATACAGTCGTCAGACACAGCTTCATGATGATGTACACAACTTCCTGTTCTCTCTTTTCGTCTTTCTTTTAAGACTGGTTGTCGAGAATATACAAGCAGCAGTGGTTTGCCATGCTTCGTACAGAGCATGACAATGACAACGGGTGAGTGGGATCAGACCTAACTGACGCAGTGAAGTATTGCAGTTTGCAGTCTTATGCCTCTAATTTTCAAAACATGATGTAGCGGAGCTGTAGCAAATACTCTAATCGCATTCATTAATGTAAAGTAGGTTGATGCAATTCGCACCTCGATGCATAGCCAAAGATACGATACATTAAAGATATATACGAAGCAGCTAGCGATGCGATACTATATAATTCACCCCAATATGATGCAGTGAGAGCCGATTTCGATTTGAATCAACACAGTGCGATTCAATGCAATGCGATGCAATGGGGGAAAAAAAAAAAAAAAAGATTCCCTGTAATTCAATATGGTTCAGATACTTCGCTTTTATTTCTTTGGTTCAGACAGACAGCAAATCATAAATTTACACCTTCTAATGCATGGCCTCTTCACAAACAGGTCTCTTGAAGTGCAAAAAAAATAAACCAGGCGTTCTTTTTCTGTTGTGTGTGCAGGAAGTTACAGCTCTACCTCTGCCATGTTAATCTGTATTCTATGTGAATATCAGGACACGCCTCGGCCTCCGTAGCGTTGCGATATTCACGTAGCAGCAGTGGTGCTGAGAGAACGCGCTCGAGAAACATTTTAGTGAGGAGAAATCGATCTACATATAAAATATTGGTCACAAATTATTGGTCACTTTCTAAATATTAAAGGTATAGCGCATCTTCTAATACTTATATATAAATCAAATATTTTTAAAAACGATGCATCGCAGTACAAATGCCAACTTGTATCCGATGCACGTTTTTTAATCGGATGCATCACCATCTTTAACTTTTATGCCGTTGCGAATTTGTGATTCCATCCCTACTATAAAGTATTTATCTTAAAGAAGCTAATCAGATAAGAGAAACAGACATTCACTCACAAAAAAAAAGAAAAAGATATGCACTATCTTGGATTTCCTGGTCTAATTGGTGTTCTCTCCATGTGTCTATGCATGCGTTAGACCCCAAGAGGCCAATAAGGAGGAATTTGAGCAGAACAGCATGCGCTGCGGTCGAAAGCTGAACAAAGACGGTGACGTAAGTCTGCTAGTTATTAATACGTTGTGATATTATATCCTATCAAATATCATAGAGTTGAAGTGAGTTAAAAAAAAAAAAAAGTGAAGTGGAAAAAAGAAGTGAGGTTTGGCTTCCTCTTGAGTCTGGTTCCTCTCAAGGGTTCTTCCTTCTTTGCCATCTCAGTGAGTTTTTCCTTGCCACAGGTTACCACCAGTTTGCTCATCAGGGACAAACTTACACTTATAAACACCTTATTCATTCTTTATCACCACATTATCTGTGTAAAGCAGCTTTGAGACAATGTTCATTGTTAAAAGCGCAATACAAATAAAAATAAATTGAATTAAAAGGAGTATTTCGCCCTCAGTACTGCTGGAGATGGACAGGCTTTAATTATGGGTTCGATCTGCTGGTCACCTACACCAACCGCTTCATCGTGTTTAAGAGGAACACGCTCAGTCAGCCGTGCGGGGGTGCGGTCAGCCTGCAGCCACGACGACACCTTGCTTTCAGGTGAGCTGCCCGGAGAAATAATAAGTGTGAGTGTTTAATAATTGTAAGTGTTTGTTTCTAGCTATGTTCTTCATTTTCTATTTGCACGATTTTTCTCTTCTTCTTCGGACAGGTTACGGTTGGCATCGTTCGATGGCTGCGGCAAACTGACCTGCAGCCGATCTACAGGCTACCAGCTGCTCACTCTGGAGAAAGATCAGGTTTGTTTGAAACAATCGCCACCTGCACGTTAGTGATATTCATTTAAACGTTCTAAATATTGCATCACATCGCATGAGCCAATCAGCTTTCAGTATGCAAAAATAGGGCCAAGTAACACTGATTTAACAGGCTTGTGTGTGTGTGTGTGTGTGTGTGTGTGTGTGTGTGTGTGTGTGTGTGTGTGTGTGTGTGTGTGTGTGTGTGTGTGTGTGTGTGTAGGAGTACGTGGTGATGAACCTGGACAGCCGGCTCCTGTCTTTCCCACTCTACGTCTGCTGTAACTTTCTGTACACATCCCCTTCCCCTGAGCGCCGGGTCGATGGCAGAGAGTCAGAAAGCAGCTCCCGCAACAAGTCGTGACCCTCTGGCCAATAAGCCTCCGTCTTGATCTTGTGACATCATCACTTTCGAGCACTCACTTTTGGTTTTTTTTGTGTTTTGTTTTATTTTTTTAACCATTAGATTTCTATTACTTTTTAATTTTTTTTATTTTACATTTTTTAATTGTATACAGTTTTTTTTTATTACTTTTATATTTATTTCATATTTTTTTTAATGATTTTGTTATAATTAAACCCAAAAGACGAACCACAGACACGGTGAGTGCACGTGTCCTCCGTTGTGTAAATGCCTTTTTTTTTTTTTGTATAAAGTTAACTTTCTCCTTTTGTTCGTTTACAGCTCCGAATTTTTGCCAGGCATTCCTATTTATTCAGTCTCTTTTTTTTTTTTTGTACTGTTTAAAGAATAAGAAACAGGTGCTGGTGCTTTTTTTCTTATGTATATAAATATATAAACAGGATGCTCCTTCCAGTGCAGCTCCATCACACACATCTGAACAATCGGACTTTCCAGACGTTTGCCTAATTCTGTAACGGTAATATAGTGTTTGTGTGTGTGTGTGTGCACCTGATCTTGAATGTGTCATGGTTTAAACCTTAATGGACCAAATGACATCGTCGTTATTGAGGTGTGTGTGAGAGACGAAAGACGCAAAAGATATTAAAAGGATAAACAGCATCTTGAAGCCCAGATTTCTTTTTGCTTTTGCTGGTTTCAAAAATGAACACAATGAAGAATAAGATATAAAAATGTTCTCTATACAATATTTTTCCTCAGCAAGACATTTCACTATTCACTCATTAGCAATATATTCATTGTTTGACAGTAACAAAGTAAATGTAATTTGTTACTGTACTTAATTGCCTTTTTTTTTGTGTCCAAATATTTCCATTTGTGGAAACTTTAACTACATTTCAGTCAAATAGATTTTTTCTTAACTACATTTTGTAAAATCAGTCGTTCCTTTTTATTTAGGAGGATAAAAACTTGACTGGTCAAACATGCATCAAGTCACCAATCAGTGTAGAGCTTTTTTAACGTAGCACGAACATACAGTTCAGCATCATTTCAACAGCAAGCAGAACATTTTGAGAGGAATAAATGATGGGAAGGAAGTTCTGACTCGAACTTGCCACATCACCGTTGGCCTTTTTATCACTTTTTTTTTTTAATTATTAGTTTAAAAGAAGGTTTTGGGCTCAATCATTTTAATAGACATCAGTGTTTGATACGTTAGTTGACTTAAGCAAGATTCTTGTGACAAAAATGTTAATAGAACCCTTATAGCCATAATAGATCATAGTACTTTGATACTTAAGTACATTTATAATACTTTTGTACTTTTACTCAAGTGAAAGTTTAAAGGGAGCAATTTTACTGTGGTAATATTTCACCAAGTGTATCTCAACTTTAACTCAAGTACCTGCTTTGTGTACTTCCCACCACTGCACAGCTGATTTGCATTTGGCTCCGCCCACAAAACTCCATAAAAGGCAAAGCTCACATTGAGCTGAAAATGTCTAAGTGGCGGTTGAGACTGAAATCTTCCAGTAATGCAGCGAATCAGCTATCATAGACATAAAGCTTCTTCCTTTTAGAGCACGATATTGCTTTTTAGAATTAACATTTTCATATGCAAACGATGAATCGATTTGTTCATAACCCGTTAATGTGTATGAGGATGACAAATGCCTCAAATCTTCTACAGTTTTAACCTTACCGCTTGCGTTCCCATGACACATTCGAACCGCCAAATCATTTCATTTCACAGGTTTTGTTTTATTGTCTTTACAAAAAAAAAACAAACAAACAAAAAACGGTGGAGGTGGACGACGCATCATAACACGCTAGTTTCACATCCTTCACATATTCATCACTGTGGTATAGAGTCGAGGTTCTCCTTTAGACGTCGGGTCATACTGGGGAGCAGGCTGAGGTGTTCGTCTATGCAGCCCCCCACACACTTCTCCATGAGGGCTCGCACGGCAGGCTCCTTCGCCCCCGAGTCAAACAGATCTTTGGCTTTATCGTTGCAGTGCATAGTGCATCGTGTGAGACGATCCTGAAAGAGAGAGTGAGTATTCTTATTTTTAGATACGGTGTCTGTGAGAAGTTTGGAAACCCCTGTGTTTTTTATGGTGTTTGAGATACATGGATGTTCCTTTTGTTTCTATGCAACAAGCCAGGTAAAAGAAAAAAACAAGAATTAGACATTGCATGACAAGGTTCTGTGTAGTCCAAATTGGACCTTTTTGTCTCTAACAAAAGAACTTCTGTAAGATGAAAAACAGGAGAGATGATGTATACAGACTGCTTTATCCCCACAGTCAATCATGGAGGTGGGAGCTTAATGATTTGGGGTTGTTTTAAAGCAGGAAACGTTGGAGAATTATTCCTGAAAAAATGAAAGGAACCAACATGGCAACCAATCCATACTTCAACCCCATGTAATTCCGTCTGTACGGAATAAAAATAAAGTGGAACATCTGGACATTATAGTTGTTTGTTTAAAGTTAAATGTTCATTCTGTTACATGACCAAGTTTGTTGCATAGAAACAAAAGGAACATAAATAAAACATAGGGTCCTCAGCATGGACGCATTTCATTGCATGTGCATTTACCTGAAACTTTTCCAGCTCGCCAGTGACCAGTCCCTGCGCTTTAGCCAGAGGTGTGTGACAGCGGTCTATACACTCATGAACCTGACTCATAGAGTCGGTCGTGTGGTCGCAGCAGTCTGCACTGCACCGGAACATCCGGCCCTAAAAGACACATTTACAAAAAAATGTGATGATACAATAAAAATTTTATTATTATCAAAAAAAGTGACATGTTCACAGTGTCTGTATGAAAGATGCACCTATGAGGACACATTTTTGTGATCAGATCCAGTCAAATATACCAGGACAAGAAAACGCACGCTGCACAATAATTAATCCTTTGGAAACATTACCTGCTGTAAGAATTTAATAGTTAGGTGACGAGTGATTAAAGCTGCTGTTCTGCCCTGCATTCAATTGCGCAAGTCTGATCAGACCACATTACAACTGGACGTTCTGTAAAAGTTGTATCATGAATGCATGATATGACAAACATATAAAAGATGACATAAATGCCTTCATGTGTGTATTCAAAGTTTTCTAAATAGGAAGAATGTATAGTGTCATTATGGTAAAATGTGAACTTTTTTTGCCATTAGTCTCTGATCTAATCTCCTTTACCTACAAAGAAAATAAATATTAAATGGAGAATAAATAGATTTTCATTCAAATCTAATAAAGAACAAGCCGAAATCTGAATCTGATTATTCTTCACACGCTGATGTTGAGTTACAGCATGATGTAAACATGACGATGTTTGTTCTACTGGAATACTGGAAAACATACAACAACAGTAGGAGACAGTATCTTAGTCTATAATACTCACTGCAGGTGAGTGGATGAGTGGGTGGATATGTGGATAGGTGAGTGGATGTGTGGATGGTTGAGTGGATGTGTGGATGGTTGAGTGGATGTGTGGATGGTTGAGTGGATGTGTGGATGAGTGAGTGGATGGTTGAGTGGAGGTGTGGATGGTTGAATGGTGGTGTGGATGGTTGAGTGGATGTTTGGATGAGTGAGTGGATGTTTGGATGAGTGAGTGGATGGTTAAGTGGATGTGTGGATGGTTGAGTGGAGGTGTGGATGAGTGAGTGGATGGTTGAGTGGAGGTGTGGATGAGTGAGTGGATGGTTGAGTGGAGGTGTGGATGGTTGAGTGGAGGTGTGGATGAGTGAGTGGATGTTTGGATGAGTGAGTGGATGGTTAAGTGGATGTGTGGATGGTTGAGTGGATGTGTGGATGAGTGAGTGGATGGTTGAGTGGAGGTGTGGATGGTTGAGTGGAGGTGTGGATGAGTGAGTGGATGTTTGGATGAGTGAGTGGATGGTTAAGTGGATGTGTGGATGGTTGAGTGGATGTGTGGATGGTTGAGTGGATGTTTGGATGGTGAGTGGATGGTTGATGATGTGTGGATGGTTGAGTGGATGTGTGGATGGTTGAGTGGATGTGTGGATGGTTGAGTGGATGTGTGAATGAGTGAGTGGATGTATGGATGAGTGAGTGGATGGGTGAGTGGATGGGTGGGTGGGTTAGTGAATGTATGGATGAGTGAGTGGATGGGTGAGTGGATGGGTAAGTGGGTGGTTGAATGAGTGATTGGATTATTGGGTTGGTGGGTGTGTTAGTCAATGAGTGGATTAATGAGTGGATGTGTGGATGGTTGAGTGGATTGTTGAGTGAGTGGATTGTTGAGTGAGTGGATTGTTGAGTGGGTGGGTGGTTGAATGAGTGAATGGATTATTGGGTTGGTGGGTGTGTTAGTCAATGGATGGATTAATGATTGGATGTGTGGGTGGGTTAGTGAATGTGCGAGTGAGATGACTGGGTGGGTGAATGAGTGGATTAATGAGTGGATGTGTGGGTGGGTTAGTGAATGTGCGAGTGAGATGACTGGGTGGGTGAATGAGTGTTACCTGCATTTTCCGAATATGATTCCTCTCCAGGGTCTGCACCATCTCCTCCGCTGCCTGCTGTACTCTTGCTTGCTGAGCCTCCGCCATTATTCCCTAATTACTACTAGATAAATTACTGTATAAATCTAAGATCTGCCAATAAAACTAACCCCTACACTGAAGCGTATCTACGCTAGCATGTTAAAATGCCAGCATCAATAATAACACAGTGTTGCATTCACTGCGTCACGTGCAAACGTTGTTCAATAAAACCAATCGTGTATTTTTTAATTATTATTATTATTATTGCTCAGTCGTCTGTAAGGTCACCTCTCCGACAGTGAAGACATGAGGGACAGGCTTATACCATGCCGCTTCCGGATTTAGGACCGCGCTACTTCCGCTTTTTCTTCTTCTTCGTTTTCTGTTTATTTTGTGCATTTCCGCCTCCAAACGTGGAGCAGCTCGTACATGATCTATATCGTTTGTGGTACGTATTTGATTAGAAATGTGTTTTAAAAACGACTTTAGATGCTTTAAAGAAAGTAAATAATAATAATAATCAAACGATATAAACCTAAATTACAGTGTATACACCATTTGAATCGACCTCATTTCGAATGTGATTTGTTTTCAGATGTCAGACGAAGAGCGACTAGCCAATCACAGTGCAGATAATTAAAAGACAAGCCAATCACAGAAGAGGGGAGGCGGGCTCTTATGGGATACAGGTTGCATGGGGGAAATAACTTTTATATTAAATACCACAGAAAGCGCTTTTAATTCCCGATGTAAAATTCGGTCTGTAGCTGTTTGGCGAAGATTTAAATACGGTAACACATTTTTTACTGCTTTAGAGGGGGTTATATTTATGTTCAATTTGATTAGCATGCTAGCTGACTAACTTGTGAAACTAGTTTACTTGAACTTGTGTGAGTGCAGATTAAGGAAGTTGGGAAACAGACTGAGATTTTATTAGATTTTTATTCCAGATAAATAATCAGATTTGCTCCAATCATACATTTTTTTTTTTTTTTTTAAATCATGACTGAGTTATTAGAGAATGCACTGTATTTAATGTGCAAATATCTGAAGTTGCTTTGACCTTTGATATGGAAAAAAGAAAATTAATTACTGATCTCCTGATACTGATACGCAGTTGTCACTTCCCCTTCAAGAAAACATTTTATCAGTCCGTCCTGGAGTTTGCACTCACTTACTTGTTGCTTTTCTTCTTTTCCGTCTCAGGTCTTAAAATCTCAGGAAGATCTAGACCCTCATCATGTTTGCAAGAACCCTATCGCTCAAGGCTTTTCTGTTCCTCTGGATTTGTCAGGTCGGAAGCCGGGGTCTGGCGTCTGCCCCTGAGCCCAGACACCCGCCGAAAAATATTGGTAAACACCTTTTAACACTTTTCAGTTGATTTAACTTGGTGCAAACACAATCCAAGCCAAGTATAAATAGAAATATGATGCTTCTATAGTTTTGGAACGATGAGGCAAATTTAATGGAAGTATATGTCACTGGAAATCTTCACTCTCAAATACACTGCGTCTGGAAAGAATTCACAGGGTTTCACTTTTCCCACATTTTGGTATGTTACAGCTTTTTTTCAAAATGGATTAAATTCATTATTTTCCTGAAAATTTTACAAACAATACCCCATAAAGACAACATGAAAGAAGTGGATTTAAAATCCGGATGTACGGTACGAGAAGCTCAATGTCATTTTGACACCATTGCAGAGGTCCGGAGACTTCCAGGACACTTCCTGGAAGTGGTATAAATGCTTGGAGCGCTGTATTGCTGTGCAAGGGGACAATTATGAAGGTGATGGTGTGAAAACTTAGATCAATAAAGTACTTTATTGTACACAGAGCTCACCTCAAAACTTTTTTTTACACCACCTTGTATTAAAGCAAAGATTTCCAGTGACGCAGACTTCCATTATATTGCCTCATAGCTCCAAAACTACAGAAGTACTACATTTCTATATATACTTGGGTAGAATTTGAATTTTTTTAAACTTTCTTCACACTTCTTGATCATTTACATTTTTGGCATTTTGTGGACTTATCCAGAGCGACTTATAGTTATCTCAGTTATACAGCTGAGCAGTTGAGGGTTAAGGGACTTTTTCAAGGACCCAGCAGTGGCATCCTGGTGGTGCTGAGATTTGAACCCACTGAATTTGAACCCAGTTATGAATGTCAGTTTTGCCAATTATACAGCTCTAGAATAATCACTTGGCTGTAAAACTTCTGTGCCTTATATATTGAGAGTATTCACTGAACATAGTATTGATTTCCTGCTTTCAGCCATCGTTGGAGCCGGAATCGGAGGAACATCAGCGGCGTATTTCCTCAGGCAGGAGTTTGGACCCGGAGTCAAGATCGACGTGTACGAGTCAGGCACAGTTGGAGGACGCCTCGCCACAGAGGCCATCGATGGGAGAGATTATGAAACCGGAGGCTCCATTATACACCCGCTTAACCTGCACATGAAGCACTTTGTGGATAAACTCGGTGAGTTCTGATGTATTTTGGATTACATCTCTATTCATTCACACTCACGCTGTTGTCTTTGAGTGGAAGCCTTGAAAAAAAACTTTATTTTAATCTAGAATTTAGTTGAAGGAATTCTGAAATTAATACAAGCATAGTCAATGCTTTTTTCTTCAATAGACTGCAGCTGTCCAGATGTTTCATTTCAACATAATAAAAACCTAATTTCAGTTATTTATTTCGGAGCACTTAATCTCAGTCTCTCCTTGTTTTTTTGTTTCTTTTAGGTCTGTCCATTCGTGCTGAAGTTCCATCGAAAATGGCCATCTTTAACGGCAAGGAGCTGACGTTCGAGGAGAGCGACTGGTTCATCGTAAACTTCCTGCGCATGATGTGGAACCACGGTTTCAACCCGCTTCGCATGCACATGTGGGTGGAGGGCCTGCTGGACAAGTTCATGAGGTAAATCATTCACATCTATGATAAAATATAAAGGCGCAGACTTTAAATGAATATTTGAACCGTGGAAGGATGCTGCCGATGTTCCTTTCTGTACAAAATGTTCTCGCTGAAGCCTTGCTCTAACGCAGATGTCTCGTCCTGACCCTGACAGGATTTATCAGTACCAGCAGTTCAGCTACTCTTTCTCGACTGTGGAGCGAATGCTGCACGCCATGAACGGCGATGAATTTCTCGCTCTGCTCAACCAGACGCTGGAGGAGGCCATGTTGGCTCATGGCTTCTCCCAGACATTCATTAATGAAATCGTCACCCCGATATCACGTGTCAATTACGGCCAGAGCGTTCGCCTGCATGCCTTTGTTGGTACGTCTGTGAAAACCGGGACGCTTTTAGGTGCAGGCTTAAAAATTAAAACAAGATAGAGAACAATAAGTGAAAATCAATCAATCAATCAGTCAAACAGAAGTAAAAAAACAAACAAACAGTAACACTATCAAATTTAGCAAAAGCAGAGGTTTTAATAAATAGAGCTGATTATAAAACAGTTTTTCCACTGTATATAAATGTCAGATCATTCTGAAGATCAGATTAATTTCCCACAGTTCCTCTGTGCAGGTGCGATAGCTTTGGCAGGCGCTGATTCAGGACTCTGGACTGTGGATGGAGGTAATAAGAGAGTCTGCTCTGGGCTTCTGTATCACAGCAAAGCCGAACTCATTCCAGCACGTGTGACCAACATCGCTCTCAAAACGAGGCCCACTAAAAGCGGTACGGTTCTCTCTCTTCTGTTCTCGTGCTCTTTTTTTCTTTTTTTTTTTCAGTACGTCAACTGAGGGCTGACAGGGATTTTAAAGGTCTTATAAATTCAGCTGTTGAATGTGGCAATATTTATTTATATAAGCGAGACATTCACATCATAGATTCAGTATCAGATTTAGCTGCATGTGGTATCAAAAGTTTCGAGAGATTTCGAGTTTTGTAACGCACCAGCAGATGGCTGCATAAGCTGCGCGCACAGTCACAAGGAACACCAGCCTTTATAAGTCAGTGTGTGAAAAAAGAACCGTCCTGTGTACATAAGCTGTGCAAGTAGTGCCATTCTGACCTTGTCTGCTGTTTCCTCATGGAAAGCAACTTAGAAAACTGTCACCGAGCTCTCCACATACGCGAGTTTCTCACCGGAAACAATTATAGTTTCTTGTGTTAATGAAGGAACATCTGTATGTGTCTTGAATCTACAAATTAAACGTGTGTTTAGTTTTGTGTTGAGGGTGTGCAAACCTTCTAATTCACCCTGCCTTCCTCCTTTGCTTCTACACTCAGGCACCATCACAAACTTTTACGAGTTGAACTATGTAGGTGATTCTGGCTCCGCCCACTCCCTTTACGACATTGTGGTTTTAGCCACACCCCTCCACCTGGGTCTGTCCGACATCAGTTTCTCAGGCTTCTCTCCTGCCCTGTCCTCACACTTTCCTGGGCACTACCACCAGACAGTGAGTACTCTAGTCCACGGGCGTCTGAACGTCTCCTTCCTGGATGCCAAACGGAAAGCGAGCGACTTTTTCGTCTCTGACATTTTCACGACGGACGGCGAAAAATTGGGCATCAGCAGCTTGAGCTGCCTGGATCCTGTCCACATCATGCCAGGTTACACGCGCCCTCCGGCTAGCCAGACGGCAGTGTGGAAAGTTTTTTCTCCTGAGCCCCTCACAGAGGAGCAGCTAAAGACGCTGTTCATATCGCGAGAGCACGTATCAGAGAAGCGCTGGCTAGCTTATCCGTCCTACAAAGCACCAGAGCGTCAAGCTCCGCCCTTCATCCTCCATCACAGCCTCTATTACCTCAGTTCTATCGAGTGGGCGGCGTCAGCAATGGAGATGAGCGCGCTCTCTGCGCAAAACGTAGCACTGCTCGCCAACCATCGCTGGCACGGAAACACAGAGAAGGTGGATCAGGAGGGTCTGCACGCTCGCCTCCGGGGGGAGCTGTAGACACATGACGGACACTTCTAATGACAATCATGAAATCTACAATTCACTGGATGTTTGATTGAATCGTGTGCGGTGTGTTTTTACTGATATGAAAGACTTTTGACAGGTTTCTATTCTAATTTCGTGGCAAGCTTGTGCTTTCTTTCACAATTAAAAAAAAAAGTCTTATAGAGACTACAGCTGTTAAATTTTTGCAGAAACTACATTTCCTTATCATCTAATCGTCAATTAAAAACCTAAAACTAAAAACACCCGGCCATCAGATTCGTGTACGTGATTTCTGAAATGACTGCTTTTAAACGGACAAACAAACTCCGATATTCAGGTTCTTCACACCATTCTTGTAGGAAGGTGTTGTCTTTTATAAATATTGTAGAAATGTAGTAAACGATACTAATTTACAAGCGTTCAGGATTAGATAATAATGCGCAGGAAGTATATCAGGGCTAAAATGATTTTGTGTGAAATTCTCAGGCCAGTTTAATTCCACAATTTATTCATTACCAAATTAGACACTTTTTACAAAACGTTTTAATGAATGTACAAACACTGCAAAATCCTTATTGTAGATATTTTTTAAAACATAACGCTTGGGGTCCTATGAGGTGTTGATGGAGCTGGAGATCAAGCGAAAGTGCTAACATGATTTTAATAAAAACAAAATGTTAAATAGTTTGTGTTTGATTTCATCTCATCACTTCATATTGTTACTGCCTGGGCTTGTGGCCACATGACAATTTTGCAAAAAAAAAAAAAAAAAGAGCACTGGACCTCTAAAGTACATTACCTGAACATAGTTCAACAAAATGTAACTTCTTCTTCTTCTTCTTCTTTCGGCTTCTCCCATTACGGGGCGCCACAGCAGATCATCCGTTTCCATACCCCTCTGTCCTCTACATCTGCCTCTATCACATCAACTACCTGCCTGTCTTCCTTCACCACATCCATAAACCTCCTCCTTGGTCTCCCTTTTTTCCTCCTTCCTGGTGTCTCCATCCTCAGCATTCTCCTAGTGATATACCCCATGTCCCTCCTCTGCACATGTCCAAACCATCTCAATCACACCTCCCTCACCTTGTCTCCAAAACGTCCTACATGCGCTGTCCCTCTAATAAACTCATTTCTAATCCTGTCCATCGTCATCACTCCCAACAAAAACCTCAACATCTTCAGCTCTGCTACCTCCAGCTCCACCTCCTGTCTTTTACTCACTGCCACTGTCTCTAAACCATACACCATTTTGCACATGTGGAGATTTGTTCAGCCACAAGGGTGTTAATAAGGTGAGGAGGCCTGGGGTGTAGCCAGCATGAAACATTCATCCAGAAGGTGTTCAATAGGGTTTATAGCAGACCAATCAAGATCTTCCACACACCTCCAAACCATGTAAAGCACATCTCTATGGAGCTCACTGGTACTCATATTAGAACAGGTTTGGGTCTCCTTGTTTAAGTCAAAGAAAAATGTCATTCTAGTGCATCCAAAGACATCCTGAGACAACTGTGTCCCTCCAGCAGTCTGGGGAAGCACCACAGAAGATCCACATATGGCTGGAAAAGTCAGGTGTCCCAATATATTTATCCTTGTAGTTTGTTTTTATTTTTAAATGCAGTGCGGTTTGTCCACCTGAACAGAACTACTGCATCTGAAATTTATAAAACTCTTTCTATAACACAACAAATCACATTCACACACTGGTCAGGTTCCAAGAAGCTATTTATAATTTTTATTTTAGATTTTATTTTATTTTATTTATTTTTTTTTACAGTTCTGTGTATTTGGTTTAAGATTAAACAATCAAGTGATTTGTATTAATTTGTTCCGTTTGCAAGATGTTAAATAATGAAGCCTACAGTTTGCTTGTAATAAACTTTTAACAGAATATAATGGTGTGTAATCTTTACTGAAAGCTGACGTATAACTCTTGTATAACACTATTCTGTAGTTAAAGTTTAAGGTACTGTAATGTAAATCTATATATTGTGCAGGATCTGCATATATTTATGGTGGTTTTAATAACTATGTTTTTATGGTGTGTTTTGTATAGTTTCTCAGGGCACTTTCGATATAAAAACACTTCTGTATAAATACATAAAACAATCAGCACATATTAATTATTAAACATTTATTCAAAAGCTAATTAGAATATTTTTTAAATGTGTAAATGCAGTGAATTTCTAAGTACAGCCGCTTCCTCATTACCGAAGCACTGTATTAATCACAACAATGGAGTTTTGATAAAATTCAGAATCAAATGTAATGATGGAACTCTGGAGTAATAATTAATTAATAATAATACATTTTTCATATTATTCATGCACAATGTCTGTCAAAAGTTTGTAAACACCTTGTCTTTTATCGGTTTTGAGAGACACATGCATGTTACCTTTGAAATAAGTCTCCAACATTCCCTGTTTCAAAACAACACAAAAACATTTTCATCTCCATGATTGGCTGTAGGGGTGAGGCAGTCTGATAACATCTGCTCTCCTGTTCGCCATCTTATAAAAGTTCTTCTAGAGACACAAATGCTAAATTAGGACTAAATCTGTCCACAGAACTTTCTTCTAGTCACTGTGTATTTATTGTGTTTTTGCCTTTTACTGATTTTGATGTATAGAAACAAAAGAAGAAAGCATGTGTCTCAAAAACAATAAAAGACCAAAATGTTTCCAAAATGTTTACAGGCGATATATTTACATTTTTAATATTATGCATTAAACCACTAATTTATGAAGCCGTTATTTTTTAACAAATAACGGAATAATTATATTTAACAAAAACAAAGTAAAAAATTTTTTTTATATAATCTATTACACAAGCAGATTGTAGTCTTACTACAGCTTACTAATCTTCTAACGTGTTTATATGCCACACAACTTGCGTAATTAAAATACAAATGCAGTTAAACTCCAAGCTCTTATGTTTTATTGTGCGTCAGAAAAATCTCATGAGCGTGTACATACATTTTTTTTGTAAAAACTCAACATAAATTTTTCCACTTCAACCCAAATGACATCAGCACTGTGTTTACTGTTTATCCCCATCCTCAAGCCCAATTCAATATTAATCATTTCGGAGTGTTCAGTCGTTCAGGAAATAAAGGGAGGGATGTTCCCTTTTGGCAGTGCGCCCTTCAAAACATCCCCTCTCTCTCCAAGTGCACACCAGTCTCCGGCCTGCACCACAGAGAGACATCTGACCAGCACAATGGAGCTCTTCAGCACTGAGATAATGCCACTCTGTGCTTGTGGCAGGTAGAGCAGGATGTGCCGTCTGTTCACTCTGAACATGTGATGCCCAGCCACGCTATAATAACCCCAACTGGGCCGTAAGGACATCTGACAACATCATAGATCTCTTCCATCATCATTATCATCCATCAGCTATCCTTCATCCTGATATAACCTCTCCAAGATGAGAGCTGCTCTTCCAGTCCTGTTCTTAGTGGCACTCGCCGGGTGTCAGAGCGGTAAGAGACTTTACCGACCCACTGACTCACACTCAATTGGGTTCTTTGATTATGGAATTTAACATAATTATTGATAGAATAAACCAATTCAAGTTTCGGGTGTTATTGTCATGTCCATGAAGAGAGCTGTAAGCATCTATACAGTCAAATTCTTGTACAAAACTCGTAACTAGGACAAATATAAACGTTAAACACATACAAAATATGTAAATGCAGAAAAGAAATACAGGAGGCTCGTGAAAATATTCTTAGAAGAGATATATGATCAGTATTTAATAATAATAATAATAATAATAATAATCTGATGATTGTGCTTTTGGCAGTCAGTAAGAAAGTATTCAAACATAAATGGTTAAAACAAGAGAGACCAACTTTAGATAACTGGAAAGATGTGATCATAGTTATATGATGGAAAAGATTACTTTTTTTGTCCATTTAAAGGAGGATGTGTTTCTGGGAAAATGAAGGAAATGGGTTGAATATGTATCAGGAAAAAAATGTGATAAAAAAATGTGATTTTATTGCTATAAGTGAATAGAAGATGATTGATGTATAGATAAATGTATGTATATTTTATATATATATATATATATATATATATATATATATATATATATATATATATATATATATATATATATATATATATAGGGCTGTCATTTGATTAAAATATTTTAATGTCACAAGTTAACTCGATTGTCATGGACAAATATGGATGCTTTTTGCAAATGTATGTTTATTATTAGTAAAAACTCAATGTAGAGCACAAAGACTAAATATTCTTGGAAATGTTTTAAAGTAAGTATGGTATTTCAAATTATGTAAATCAACAGGACACCAAACAAAATGTTTGCTATGTTTCCACACGGACGGTTTAAATTGCTGGACATGTGCATCATGGTGGTTTTTGGTGCTTAATTTGAGACTCGGTGCATAAATAAAACAAATGTTTATTAATTAAAAAAAATTTCGGTGGAGTTTATTTTATTTTTATTGCTTTTTGCATATTTGGTGGACTTGATTCACTTTGTTTTTGCCTTTGTGGATTTTTGTATTATTGGACTTAATTTAATTTATCATTGGTCAGAATGTGAGCAAGAATGAAACACAAGGCAAACCTAACAAAAAAGACAATCGGCAATTAACAAGGACCAGGGAAATGGTGACCTCTGGTGGACAAAGGCAGTAAGGCAAGGCAAAACTACTGAAAATGTACTTACACAATGTTTTTTGGGGGGGTTCTAGATTCACTGTTACTTGGAAATGTCAGACATTGATAATGTTCTGGCTGACCGACTGTTCTGGCTGCACTTGATCAATGAAAAATAGAAAACTTTCCTCTAATAGTAATACTTCCATTGTACTATTATGATGTATTGATAGTCTTTAAGACTCTAAAGTTCTAATAGATTTATTAAATGCAAGATTTAAATAAAACAAACGTTGATCTGTAAATCATTTTGTCACGTATATTAACTGTGTTATTTGCAGCATTTTGTGCTTCGCTGGAAGTTGCTGAGAAAGAGGATGCATCTGATGAGAGAGGTAATACTGTTTCTACATAAAAACAACTTCACTCTTTTCATTGCTATAAAGCTGAGTGCATTTCATTTCTCTTTCTGTTTCTTTATGGCTGATTTTTTTTTACACAGTAGAGATTAGTGACCTGCAGAAATCAGGTATGTCATGATCGTAAATGTCATTTCCTTTATTACACATTACACTTTAACAGTGTAGAACGACAACCTGCTTTATAAAGATGCATGTGTAAGACAACACTAAAGGACTAAAGGAATATGTAAAAGAAAATGAACACATGAAAAGTCTGTGTTATATCTTCATAGTTTCTCCAAAGTTTTTCTTCTAAGGGTGTATAAACTTTTGCAATCATCTATATGTGCACAGGGTTTGTGTAACTTTAGTCTGGCAACAAATCAAGTTTTAATGACTCTGAAAAAATTGTTCACCCTTTTTTCCCAGATGAGACTGAGGCTGAAGAAAGATCAGAAGGTAATTAGTTATAAAGTTATATTATTATATATTAGCAAAAAAACTCATATAGGTGTGCTTTTATTGAAAAATAATCCTCTGTGTGATGTGATAAAGCCACATCAATTTCCCAATTTTTTTTTTATTAATTAAATAGCAAAATATATTATATGGACAAAAGTACTGGGCCACTTGACTTTTCCATCAATATTTGGTTTATTCCCAAAGTTTCCAACAATAATTGGAAGCACATGTAGCATAGAATTTCCCCTTCGGTTGAACTAGGAGACCCAGACCTGTCCCAGCATGACAATGCCCCTGTGCACAAAGCCGGCTCCCTGAAGATATGCTTTACATGGGCTGAAATGTACTCCAGTCCTCCTCACCTCACCTACATCAATACCTGACTTTAATAACACCCTTTTGGCTGAGTGATCTTCACAAATCCCACAAGCACACTCCAAATTTGAGATGGTTTGGACATGTGCAGAGAAGGGACATGGGGTATATTGTAGAAGAATGCTGAGATTCCTTCCATAAATGTTTGCCCAATATCTCCTTACAGAGAACTTCACCGTACTAATAATTGTACGTTTTTACATACAGCACATTTTAACAAAGAAATATCAGCTGTTATTAAGCTTTGATTATGTAAGTTAGAGCTCCTGTTACAGAAATATCTACCAATCAGCAGTGACGTAACAAATAATAAAACTGTTCTAAAGATTCTCACTTGTTTCTTTGGTTTGCAGAGGAAAGAACGGAGCATGACAACTGCTTTGGGAGTAAGTCGCATCCTTTATCTTTAAAATAAATAAGCCACAGTATAGCTACTGTGCTATTCAGTTGTATAGACTATCTATATATATATATATGATAATAAATTATGCTATACATTAAAGCAATAATAGTATTTCTATTACAGAAGCTGTGAGAGATCAACTTGAGCAGAAGTTTAACCCCACCACCTCTTTAGTCAGTAAAGGTGAGATTACCTGGTCTATAAGTTCTCAAATTACTTACAGATATAAAATCTAAAGACCAAAATTAAATTCCTTGTTGCTGCATATTGATTTTATCAAAGGTATTGCTTTTTTGTTACCTAGTCGATCAGATATTTATGTAATAATTGTGCTGTGCCTGTTGTTTGCTGTGGTTTCCTATTAAAAAACCTTTAGATGTGCTGTCTGTTTATCTCTGTTTATACCCATGTTACTGTTTAGAGCTTTAAGAGTCATGATACTCTACACACAGAAACCAAACGTTGTCCTGATTCATTTTATAACAGACTTAAACACTGCTGTATAATATTTCATTTGTTTACACCGATTAAAAATAGATTAATTTCATGAGAATGTGAGGAAAAAGGTTAAAGGAATTGAGACAAGAGGGAACTCAAACGCACAAAGCACATATGGAATACAAATACTTTATTACTGTACTTAGGTAGATTTCACTCATGGAATTTTTTACTAAAATGTACTTTTTCTTTCGTACATTTTCAAAACAGGCTCATTACCTCAGTTTTAATCTACTTGGTTACAAATTCTTCTTCTCATTGTGTTCCGTTTTCAGCCCATCAACCTATTTCTTTGTTCTTGCGCAGCTTTTTCAACCTACCACTGGTGTATCATTTCCTGGCTCTCACACACCACAGATGTAGGCTAGCCTACTAAGATAACAGTGAGCAGGCAAAACAACAATAAGTATGGGGGTAACGTGGATGAGACAGAGGGAGTCAGTAATGTAAACGTGACTGGAAACAGAGACGTTCCTGATCAACTGATCATCATCTTTTTTCTGATTGTGTTCTATATAGTGGATATTCAGCCTGGATACATTCATTAGACAACAAATTTAGAAATTATTTTGTATTTATATATTAATGTGATGTGAGGTTCAATTACCAGCGTGACATGAAAACAGGTAGTGGTAATGGCTATTTTTTTTTTAAGTAGTAGTAATGGCTTTTTACTTAAGTACATATAAGAGCCCAGATTCCTTTACTTTAACTTGAGTGAAAAAGTGTAGTCAGAACTTTCAGAGTCTTTTGAAACATGAGTATCTGCACTTCTACTTGAGTAAAGGATGTGTGTACTTTTGCCACCTCTGGCACAAAGACAATAGGACACAGGTGGAAACAATAAGCTGTAACAAGGACCAGGGTAAAACAACTTGGAGGAAATGGGGACATCTAGTGGACAAAGGGAGTAAGGTTGGACAAAGCCCTTACAGACTGCAAAATCCTGACAAATCTCTTCCTGAAGGGTTATTTTGGAGGTTCTAGATTCAGCCTTACTTGCATAATCTTATCTGCATAAGCTTGCTCTCAATGTTTTAAGATCAGATAGGTCAATTTCACCAGTCTGTGAGAAAAGGGTAAAACTTGATTAAATAAGCTCCAATTCTATAATAAACAGTGCGTCATTTGTCTCTGTACAGATATAACGCGAGATGCTGTGACTCAAAATCCAGAAGACAAGAAGCCTGAAGGTAAGACATCTTATCAGTAGTACTGTATCTAACAATATTATCATGATGGACACTTTGAGAAATTATATTTTCTCTTAAACAGTGTATTCAAACTAAATGCTTCAAAAAGGATGAAATCTCTTTCTTTTGAATTGTTCTTCTAAATGATATAATATGATATTATAGTTTTATAAATGTGGCTGTAAATATAATTTTAATGCAGTGTTGGAATACTTAATAAAAAAAAGGATGTCTTATTGAATAATGGATATGTTTGTGAAAAAAACCAAACAAACCCTGTAACATTTGCTTCAAAGGGCAGTATTAGACTTTATACCAATTTCCCCAAATGATATTTAAATTTTACAAAGTCACTATAAACATTCATTCATAAAAAATAACCTTAATAAACTTATCTCAAAAGAAAATTTGCAGTTGCAAAGAATTTGGCTCTTCAAGATGTCCGTCTCCAAAACATTCAAGTATTCAGAAAACACAGTAGTAGCATTTTATTCATGTCTTTTCAGTTTTACACCAGGATACTGACTGTATCCTAAACCCTGGGAATGAATGTGTGTGACATAAGTAAAAAACATGAGCCTAATATTTACAGAAGATATTTTTCGTGACAGATTTCCATACAGGGCCACACAATGCAACACTAACAACGCAAACACCAAACATGCTAATGCTGACCGTTCATGAACTGAGTGTGTGAATTATCTATAATATCACTCAGAACATGCCTAGGTTACTGGGAAAGGGTTTTAAATGTTTTAGATGTGTGTGTGTGGAGAGTGTAACCACAGCATCTGATTGATAGATGAAGGAACCGAAGCGAGAGCAGAAGTGCAAGCACAGACTTTAAGTAAGTACATTGTTTTGTTTCGTTGTGTGTAAGTGATGTGAGGTTTGTGTTAAATACAAAAAATAATAATAATAATAATTTATTTCATTTCCACAGATATGGCGGAAGAAGACCTGAGTGCCGAGGCAGAAGGTGAGGATGTTATATGTAGTAACCACATATAGCCACCAGAGGGAGCAAGTGTGTAACTATAACTACACATAAACCTGAATCAGAGGCATTAGAAATCATATTAATCTGCAAGAAGTAAAAAGAATAAAAAGTCTTTAAAAAGGGGGAAATCAGTCCATCTTTAACCCAATCATTAGCCTATTAGTCTATTAAACTAAAAATATTATTAAAACAAAAATAATAATACATTTTCTTATAAATATTATTATTATTATTACTAGACCCTGATTATTGTCTACAACCTTTTTTGCTTTTATTAATGTAATTGCTGTTAAGTCCCCACTAGTTGGTCAAAAAACAAAAATAATATACAGTATAACAAAGAAAGTGGAAATGAAGTGTAAAGTAATTGTCAAAATGTTGAGATTACCTGAAACCTGACTATAAAATTGAATTGTGTGCCTCCAACTTTGTGGTAACAGTTTGGAGAAGAACCACATATGGCTGGAAAAAAAATAAAAAAAATAAATAAATATATATATTTTACAGTGAGGAAAATAAGTATTTGAACACCCTGCTATTTTGCAAGTTCTCCCACTTAGAAATCATGGAGGGGTCTGAAATTGTCATCGTAGGTGCATGTCCACTGTGAGAGACATAATCTAAAAAATAATTCCAGAAATCACAATGTATGATTTTTTAACTATTTATTTGTATGATACAGCTGCAAATAAGTATTTGAACACCTGAGAAAGTCAATGTTAATATTTGGTACAGTAGCCTTTGTGTGCAATTACAGAGGTCAAACGTTTCCTGTAGTTTTTCACCAGGTTTGCACACACTGCAGGAGGGATTTTGGCCCACTCCTCCACACAGATCTTCTCTAGATCAGTCAGGTTTCTGGCCTGTCGCTGAGAAACATGGGTTTAGGTCTGGAGACTGGCTAGGCCACGCCAGAACCTTGATATGCTTTTTACAGAGCCACTCCTTGGTTATTCTGGCTGTGTGCTTCGGGTCATTGTCACGTTGGAAGACCCAGCCTCGACCCATCTTCAATGCTCTAACTGAGGGAAGGAGGTTGTTCCCAAAAATCTCGCAATACATGGCCCCGGTCATCCTCATCATTCTTCTTCCTCCAAACACGTTTAGTGGAATTATGACCCAAAAGTTCTATTTTGGTCTCATCTGACCACATAACTTTCTCCCATGACATTGTGCTGGTTTAAGCAGGGGAACCTTCGGTGCCATGCATGATTTCAAACCATGACGTCTTAGTGTATTACCAACAGTAACCTTGGAAACGGTGGTCCCAGCTCTTTTCAGGTCATTGACCAGCTCCTCCCTTGTAGTTCTGGGCTGATTTCTCACCTTCCTTAGGATCAGTGAGACCCCACGAGGTGAGATCTTGCATGGAGCCCCAGTGCGAGGGAGATTGACAGTCATGTTTAGCTTCTTCCATTTTCTAATGATTGCTCCAACAGTGGACCTTTTTTCACCAAGCTGCTTGGCAATTTCCCCGTAGCCCTTTCCAGCCTTGTGGAGGCGTACGATTTTGTCTCTAGTGTCTTTGGACAGCTCTTTGGTCTTGGCCATGTTAGTAGTTGGATTCTTACTGATTGTATGGGGTGGACAGGTGTCTTTATGCAGCTAACGACCTCAAACAGGTGCATCTAATTTAGGATAATAAATGTAGTGGAGGTGGACATTTTAAAGGCAGACTAACAGGTCTTTGAGGGTCAGAATTCTAGCTGATAGACAGGTTTTTAAATACTTATTTGCAGCTGTATCATACAAATAAATAGTTTAAAAATCAGATATTGTGATTTCTGGATTTTTTTTTTTTTTAGATTATGTCTCTCACAGTGGACATGCACCTACGATGACAATTTCAGACCCCTCCATGATTTGTAAGTGGGAGAACTTGCAAAATAGCAGGGTGTTCAAATACTTATTTTCCTCACTGTATAT
>JBCEWE010000386.1:1272500-1415000 GCA_039877035.1 Silurus lanzhouensis
AGTTAAACGCAAAAGCTACATAAGTACACTTTTATGAGCTTAATTTGTTCTATATAGTTAAGCTAATTTTTTTTACATTTTATCTGATTAATCAACAAATGTATCTACCGATTCATCAATTATCAAAATAATCTTTAGTTGCAGTTAAAACAGAAATACAGCCTAATTTACTTGTAACTCATTTACAAACATTTTCAAAGAATATTAGACAGTAATAATAAAAAAGTCAGTCAAATTTCCGCCCCAAAACAAAAAACTTTATTTTTTTCACCCCAATCTCAGTTTTGACAAGATTAGATGTTTCAATATTTACACAAAGTTTTCTTTGGTACCTAAAAAAAATAAAAAATAAACAGAACAATATTAAGCCATCTATAGCAAATCTAAAGATTAGCTAAATGGCCACTCGCAGAGAATATAGCAGTAACTGCAGGGCTGTTAACAGGTCAAGTGGAGGCACTAATAAAAATTAAATAACAAAAGAATGTATTTCAGGTGGTGCTCAATGCTTCATTAGAATGCCTACATGCCTTTGCCTACAAAAACACACACCAAAATAAAAGTGGACTCAAAACTCATTTTGCATAAATATTCACGACTAGAACTGTCAATAAGCCAGTGTGTTTCATTCTAATTTAATTTAAGTAACATTTGAGTCTTTGTGAGATGTGTTTAGAAAATCTGAATATTACTATACAGACAGCCAATCAGAGCAAGCCTGAAGGAAATGAAATAAATAGAACTGGTTAATGATGAACGAAAATAACCAAAAAGCAATCTCACAGAAGATCTAACCTTCTGCTAAATACCCCCCAGGGTAAATTTGACATCGCTGTACTCAACACAGCACCTCAATCGCAAAAATAAACAAAAGCTAGCCTTAGATCTACTGGTCCTGCATTCGACAAACCATAGTAGAATATAAATGTGACCTCTTGCTGCCTTATATTTAATTAAATATCTGCTCAAAAAACCCTAATGGAGCCTTATTTCTTTTAAATAAATAAAACTAAGTGTGTTCAAGTTTCTCTCCTTCACCTCGGGGTCCTTATGAAGGGCTGCTTCATATCAGACTGGTCATGAGAAAGACTTCTGGTAGCCTGGCTCCACTTAATCAGCATTCAACAAGAGGACTGCATGGCAGCACAGCAAAAAGCACGTAAGCACCATATGGAGACTGGAAACATTTAGAGGGCGTCGTGTTAATCCGAGTGCTGGAGACTCAGAGGGCATACTCAATGACACTGCTCTGTTTCTGCCACAGAGCTTATGTTCAATAAAAACATAGCACTACATGGCCGTAACAAGGAAGGATTCATCAGGAATCTGATAGTGACCTGTTATAGAATTCAATCCCCCCTTTCCATGTGACTAATGATTATCTTTACGACCCCCCCCCCCCAAAGTCAGCTCAGATCATCATTTCCAGAAGATCTTCTAAGATGATCCAGCAATGTTCTGAAGTGTCATTACCAAAAAACAAAACAAAACTGCAACAGATCAACAAAATGGTTGAGCGAGGCAATGTCAAAAATAAAAAATGTAGAATTTTATGAAAACAGTAGTGCTACGTTTAAACATCGATTTAAACAAAACATTTTCAAAAGAAACGATTGCCACATCCAATCAGTTTGTCTGCTGCTGCATGTAATAAACGGAGCCGATCTGTGTATGCCGCAAGGACGACATAATTTAGTGCAAGACGGATATTATATTAAGGCCATATTTTCCAGCACCATATGGTACTTCAAATGAAATGGGGAACAAAAAGGGATCAGTGCATTTATAAAATGATATACATGAGCATCAATTGGGGAAAACAAAGAAATGACAGCTTGTCCCCTTGTGTGGATTAAATTGGAAGAGGGAGGAAAAATTCTCATATATAATTTGTCTCAATAATCTGGAAGGGGAGGGGGAAAAAAAAAAAAAAAAAAAAAAAAAAAAAAAAAAAAAATACAAATTTCCAGTTCACAATATGAAACTTCTCAAAGCTGCCCGATATTAGAGATTCACCGTACATCAAATATTAGCAAGGGAAGTGTCGGGCCAGGACGAGCACTTCCTACTAACGATCAATAGATCAGAAAATCCGAATTCCAAACATAGTGACCTTGTTAATGTCTAAATACTGCTTTAAGCAGAGTTCAGTGAGCCTCAAATGATGTGTATAAAAGATGTCGAAAGAAGGCTAATACTGCACTGCAATTGTTCAATCCCCCCTCTCCCCCAAAATAAACTGAAAAGAAAAAAAAAAGTCAAATAATTATGTACATAATTACATAAAAAAATTATTAATTATTTACAAGAAGATATGTATACATGGCAACGATTGGACTCTTTAGAAAATGGAAATAAAAATGTATTTATTTTTTTGCTCCCTTGGCATATGAACCCTGGTGCGTGCCCACACAGAGAACGCATGCATTTGAATGGTCAATGCATGGCACAAGCTAAGAAACCCAAGCCCTAGTCAGATAAACAACAAAGCTATTCATCAAGCCCCATTGAAGGTGGATATGGGAGCTATGAAAGTGGTGAAGTTGTGACAAACAGCAGAACGGCCACTTCTGTTTTCTTAGCTGTGAAAGTTAAAAGCTACACTACACCGGGAAGATGACATAAGTAAAAAGAGCCATGATGGCGGCGCTGATGAGGCAGGAGATGGGCACTGTCACAAACCAGGCCATGAAGATGTTGCGGAAAAGACGCCAATCGACGGCTTTACGGGAACGCATCCAACCCACGGCTACCACAGAACCCACCTAAAGGAGAGAGGAGATGGATGCTTATTAGACATGATCCACCATTAGGCTCAACTACATTACAGTACAATTAAGCATTCCGCCATTTCTTCAGTTTGATATCATCTAATCCAACATAGAAGATATGTAGCAAGTACCAAACCAAAAGTTTAAATACGCCTACTTTATACAAATGAATGCTTGAAATAAGCCATGCCAAGAAAAAAAAAATTGAGAAAGATTTATCTATAATCTATATATATATATATATATATATATGAAGCAATATATGCATAATTGAAAAGAACAAACTTTTTATAGAGCTAAACATTACATGAGCTTTGTTTCCTTTTTTTTTTTTTTAAACTGGGTTTAATTTATTTATATCTTCCACCTGGCCAATATCCAATCCATCTGGAATTGGTTTCGGAAAATAGTGTTTCCCCTGAACTGTAAATATTTACATATACATATGTTTATACATAAACTTAATATTTGAAATGAATGTGTTGTTTCCTTTTGTAAGTTTATTATTAAGCTCTAACAAAAGAGAATACATGGCTTTACTGCGGATTTCACACAAGCATTTTCATGCCTACAACACATACATCATAATTTCAGACATCTGACCTTGCTTTGACTTTTTTTGATCAATCCCAAAATCAGATAAGTTAATTTTTTTGGTTACAATGATAATTCTATAAAAACCCTACAAACACTGTCACTTGTTTTGAGATAATAATAAAAACAGAATGGATTAGGGACTTTATCCTCCATGTGACTGACTTATGACACTCTTTAGTAGTCCATTTGTAAAAGCCTGAATTAAATTAAGCACTGGATGATAGTAAACTTCTTCGTGTGTGTATGTGTAAAAAGCAAAAAAGTATTTACATATAACCTTCTTACTATTTATAAAAGAAATAAATTGTAAATAGTAATAAAAGGCATTATAAGAAAGATTTTTTTTTCAGACAACACTACCACAAGATTGGTGTGGAAAAACAAACTCCCGGTTTGCACCCTGTAGTTATCCTCCTACACTGCAGTCTGGACTCCTCCACCCCATTCAAATGAGTCTGTGCCATTGGCCTGCTTTGCATCAGGTCATGTTTGCATAGTGTGTGTGACTGTGCAAGATTCGTTCATTTACCTTGCAGTGGGTGGTGGAGACGGGCAGACCGATGTTGGAGGCGACGACCACAGTGACTGCTGAAGCCAGCTCGATGCTGAACCCACTGTAAAGACAAAACTGAGTTTAGAACAATGTAATAAAGTGAAAAGTTCCACATGTCACAAGGATACAAAAAGACAAAAATAATAAAATCATTGGAAATATTGGAGCATCAAAGTAAAAAAGCTTGAATGTAAAATCAAGTAAGAGAGGGAGGGGAAGAAGAAAAAAAAAAAAAAAAAAAAAAGCACATGTATAAATAATCAGTACAAACAAATGAGTGCACACACCTGGAGGGAGTGATGGGAGTGAGGTCTCGGCCCATTGTCTGGATGACTCTGCGGCCCCAGACCCACAGTCCGATGCAGATGCCCACTCCTCCATACAGCAGCAGCCAGAGAGGAGTCGGAGCAGTGGTATTAACAGAGCCGCTCTGATAAACCAGCCACAGTGCCACCAATGGTCCAATAGCGTTACTGCATGAGGGCAAGATAAACAAAAGGACAAAAAAAAATTTTTAATATTTAAGCCTGCGATCTTGTGGAATGGTTATCGTGCAAACATGTAGGTACAGTGGAACCTCGATACTCGTGACCTTGACACTCTCGTTTGATGGTTCGTGAATTTTCATTTATAATCGGACTAAGCGTGGCTCAAAAGTTCGGAGAAACATTTCAAAACAGTTTGTACTAATATTATGCAATTTATTAAATAAAAGGGTCATAGAACGTAACCCCTGTGAGTATCGAGGTTGCACTGTATTTGTTTACAGTCCTGATGAGGTTATGCAACAAGTACACAAACACTTTAATTTCCAGATCAAAACAAGAACATAGGTAAGGACAAGATAAACTGGAAATTTGGAATGACAACATTAGATGAAATAATATTTGATTAAAATCAAATAAATTTAATCAAATGATTAAATAATTTTATGTATCCAATGTTGTAATTCCAAATCTACAGTTTATCCTGCCCTTTGCTCTTGTTATACTTAAGCAATTACATGACCATGAAGAAATGATTATTTGCAATAAAAATAAAAAAAGAATCTGCTTTGCATTTAGTGTATTAGAACTAAAGCTCTCCCGTACCTGACATCATTTCCACCATGAGCAAAAGAGCCAAAGCAGGCAGTAAGAATCTGCAGGAACTGGAAGAGTATGGAAACTTCAGGTTTATCTGCATCAGTCTTTTCTTCCTCCAGCGAACTGCTGTTGCTTCCTCTATCCTCCTCTTTTATCTCAAGGGTCACTTCTGCATCTCCAAGGCCGTCTTCGGGGGCACCATTCTCAGCCACAGCATTGCAGTAGCTCGTGTAGCTGTCCATGCGGACCCTCTTGCGCTCTTGCACCTTGTCTCCTTCCTCTGAGGCACGGAAATCCGAGTCTCGGGGCTTGAACTCGCCATGGAGACCAATGATGGCCATGGTGTAGGAGGTGTAGCTGTTGTTGCGGCGGATGGGTCTGTCGCCTGTCTCGCCCATGCAGTCGCCTACTTTGGCAAGGTGCAGCTTGTGCAGCAGGTCCTTGTAGAGACCAGAGTCCTTGTGGACAGTGTGGTACTGACTGTAGCCGTTGCTGGGGGCGGTGGGGCCGTTGTTGAACTGAACATGGACTGATTTAGAAGCTGATCAAAAGAAATGTATAATTATAATTAATATATTGATAATATGGATAAAAGATAATTTTATTTTTGTCTCTTTGAAAGCACTATTTATTATACGATTGCTTGAGTGACTTGGGGATATCTAATTTCCGGTGGATGTCTGTGCAAAATTTCCTCTGCCTCAAAACTTACCGCTCCCATTGCTGATTTCACCCTCTTTTGGTTCGAAGTCATCAGAGTCTCCTATGTCAAAAGTGACTCTACGTTCTTCACAAGGAGGAGCACTGGGGGTCAGTGTGGATGTGGGCACCTCAGGAACATTCTTGAGGATGGGACAGTGTGCCTCCACCATTTCCCTCTTTTCCATTAGGGGACTTTCTGAAGGGCTAGAAGATTTGATCTCACCTGGAAAAACAAAGAGGACACAAAAAATATAATAAATTAAAAGGAGGGCAGAATGACAAACATTCCCGATTCTTCACACAAACACACAGGTAACAGCGTGATCTTTGCAAATATGCTTCACTGCAGCCAAGTTTCAAAACAGTGTTATTACGGGTGTGTACTGAACGCAATCAAACACTGGACGTCTGAAGACATCCTGCCAAAACCAATATGAAATGCATAGTATTTATGCATTTACATAACACCAACGACCCCGTGTGTCAACCTTACATTGTACATACGGTTTACATTTTCAGCTACATTGTTCCCTCTATTAATGCTAATTAGAATTTTTTTCTATGTTATATTGCATTGTTAAGAATTATTTTAATGTAGGCATTTAAACTACACCGATTTTAAAACCCCTTGCTCCACTTTTTGTTTCTAATCCTGTGCTAGAACGTTCTCAGGTCTGTTTGTCATGTTGCTTTAACCAATTATCAAGGTCCAACATCCTTGTGGCACGTGATTGACATGGTCAAATGTGCAATGGTACAACGTTTGACATTTGCCTGCAGTAACCTCAATGCAGAGTCTGAACAGGGTTAGTGTCTAAGCAAAAACTATTCTAATCCACCAGGTAAAGTCCAATTACTGGATAACTGACCCAATGACATCACTGACCCGGTCTTACACAAGCAGCACAACAGAATTACAAAGCAACAACAGTGTTTAATACCCCAGGGCAAAGGCTCAGGATTTTTTCAGAGCTAATGTGATTGAAAAGGATCTCTTAGCGGCTTGTCAGTCACATGACCACTTCCGAACAATCCGAGGCCACGTCAGTGTGGATCGTAAGCACTGAATAATTTACACCATCTAAAGTGTTTAAGAGTCATTATCAAGATTAATCATATAAAATACATGTAGCCTCATTTGCAGCCACGTGGCAATATTTTGGACAAAGGTTGTGTGTATGGGAAGAACAAGTTAATAAATAAATGAGTTCTGCAATTACAGATTTAAAAGAAGGCTTGTTTATAGCCCACATTTCTAAATGCTGCTTGGCCACAATTATTTGCAGTCAAATTTCTTGTCATTCATTTAGGCACCATGTGGGCTGAAATAATTAACACCTCATATTTGAGTTTAAAGCGAACCACACCATCACATGATCCAACACAAACTAGAGAGAAAAAAACTTTACTTACGCTTAATTTTTCTCTTGAGGTAGGGGCAAACAGCAAACCAGACGATGAGTCCAGTGAGGATGGCACATCCGATGGAGAGGACAAGAGTTCCCCACCAGGGCAGCGCATCAAATCCCAGCACTGCGGGGCCAGCGTAAATACGAGAGAGAGGGGGCCGAGAAGGGGACCAGGGGGAAATAGAAAGAAAGAGACGAAAGGTGGTTTTGAGACAAAAATGGCAGCATGTGCTACCGGAACAGATTTCTGAAAGGAATCATTCAAGGGTGAGACTGAATTACTTAATCCTGGCTGTTAATAATGTTAGCACTGGAGACACATGAGGAAAATAAGATATGGTGTATATAAAACAGGAAAATTTGGATCCTGCGGACTTCTTTGCTGTTAATAAAAATAAATCAGATGACGATTAAAACTAGAGTTAAAATGACTTCATAAACCACCTCGACGTCATCTGCAACCACGTGGCAAATGTGGCAGGTAGGTAACAAGTGCAAAGTCTGGCATGCGATACCACCAAAGAGATAGCAAAGCGTGAATAGCAGCAAAATGCCGCAGTGGCACAGGCCTGTTAATGATCTACACAAAAAGTATATTGCTAGAAAGACTTCAGGGTTGCAGATCACCTGCTGGATAGAAATTAAGATCAGAGGAAAGGCATACAATTGGTTCAGAAATTTTAAAGTCATACCCAAGGATGAAAATGCACCAGGATAGATTAATTAGAGATAGCACAACTGGACTGACTTAAGTTTGCCTGCCATAAAAAAAAAAAAAAAAAAAACATACAAAAGAAAAAAAGGACAATTAAATACAAATGTCCCTACGTGAGCCAAATCATTCTTGTGCCAAGACTGCAGAAAGCGAATGTGATCAACATAGTGCTGGCACAAGACATGGCCGTTAGACTAAACTTTGCTATGTGTGAAGTAAAAACACAAGTCAGCAAACCCGGTGGTGCTTTTTTTGGGGTTTTTTCCCTGAAAGAAAAAAAAAAAAAAAAAGGACAGGGAGGGGGAGAGATGAATGCGTGTAGAAATGTTCTGGACGAGACCGGTTACAGCGAGCAGTGGCTCTCCGCCTCCTGCACTGACTCACGTGCTCCTGCAGCACACTGCTGTGACTTGCTCCACTTACACTAATAAAAGAGAAAGAACTGTAGGCGGTGTATTATTTTTTTTTAAATGCTACTCTTTCACATGACCGAGTGCCTCATGGAAAAGGCTTAACAGGTGTGTGAGAACGAGGGGAGGAGGTCCAGATAGTATCAGCTGAACAAAAACAAACATTATAATCCAAAAATTTGAGACTTTGAAAATATTTTTTGTTTGTGTTGGGAAAAGAAAATGGGAGGAAAACGAGTGGCAAATCCTGTGTTTACTGTGGTTTAAGTTTAAAAATAATAAATTGGAAGGTATGCACTGTTCGTCACATGAGAATGATGCATTAAAAAATAAGGGATGCTGCTGCACCACAACCACGCCATGGGATAAAACAGAGAAAACGACTGCAGCTCAACTTAAATACCACTTTCACAGACTATAAACCCCCAACTAAAACCACAGCTTCTGGTGTAAAACAAGAGCTCTTTTTCCCCTCAGAGACGGTGGAGTGCCAAACTTTATTGCCATCACTGTCTGATGACTATTTATGATTTATTTGGAAGAAAAGGGGCAGTTGCTTTTTGGTAATGCAAAGTCTGGTATAACTTGTTTCTGGTCTAAAGGGGACGTGTTTACTACTGAAAAGCCATTTGTCAACATGGAGGAGAATAAAAGAAGACTATAGATAATATTTGCCTATTACAGGAAGGCAATCCAACATGTCTTTTCAGCAACAGGAAATCACAGACCTTTATCACAAAGATAAATCAGATCTTCTCATGGTTCCCCATGAAATCTTTCTTCGGATTTCCTAAGAGAGCACTAACGAGGTTTCAAACAGTCATTTATGTTTCAAGTCTATTTCAGATTCATAATTAGTTATAAACAGATATACTGTGATTAATGCAGTTAAAACTGGTTTAAAAAAAAAAAAAAAAAAAAAAAAAAAAAAAAAAAACATTTTACATGAAACATTTTCACAGATTTTTTTCCCCCTCATCATATAATTTGATTAAAAGGGAATGCTCTACTCTACACAAACCTTGTAAAATCACAAGAGCCTCGTTCAGTTGTCACAGTGCCACAAATATCACAATATAAATCTCACTATAAAAATATCTTCAAACATCCTAAAGGAAGGACAATTTTCCCCTCCACTTTTTTACAGCTCTCAATATTAACCTTCTCAGACAAGGGACTCCAAACTGAATCTGAACACATTAAATGAGTCATTCCTCAAACTTAAGTCTCCTTAGATAAATTAGCACAATATTTTATAAATATACTATATTTTCAATTTACATTTATTTGTTGGATGTGTTTAGTCTTCAGGTGTTTGCAAAATAACTTGGGTGTTTATCATGCACTGCGGTTTATAAGGCCTTGATAAATGCAACAATAAGAATGCCAGAGCTGCTTTACAAGTAAACTGTTGAGTAACATGTAACCTTGGTTGTCTCATGGCTAAAGCTCACGTGTAGCAATTGGGAAATAACATCATGCAGGTGACAAATTAGGTTATTGTGTACCAAGACAAGATATTTTTCCAACTCCTACTCTTAAGCAACCAACTCAAAAACATGAGAATAGTGTTGGCTTTGCTTTATATTGCACTTTATAGAGTTATAAAACTTACATATTGCTTGTGTAAAATACTAGAACTTAATGATTTTATTGCTGCCTAACCTGTCAGCTAGAGCATGGCCACCAGATAAGGTTTAGAGTGACACTAAAGTAACCATTCTGAACAAACATGAGGCCAGTCACCTCTTTTCAGTTTACTTTACAAATCACAGGTCACACTGTTACACCCTGACTGGGCAGGATGAGGGGTAAGAGTTTGAACGATTGAAAGCATGTAAAATTTTAAGTAGGCTAGTGTACTCTCTAATGGCAAGTGAAATTAGAGAGGACTCTCCTCTGTGTGATGTAAATGAGAAGGTGCAAACTGGTTTCTTTAGCCTGTGAGCAAGCCGCCTTAACATATTCATGCGAAGCACAAACCCAGCAAGCTGACATGTGCCATGTGAGGCTTCTGGACGCTATTCATTTCACCCTTAAAATGATCATTTACCCTTTTACATAACAAAAGAAAATAATGGTGTGGGTGTGTGTGGGGGGGAACTTTCTAGGCAGAACTATTACTGCTGAATCTGGGCTTTGCTGGGATGAGGGAGTTATTTGTGTTAGTATTTCCATCAGTTTACCACTAGCAGCAGTGCCCAGCTCAGTGAGTGCTTTACAACAGTAAACAAATTTAACCTGAACTGGGCAGGATTTACAGAGACATGAGACTTCATACCACAACGAGGAAGTGCATTCTCTTTAATCCTGAACTGCTGTTTTATATAGGCTCTAACTAGACACCCTTTTTAAACAAACCAAGAGCAGTGAAATGACTCGCAGCATGCGGCACTACTCGTTAATAAGCTGCTAAACTCCTACGTGTCTTTTTTGCGCAACCATGTTATTTGCATTAAGCTTCAAGAACATTCCTCACTCCAAAGACTGCAGGGCCTCGACACAATGCATTTGTGTGATAAAATGATGGCAGTGCTTTTCAAGTCCTAGCAAGTCGATGTACCAAGTTTTGTACCACTTCAGGAATAATAAGCACGTACATATTGTGCTCAACGTGTTGCATTAATAAAAAAAAAAAAAAAAAAAAAAAAAAAAAAAAAAAAAAAACACCTGTATAGTGATACATTTAGGCAGTTGCTAAAAATACACCAATCCATGAATCCAGATGATTGTTGCAGCAAGATTAAAAACACAGCCCTCTGGGTGAGAGAGCAATGACTACATGTTTGAGAATGGTACAGACGAACTCAAGTAAACTAACTATCCCTAGAGGGCATTTGCTCATGAAGACTGGTCTACTGCTCCTGAAGCTGATCCAGAAGCAGATGACACGAAGTCAGCAAAGTGAGTCCAAAACTCTGGCGCTAATCCTCTGGTTCCGGAATTGGAGACTAAACCGAAGCAGAAGTGTTTGTTGAACTGCACAGGAGTGAGAGGTGGGGAATGACTATTATAAAAATATGAGCAGGTCTCCCATCTCTGTCTAGTTCAAATGTCATTAAACTGGTGTTTTTTTTAAATCTAAACCTAAAACCAATCATTTCTGGTGGATCAAATAAGAGCAGTCTATGATAAAAAATGTCTATGATACAAGACACTGACCATTAGCAAACAAAGAAATTCATCCCTTTTTGCAACTTTAAAGCTGTTTGTTCGGTCTTCTCACCGTTAGGTACATCACATGCAATGCGACATGCATTAGCAAGATTTTGCATAGTCATGCTTCTCTTCCTTTTATAGATATTGAGCCAAATGTCTTATTGATCCACTCAGATAGCAGCCAGCTTCAACTACCTCAGAAAAAAATAATTCTAAACTAAAAAAAAAAAAAATAATTATGCTATCGCTACCTCCTTTCTCAGGTTGACTGTTTTAAATCAGTTTGTGTGTAGTTGGGCCTGGTGGTGTAAGTGCATATGATGCACCTTCCAGTGCCTAATAAGAGTGCATACATGCCACACACTCCTATCTGTGTATCCTGTCATACTCTGGCCTGAAGCCTTCATATACGGCCCAGGCCAGCTGACTCCTTGCATTGTTGATCCCTGTAGGTAGAAGAAAACAAAAAGGAGCAAAAAAAACGCTCATTTAATGAGGTTCCCAAATGTTATGTATTAAAAAGTATGCACAGCAAAGAAAAAAAAAAAAAAGGGAAAAAAAAAGAAAAAGGAGGCTACTCTGATGAAGATTCAGTTTGATGGACGGCAAGTGTACTCCATTGATTTTATTTCTTTCCTCCGTGTTCAAAAAGGACAGAAAGCCTGATACAGAGGTCAAGATTACAAAAAAATAAATAAATAAAAAAAAATAATGCAGCACGGTCATTTCCATCTGGCTTCCTCTGGTTAGTAATCTTAATGACGTTCACAAATAGTGTTGCATTAGTCTGTTAGGACTCGTGTTAATGGGAAAGGCTTACCCATAAAGAGAAATGGATGTGACAGGAGAACAATACTCACTCGGTGCGCCTGTATACATGATGGAGAACATGTTGATTCCCAAAGTGACAGCATAGAAGACAGGCAATGCCCTGAGTCCATTGGGAACCGGATCCTTCTACAAACATGAAGGCAAAGAAAAGGAACAAAAATTAGACACCTTAACAATAATAAAGTGCAGCCAATATCAGAGTGCCCCCCCCCAATCAGTATAATATGTACAAAAAGAGAGACATCAGGTTTTCATAAAGTCTGTCTGATCTTCAATGTCCTCATTGTGACACCTCTGCCATTATGCTAATTCAACCTTTAGCGCAACTCATGGTGTGCGAACAGATTTTCTGTTCTTACCTTCTGCAAGATAAATACGCGGACAAAGTAGAAGAGAACTGCCGACATAAAGCCAGAGAGGAGAGGAGAGAGGAACCAAGACGCAACTGTAAGAGAGACAGGGAGGAAGGGGAAAAAGGGACATGAATATAGGGCAGAACAGAATCAATAGTCCTATTAAAAATTAACAGTCAAATTAATTAATCATCTCAACCCTGAATGCTAGTGATTTCATAGGCATTTAAGGACATAAATCACTGAGTAAATATTTCTAATCCTTTAACATTCATCCTTTATAAATTATTTCTGTCCATAAAAGGAGCAGGTTAGAAAAAAATCTGATGGAGCATAGATACTACAAAACAATGTTACCAACTTTTGGATGTAAGGTGAATAAATAAGCAGCATAAATACTTTCTTGATGGTCTTTAACCAGTGCAATCAACTCACTGACACTGTACATCAAGCCTTAAATTTTGCTTTATTATACATTTTTTTTTTTTTACATAATCCTTTTTTTATATAAACTGTTTAGATTTAAAAAGATCTAGGACTTACCGATTCGCAGAAGCTCAATCCACCGAACTCCCTGTAGACCTTTTGCCACTAGTGAAAAGCCGATGGTGGCTCCCACAATGCAATGGGTACCAGAAATGGGCAGTTTGAGGAAAGAAGCCAGCAGTTGCCACACAGCAGAGCCTGGAGATTTCAAGAAGAAAATTTTTAAATCTTCACTGGTAATAATATTTACGTTAAAATGTATCAATCCATTACAGGCAGGTCACTTACCAAACATCGCGCTGACTGAGCCGGCCATGAGAACGTGCTCAGAGCCGTTGTACATGTTCACGTCGATGATCCCTTTGCGTATCGTCTCGCTCACTTTGGCTCCCAGCAGCACAGATCCCAGGGTTTCAAAAATGGTAGCAAGGATGCACGCGACTTTCAGGGTGACCACGCCAGAGCCCACAGCAGTGCCAAAAGAGTTGGCAACGTCGTTAGCTCCCACAGAAAAGGCTAGGATGAAGGCTATGATGAAACCGACAATCAGGAGCCACATGTAGTCGGTCAGCGGGCCCTGAGCGACTTGGGCAATGGAGGTCATCAGTATTACTGAAGCTAAAGTTGTCGACACCATTTTGTGCAAAAGCTTTTTGATTCTTCTCTTTCAAGTTTTAAATAGCGTCACAATCTTTTAGGGTTTAAAAAAAGCTAAAAATAATCCCTTGATTTAAGCAGCATGCTAGAATTGTTTAAATAACTGAGGTACTAGTGTTGAAAAAAATGTTTTCTGAAATTCCCCTAACTTACCTACCTTCACCCTCTGCTAAAACAGCAATTTAGAGCAAATCCAGACACTACTGAGTGAATCTGCAATGCTGTAAGATGTAAACTGGCGTGTAATGCGGAGGGAGAGGGTGGAGTGAGGGGGCTATTGCTATCCTCTGAATATACTAGTGCTGCTAAAATGTGTTTTAGTTTGGCCTATTAGGCTGAAAGAACGGACATCCATTGTGCAACAGAGAAGATGGATGAATGGAAGCTCATTCCTGAAAAGTAAAAAAAAAAAAGAACAAAAAGGGAAGATTTCCCTAAGTTTATTGTTTACAGATTAACAATATGCAGTGTTTACTAATGCTACAGTCTAATTGATGCACCAGCCATGCATAGTTCAAAAACACGAGTTGTTCACACGAACACAGCAATCATATCAAAAACATTTATAAAAATAATCTTACTCTGCTTTTAATCTGGACCTGAAAGTATTCGGAAAAACAGCAGAGGACACATTTTTACAATTCTTCAGAGCACTGTATTACTTCCTTCTTTGCTACAGATCATAAGCGCTACACAATCAATTGTTACGTGTACGTCACAACACGCAGTTACCATGGAAACGGACATGCGCTTCAGTGTGGTAACATTTCTGAGCCTTCACGTTTCAGTGATTAAGTGTGCAGTATTACTGCAATGCCACCACAGTTTACAAAAAGGATCTCACAACCTTCCGAGTGCCCCATGTGAGAATGGGCTGCTTAGATACACAGTAACAGGGGTTGTTATGCAGCATGTACTGCAGATAAATTGTGTCCTGTTTGACACATCACTATGCTCAGCTCTCTCCTCAAGCAAAACATTTTGAAGGACAGATGTGTGTCATGGGAAGTAGTAGCTCAGTCGTTATAATGGACTTCCTATTAGAAGGTTGCGAGTTCAAATCTCAACACCACAGAGTGGGCGTTTTTTGGGCCCTTAAGCAAGACCCTGAGCTCAAATGCTCAGTTGTATAAACGAACATCAATACTGTAAATATAACACTTGGTACTTGTTTTGAATCACACCACCTGTTGCACTACAAACATAACTAGGGGGCGGAAAAGAAAAATAGACACTATCCAGATTCAAAACCTTTTATATATGATTTTAAAGCAAGCATCAACATATAACAGCAGAAAATATGGCTGCTGAATGGCCTGTTTTTATTGTGAAAATGTCTAGCTTTGTTAAAAGTAGATTAAAAAAAAAAAAAAAAAAAAAAACAATAGCATTGTATATTGTATTCAATTTATTGACTTATCACTGGGTTAGCTAATAATTTAGCAGTTTGTTACTACATACAGTTATGTCATACTGTAAGAAACATACGAACTGCTTTGTCGACATCAGTGACCCATTTATGGACATGGCTATTTTTTGGGGCGCTACTAATCCAAAAGGTCAGGTATTCAAAGCCCCACCCAGACGTGACCCCCCCCCCCCCCCCCAAAAAAAAAAAAAAGCAAATGGCAGCTCAGATTTCAAGCCGTGTGTTGCTGAGCTCTGCAAAAATATTCAATCTCTAGAAATAACTTGTAAAAAGAAACGAATGTACAGGGATTATGTCAGTTCATTGAAAACTTTTACACGAGGTATATAGAATACAAGGGGTTAAATGTGATCATAACCGTTTAACTACTACGTTCTATTTCCTACACCCTTCAACAATAAACCATTTCATTCTTGACTCGCACTTGAGCAACTGCTAGGTGGAGATTTTAAAAACTACTTTTGCCTGAATCCAGCCATAACAAGACACTGCATAGACTAAGCAAGGACTTAGACACATGGCAAACATGCGTCATGAACACACCAGACCCAAAGCAAAGTCTCTGGTTTGGCCTGGAACGTGCAGGTAACATCAGTGTAGGCGGCGATCAAACAGAGAGGCACCATATGCCGAGAGGGAAAAGAGGTTTTTCCACAACACGCTGACTTCACCATGCACAGCCCAATATTTACGTCTGGTATCGAATAATAGACCTTTATCCTAACTAAAAAAAAATAAAAAATTGGACACTAACAGATCAAAATTACGTCTCATTTTTAAAGTAACATACTTGAAATACTCATGTGAGCACATTCTAGTTAGTTTGGTGCCTCCTATGATTACATTTATGTAGCACCTTGACCCTGTAGAAACCTGGTGGGTTTGTTGATTAAGCAGAAGTTTGACCAAAATCCTGTTTGTCATATTTAGCTGTATGACTTTGTTGATTTTTTGAGGAACCACAAGCTGGTCTAGACTTGTATTCACCCCAAGATACAAGCTTGCACTTGTAAGACCAGACGTTTTTACCACCACCGGTCTTTTCAAAGCGAAGGTACGAATGGGATTACATTATTGCAGACATGCAGGGTGGAGGTGCTCCCATGGCCAGATGTATTCCTCAATGACAAAAGCTCAATATTTGGCCAATAGCCACGTCCTTCTGTTCACTTCCTGTTCCTGCACACTGGTCGGTTAATTCAGACGACGACGTCGTAACCAACACCCCCCCCCCCCCTTTATATTTATTTCGGCTTTAACACGTGTAAAGGAGAACAACCACGCTTATTTTGGCACTTGCACAGATCACGAAAGCGGGTAACAGCCTACATGAAAGCGTTTGGAAGCTAAATAATCCAGATCAGCCGTTTACTACGAAGCTAACCACGACTAATTCACGGAGCACGAGACCGGCTCAAGGATAATCCCAGTCTATAATAATAGCTAGTCTGGCTCCTAAATGGCTCTTACTTCATTTCCTATATAGTGCAAAAACCAATTAAAGGATCATAACGACATCGGTTTGGTGCAGTCTTCCATTTCTTCATTTCAAAACCTACTATGAATTAGTGATGGGGATTCCAGCCCTTTCTATGGAATCGAATCAATTGATACATGGCAAGAACACGAATCGACTCTACAATTAGAAAGACTTTGACGCGCTCCACAGCTGCTTTCCTGGTTATTGAAAAGAGCACACAAATTTTGTGAGCAGTGACATTCGTGCATGTATATCGTATCAGCTGGATAAACTCATGGTGTCCACACTAAGATGAGTCGACTCAAAGAGCATAGGAGTCGACTCGTGCGCGAGAATACATTGAAACAATGAATTAGTCAATCTAAAGGTAATAATACCTCACATTATTTGACGAACTGCATAAAAACCCCACAGTACAGTAGGAAATAGCAATGTTAAGCGTTTACGTGTATTATTTCATCTTTTGGTGCGTGTTATTTCGCAAGACCAGACCGGCATTCACTTTTATTACACGTGCGACACTGACAAGCGCGGAAAAAGAACCGCGGAAACAAACGGACGGCCATTTAAAAAAATACACAGTCACACTGAATTACGAAATAACACCACGTGATATTAAATAATATTAATATGCCCCTTTATACTATGTAAAATTTTTTTAAGACAACACGTTCAAGTTCCGTTCATAGCTGTAGGCGCGGTTAGCTAGCACCGACTAGCCTAGCCCGCGCCAAGACCAACCCAGAAAAATGTCATTTATCGTCACAAACTAAAATTCCTAAAATACCATTTCATAGGCAAATAGACAAAATACGTATCATAACAATGGACAAAAAGGTATCTTACCACGCTAAAAGACAGATGATATCTCAGCTTCTCTTCTTCTCCTTTTTTTTCCCCGCGCCCGCCTAACGCTTAGGTACGAGTGCCCGCGCTATGTAGTTTAAAATTAAACCGATATAAATGTCAAAATTAGACTCGAAATGAACCCGCTCGGCACCTACAACAAACTAAAAAACAACAACACGGAATCTAACACAGTGTCACTAAATTATTCTTAAACTGCTCATAACCGCCTAAAACCCGAACTCCAGCTTCTGAGGAAATCCCGCTCAGCTGCGCTCTTATATGGTCTCTCCGCTCCACGCGCTCGCCAAAGCCGGAAGTCTCGCGTTTTTTCCCCTCTCACTCGCTGTCACGCTGACGCCTGGAATCCCCGCCCACATTTCCTTTTTTGGAGACGTGTGTAAAAAAAAAAAAAAAAAAAAAAAAAAAAAAAAAAACAGAAAAGAAAAGAAAAGAAAAGAAAAAAAACCCGCACCGCGCTGGACTAAACTGGTTTGAGGCGAGCAAATGTCCCAATGTCGCTGTGTGGCTTTCTGAATTACTTTGTCTTTTACCTCCATAAAGTCTTTGTGTTATTTTACAAAATTATCCCTATCTATCTATCTATCTATCTATCTATCTATCTATCTATCTATCTATCTATCTATCTATCTATCTATCTATCTATCTATCTATCTGTCTGTCTGTCTGTCTGTCTGTAGTGTCTGTCTATCTATCTATCTATCTATCTATCTATCTATCTATCTATCTATCTATCTATCTATCTATCTATTTATCATCTGTCTATCTAACACTCCAATTCTTTTCAAACCTGTCATGTCATGACGTGATTTGATTTTAATTCTTGTACATTTTCCCCAGATCTTTTTGAATAGTTGTATTTATTAAATTGTTTAACATAGGGTGCACATGCTTCCATTAAACCACTCAGAAATACTGAGTACTGTTAAACTTTAAACCAAGTCAAGGGACAGTTGATCTTTTCTGTTCTTTCTTTTTTTTTTTTTCTGTACCGGACGTTTTTCCTGCCACTCAGCCTTTCCATCCGGACATATTTTCTTCTTACATCACCTGTAACACTAACGCTGGTTCACTATAAACCTATTCAAAAAAAGAAACACCTCTCAGAACACCTCAGTTTATCTGAAATTCATGGTTAAACTATAAACCGAGTTATAGGACGGTTGATTTGTGCTGGACACAGTCAAATTTAGGATCCCGTCAGCCAAAAGACACCAGACTTTGTCCCTCCCTTTTGGCCTTCCTATCAGCACACATGCTCTACCCACATCGACTGGTCTGCTAAAACCTTGCCATCAGTTTCTCTATGCTTAAGCAAAAATAGCCTCAGACAGTACACATTAGTAGCTCTGAATAGCTTCAGACTACACAGTAGAACATTTACCTGACACTCTCAGTAAACACTTTCGCTTAGTTACAAACATTATCTCACAAGAATGCATTTTTCTATATTGTCTGTCACAATATCTGTCTCAAACTCATTACTGAAACCTGGAATTACAGGATGTATCTATTGTTTTTTGGGGCACAAAAGGAAACCACTGTTTGTAAACATGTTTTTTCAGTGGGTATGATGGTAAGACTGTTTACTATTACTGTGGTTTCTCTGTTTTCTCTCTAATAAACACAACTGGGATGGACTAAATGGCAGAAAAATAGAATTTACTGGGAATGTTGCCTTTGCTTTAATACATTCAAACAAATATATTTAACACATTTAAAAATCATGTGTTATAGCTGTAAGCTTACATTTTTTATCAATTCAAAACATTTCAGAATCAAGGAATTTTTGCATTTCAGGGTTTCTCAGTAACAACTATTTATATATTTTTTATTTTGTGTTATGACTGCATGAGTGACTGGTGAAGGAACAGCTGTTAGCTGCTATAACATAAGTGATAACAGGAATGGTTCATGTTAATCGTCAGGATAATTTATTGAGAAATTATGGCACTGTCCTTCAAATAAATATAATAATTGTAATATCTGCTTTAAGAGCATGTTCCTTTCCAGTTATTAAAGGTTGTACACTTAACTTTGAGTTGTTGATTATTTTTCTATAACAGCATGTCCCATTATGATTTGTTTCATACTTACAGTAGCTTTGACCACAGTAAGTTTGGGAAAAATGGTTAAATTATGTTTTTTTCCCCCTCCACATCATATACAGTGGGGAAAAAAGTATTTAGTCAGCCACCAATTGTGCAAGTTCTCCCACTTAAAAAGATGCGAGAGGCCTGTCATTTTCGTATTTCTAAATACTTATTCTCCACCATAATTTGCAAATAAATTCTTTAAAAATCAGACAATGTGATTTTCTGGATTTTTTTTCTCATTTTGTCTCCCATAGTTGAAGTGTACCTATGATAAAAATTACAGGCCTCTCATCTTTTTAAGTGGGAGAACTTGCACAATTGGTGGCTGACTAAATACTTTTTTGCCCCACTGTATATCAAGCTGTATTTTTTAACTACATTGCTACCTATGGTAGGAATTTTTAACAAACTCCTTTTGTATAATAACCACAATATTATGGTAGTATTATAGTTCAGAGTTTAATAACTATGATTATCATAAGTACCACAGGTAATCCATTGTAAACTGTAGTGTGTATCTTATAAAATATATACAAAATATCTAGTTTACTCTAAATGATTGTTTATGGTAGCTAGGGACTTAAAGTGGGATTTTAGATATGGATGAGATCCTACTGCTTTCACGGGAACTAACAATGAGGAATCAGGAAAGTTTTCTGTATGTGTTATTATTGTGGATCTGAAAATATTTTCTTGGCTACAGAATCCATTTTTCTTTCATCTATAACACCAAATACACTTTTTGACATAGGAGAATAGATTTCCTATTATCTAAAAATAAGGGTAAAAACACATAGTGTATACACTGATACAATACAAACTGATACAGAGATTTCATTATACAATTCTCCACATCTTTTATATTTCATATTAATACTGCACTGTTGTAGAATTATTATATGCATTTACATGTACGCCATTATCCAGAGCAACTTACAATTATAAAGCTTATATAACCTCATAGATTAGGCGTATGGGGTCCTGCTTAAGTGCATAGCGAAAACAACAACCTGGCTAATCAGAAATAAACGGTTCTGTTCTATAAGCAATATATATATATATATATATATATATATATATATATATATATATATATATATATATATATATATATACAGTGGAACCCGGTTATCTCGCCCTCGGTTACCTCGACAACCCTATTAAGTCGACGTTTTTGAAGTGGAACCGCCAAATTCTCGCTTTTTCTAAGCATTTTTTATCGGTTTATGTAGCCAAACCCTAATATCTCGAGCACAAGGGGGGAAGAATTTGCCATTTAACGTCTATTATCTCGATGCAGCCGCAGAAGAACTCGCGGAAGTGGCGGAAAAATCAATGCTTACAGCTGCTACAGGTGTTGTATTGTATACTGGTGAATCTCTGCTGTTAGTTAGTGCTAGTGTTCATAGTGTTAGTCGGGGCGCGGCGTGGCTTTGGAAAAAAAAGCGCAGCCGTTGAGAGAGTGCCGGTGGGAAGACACGTACCGGGATACACATGCGCGATAACAACGACCGCCGTGAACCAACATATACCAACAATAACGGACGGTGAGAGTGTGGAAGTTTAAATAGGAGCTGGTGGTGATGCTAAACGAGCTCCATATGTGAGAAAGCGGCCGAGAAAGCACCTGCCACGCTGAAGGGGGCCGAAGGGGGCGTGGCAGGTGGATTCCTGACAGATAAACATGTACTGTATGTATTTTTTATAGCATGCCTTCATCAAACAAATCGCAGCAACGCTGTTGTGTAAAAGAAACCTTCAAAAACACGTGCATGCACATTCTCATTTATTAACGCACATCATGTACATAAAGAAATTTCAAGCACGTTAATATATTGCCGCCATTTTGATTTTCGGTTATCTCGATCATCGGTTACCTCGATGCTTTTTGGCGACCCCCTAGGACATCGACATAACCGGGTTCCACTGTATATACAAAAACACACCAGAAATTGTTATTTATTAATGTAATATCTATAAAAGAAAAATCTGTAAAAAAACAAAAAAAAAAACATTTTTATTACATAAAAAATATAGTTAAAATAATATTTATTTAATATTTAATAGCACATATTTAAGACACTGTAATGTTATGCAAGCTGCATAAGCTGTTACATAAAGTTCTCAACACATTTCCTCCTAATTTCAGGGTTTCAGTGAACTCACAGATAAGAATTTTTTTCATGTTTATATACTTTAGCATACTAATCATATATAATCCAATTCTTGCATAAACTTGCATGAAATATTTTCCAGCAAAAACAGGATGTGCCTTTAAACAAGCAGAATTTGTTTTTAATGATTATTAACACAACAGTTAACAATTACCTTGAGTCAGTGAGAACATTTTCCACTGAACTTCATAAAGCAGACATTAGTATTACAGTTTTTCTCAGTTCCTTTGGAAAGTTTCTCAGATCAGAAATGAAATTCTCGAAACTACTTGTTCAACCTCCACATCATTTAGTCATTTGTGCTGACCATAAGAACTTTTCTTTTTGCTTTGATCAAATTGTGAATGCTTTTATACATTAATTTAATTGATTGTGTACAAGTGTCTGCTGTTTCCTACATTATCAGTTGTTTTATGTTCATGTTGATCAAAACATGCGGATGATTCTCTGTGGCGACCCTTAATGGGAGAAGCCGAAAGAAAGTTGTTGTTGTTGAATGTCACTAATGACGAAAGTATAGCATCAGATCAACCAATAATCAACTAGTTCTCTAAAACAGGTCAAATGTGAATCTTGTAAACCTTCAGTTGATGAGTGAATACAGACAGAGCAAAACATAGAAGTATAAATTCTGAAAATAGATGAACAAATAAAAAACAAAAACGAACACTTGTACAGGAAAGTAGAAGTGTAAATTCTGTCCGGTCTCTTGCAATCATTGTAAATAATTTGTTTAATCAAATAAATGAATCTGTGCTGCTAAAATTTATAGATGACACAGAAATAAGTCACATTTTGTGCATTTTCAGTCACTGTGATCCAAACCATAGTTTATATCAAGAAATCCTGAAACTGTGCGCCATCATACTGACAACACGACTAAACATTTTGATGATTTTGTTTATGAACAGTGACTAAGAGACTTTTCATTCTTATGTGAATGAGATGTTCATTGACATAAATACTTACTTTTGAGAGATGAACTGAGGATTTTGGGAAAAGTACAGGCTTGTGCAAGAAATCCAATGTGTTTTGTGCTTGTACAAATTGTTTTAAGAAATGCACTTACTGATTTGCAAATATTATGGATGATTCGAGAAATGCTCCAACTAAGAAAAACTGTAATATTAACATTTACACCAGTGCCTTTAAAATATCAAACATTGACCGAAGACAAAGATCAGGTCTCTGGAGTTCTCTTGAAATTTCAGCCTCATGCACATGTCTGACATAAGGTTATCTGTGTGTGTGTGTGTGTGTGTGTGTGTGTGTGTGTGTGTGTGTGTGTGTGTGTGTGTGTGTGTGTGTGTGTGTGTGTGTATCACTGTGTCTGGGGTGTTTCTGCTGTACTCTGTGATAAGCAGTACAAAATGTGCCCGGACAAGCTCCCTGAAATCACCATGCAGTACAGAGAAATTAAAGATCTTGTGTGTGATTATTAGCAGATTATTACATATTAGATCAAATGACTGGTCCGAAAAAATTTTAACTGATTAATTAATTAATTCACTAATTCTCGTGACAGGTTCAGGGTAAGATTAGGTAAAATATTCTGGTTTAGAATGCATCTGAAAGAGCCCACATTTCCACATTATAGCGCATTTCTGTTTCTTGCTCTACCACAGGTGCATCTCAATAAATTTGAATATCATTAAAAAGTTGATTTATTTTAGTACTTCAATACAAAAAGTGAAACTTTTATGTTGTATAGATTCATCACACACATACATATATTTCAAGTGTTTATTTCTTAAAATTTTGATGATTATGGCTTACAGCTAATGGAAACCCAAAATTTGGTGTCTCTGAAAATGAGAAAAAAGTTCAATATCTGAGACTCGTGGTGTCACACTCTAATCAGCTCATTAAATCCAAACACCTGCAAAGTTTTCCTGAGCCTTTAAATTGTGTCTCAGTCTGGTTAAGGCTACAGAATCATGGGGAAGACTGCTGACTCGACAGTTGTCCAGAAGACGATCATTGACACCCTGCACATGGAGGGTAAGAGACAAAAGGTTAATCGCTATAGAAGCTGCTGTTCACAGACTGCTGTATCCAAGCACATTAATGGAAAGTTTTGACGCGTTCCTCGTGTCGAGCCGCTCCTGAACCAGAGACAACGTCAGAGGTGACTTACCTGGGCAAAGGACAATAAGGACTGGACTGTTGCTTAGTGGGCCAAAGTCGTCTTTTCAGTAAAAAGCAAAGAATGTTTTGCATTTTATTTGAAAATCAAGGTCCCACAGTCTGGAAGAAGAGAGGAGAGGCACATAAGTTGCTTGAGGTCCAGTGTAAAGTTTGTACACTTAGTGGTGGTTTGGGGAGTCATGTCATCTGCTGGTGTTGGTCCACTGTGTTTTATCAAGTCCAAGGTCAGCACAGCCGTCTACCGGGAAGCTTTAGAGCACTTCATGTTTCCCTCTGCTGACCAGCTTTATGGAGATGCTGATTTCATTTTCCAGCAGGATTTGGCTCCTGCACACACTGCCAAAAGCACCAAAAGTTGGTTAAATGACCATTGTGTTGGTGTGCTTGACTGGCCAGCATACTCACCAGATCTAAACCCCATAGAGAATCTATGTGGTATTGTCAAGAGGAAAATGAGAAACAAAGGTCAAAAAATGCAAATGAGCTGAAGGCCACTGTCAAAAAAACCCTGCACTTCCATACCACCTCAGCAGTGCCACAGACCGATCACCTCCATGTCATGCCGAATTGAGGCGGTAATTGAAGCAAAAGAAGCCCCTACAAAGTATTGAGTGCATATACAGTAAATGGACATACTTTTCAAAAGGCCAACAATTTACCAAAAATGTTTTTTTGAAGTATGTGTCTTATGAAGTATTCTAATTTTTTTTTTGATTTAATGGATTTGATAGTGAATTGGTGGGCTTTTGTTAATTGTGAGCCAAGAAATAAACACTTGAAATATGTCTGTGTGTGATGAATCTATATAATATACGAGTTTCACTTTCTGTATTGAATTACTAAAATAAATAAACTTTTTAATGAAATTTAAATTTATTGAGATGCACCTGTACTTTGCTAAATTCATGTTCAGTTTACACATGAGAAGCAACTGAGCTCACCTGAACTGTAGTAAACAGAAAGAAAAAAGGGCGCCTCCTGGTGGTCAATTTAAAATATCGCTCGTCCAAAACAATTTGCTATGAGTTTTTACTGTATTATGTAGTTCCACATGCTGTGGCTCTGACTTAAAGGACAAACACTTGCAAATCCTTTATTTAAGAAGAAGAGTTTAACAGTTCCACTATTTAATCTCAATCTAACCCTACCACATATTTGTTTTAATGACCTATTACATGATGCTACATATAAATAACATTTAAAAAACTCTATATGCAGGAAACTCATTTGTAGGAAAGATATAAAAATAACAAACAATGCAGAAATTTGGAAACAATTAGTCAACTTTTATGGTTTTAGAGAGACACATGCATGTTTCTTCTGTTCAGATGCAACAAACTCGGTAATGTAACGGTATGAAAATTTACATTGAGTAAGCAAATATATAAATGTATAGATGTTGCACTTTATTTTCATAAATAAATCCCCCCTTAGCATCAATACCAGCTTTACACATTATTCGCATTTCTCCAAACATTCAGCTAAGATACTTTGTTATGCCTCTTGTAAAACTTGCCAAAGGTGTTCTTTACTAGCTGGAGATTTCTTTCTTGCGATCCAGTTCATCCCATAGCAATTCAATAGGATCTAGGTGCGGTGATTCCAGCTGACTCCAGCTGCAGCCCACAAGGAATTGCATGGTGTTGAAGTATGGAATGGTTGTCATGTTTGTTTCTTTTACCCGGAATATGTCTCCAACCCTCCCTGCTCCAAAGCAACCCCAAATCATTAAGCTTCCACCTCCATGTTTGACTGTGGGTGTGAGTAAGTCTGCTAACATCTTCTCTCCTGTTCTCTGTCTTACATACGTTTTTCTGTAGAGCCAAAAAATGTCCAATTTGCACTCATCTGTCCAATTTCTTTCAGTCATTCTCTGTTCAATCCTTGTGTACCTTTTACAGGGTTGGTGCATGTGGACAAAATAAATATGCATGTCTCTTAGACATCATTAAAGATTGTGTTTCCAAACTTTTGGGAGGCTCTGTATATATATATATATATATATATATATATATATATATATATATATATATATATGCTGTAAACATGCACAAAAAGTACAAGCATTAAGTGACAAGTGTAAAGAAAAAAAAGAAAAAAAAAATTGTTGGGAAGAATTGTTACAAATCTAACATTTTACAATAATCTAAAAATATATATACACATTGAATTTGCACTTGCAGTTATAGGGTTCATGTTGATATCGAGTAAATTAAAGCTGGTCGATAAGCATTGTGCAAACTATTATCAGGTGGCAAGATAAATGAAAAGTGTATCAGTCAGGTGTTGGGCCAATACAATTTCCCAAAACTGCTCCAGAGTACTTTGGATTAGTATCTGCAAGTCTCTGGAACTCTCCTGGAGAGATATGATGATGGTGGTGAAACGTAGTGTCTAACATGTTGCACCAAAATCTCCTATTGGCCCAATAGAAAAGTCATGGTACATGATTTACATAATATTTGTCCTCATTAAAGTCATTTAGTGAGCCATAGCACCCTGTGGATGGTGGCAGGATCATCCTGGAAGAGAGACCACATGCATAGAAGCAGTATAGAAAGGCTTCATCACTCAGAAGAACTGCAGCAATGGTTAGGCTTAGAGGAATGAGTGAAGCCAAACCAGCCAGAAACAGCATGTGTTCCTTTTAATTGTCACCCATGTGTAAATCATAACACATTTGGCTCCTGTGGCTGTGTTGAGTTCAGTGTCTCAAACAAATCTGCTGAAGTGGTTCGTAACACTATATAACATACTTGTGTCTGTTCAAACAAATTATTACCGGAACATTTATGGTCCCTCCACAGGTTTGAACATTTTAAAAGAGAATTGTAAGTTAGTTCTAACTTTCTATCTTTATTAAACGCATATGACAATGCCAAGATGGCCTTTTAAAGAAAGATTCTAAACATGCAGTTTACACGATGCAAACCTTTAGTCATATAAAGAAGCAACTGTGAAAAAGGCAAATATAATTCCTTTAATTGGAACTACATGCTTCCTGGCTCACCCTTGAGCCTGAGCTACTGTTTATCTTGAGTTTCACATGTTGTTCCCTTGTTTGAATGGGTTTTCTCCTGGTTCTCTGGTTGCATCCCACTTCCCAAAACATTCCAGTAGGTGAATTAATGACTCTCCACTGCCCTAGATGTGAGTGAGTGTTTGAATGTGTGTATGATACAATGCAATGGACTGGCATCCCATGCAGACCGTGGCCTCACCTAATACCCAATGTTTCTGATATTGGCTCTAGATCCATCTCAATCCTGACAATGGATAAAGCATCATAAAACAATGCATTTTGACATAAAGGTAATACACTGTGTACAGTGTTTGACCTTTTAACCTTCACATGTCACTTGCAGTCGTTCTACCAGTGAGAAATTAACACTTTTTCTGTTAATCTCAAAGCTTATGATTTATATATATATATAAAGTTTTCTTCATTTGTCCAATAATTAATAGCAATGATTTCTTCTGGTCAGTGTAATAACCTTTTAAAACGATTTAAATAAGGACACATGCAGAATGCTAGTGCTGATAAACAGTGCAGTACGCACACTTCCTGGAAATGTGACCATGGGCTGAAAGAACCACTCAGCATCGTCGAAACGATGTGTAGGCGGTCCTTGAACGCACGTTCCGTGCGTTAAGTTGACAGACACTCGAGTGGACCAATGGGATTCTTTAGGGTACCGTTTGAGTGTGACAATATGGAGGCAAACGTGCGCTGCCTCTGAGAGCATGAGGACAGCAGGAGTGAAGAGTTAGGATTAAAAGTAGTAGGTGAAAACGGTGAGAGGAACGAATACTATGAAATTTAATTAACTTTAATGCAAAATATTGCTGCGTTGCGCATCGTTTTGTATGGTTAAAGCACTTCCTGTTTGGGCTTTCGCAGTGTCCAGGGGGCTAGCTAGTTAGCTAATGTCAAAGTGTTCACACCTCCTGTAACATTCTGGATTAATTCTGGATGATCGGAGTAACTTCTGAAAAGTAAAACCGTGAATTAGAATTGAATCTGTAATTGTATGCAGGACACGGGGCTGTTTATGCATTCATACATGTGATATACATGTTTGACATTGCATGCTAGCTTTCCATAATCCTATCTGGGAATCTGGCCAATCTGGGGAAATCCTCAAAGCATTGTGATCCCTGCAACTCTTTAAAGAAAGACACACGCTTGCACCAGATATGTTCAAGTCCGTCCAGTGTGTTCCTCTGTGCAGCATCAGTGCTCGTGCTGCTCGTCTGCATGGCACACCTGCTCTCAGACACAGCAGTGGAGCAGCACCACATGGCAGGTCTGAGGCTCCTGCATGGTTCCAGTCTTTCTTCACATGGCTCCAGAGAGCAGAAAGAGGCTTTGCTGAGACCGTTCCTGCGAAGACGAAGCGAGAAGGGCTGCTGTCCATCCTGGCTGACCACTGCGGCTTTGTGACCGGGCAGAGGCTGAGGAGAGCGTTGCAGATCGCAGAGCTCTACTCGAACCTGTACTCTGAGAGGAGCAGGTGGACGCTGGTGGGCAGCATTTGGCGCCGGCTGCAGAACAAACAAGCCTCGACTGGCAAACTGCTGGCCGCCCTTGCTGGGCTTTTCCTCTTGGAGGATGAGAAGATCAAAGACGATGAGATGAGGAGGTTGGTTCTAAAAGCTGTACAAGTTTCTCCAGCTAGATGGAGTTCACCTGCCTCATCCTTATTGAAGCCCTGCTATTTATACTGGCCTGTCTTTCTTTCTTTCTTTTTTTTTTCTTTCTTTCTTTCTTTTCTCTGTCACCTGGTCTTCTCCATCTCTCTTATTCTTTCTTTGGGTTTTTTGGTTTTCTGTTTTTTTCCTCATTCTTTTTTTCTTCTCACTCCTTGCTCACGAACACCCTTCCTTTCTCCTTTTTTTCTTTAGCTTTCTCATTTCCTTTCCTTTCCTTCATTTTCTAGTTTTCTAGTCTTTTTTTGCTCCTGTTTTATGTCCCTTCCTCTCCTCTGATTTACCTGTTTTAGTTTGACACCAAGGTGTGTGTATGTGTGTGTTAGGTGTGCATGGGAGCTCCAGGCTCTGGAAGCTGTAAAGCAGCAGGCCTCTTCAGGAAAGGTGAGTGCTCAGGCTGAGAGTGGCTGGGAAATCGTGATGGAGAAAAAGACCTTTAAAGTGTGGAAGAGACCAGTTGAAGGAAGTCATCTTTTTGAGTACAGAGGTGAGCGTCACTAATGAGCCTGTCACCGTAAATGAAAGAAATTGACACTAAAATCCAGACTGATTTTCTTCTTTACCACATCCTCTGTTCTAGTATTCGGTTCCTACACCGATGTCACTCCCAGACAGTTCTTCAACGTTCAGGTACTTTGCTTCTTTATTCATTAAAACACACATCACCTGAAAGATGATCATCTCTGGTGGTTTTGTTTATAGTCGTGACCTTTCCGGATGTGAGTTAAGTTTAGATGCCTCTGTGTGTTTGCCTCTGCTCCAGTTGGACACTGAATACAGAAAGAAGTGGGATGCACTGGTGATCAAACTGGAAGTGGTGGACCGGGACCTGAACACAGGCTCAGAGGTTGTCCACTGGGCCACACATTTCCCTGTAAGACAAGAAACCTCTTTGTATGGTGTAGTTTTTAATTTCACACAGCATTTTTTGTTTGAAACGTACGTGTTATAGCTGGAGCTTAATGTTTTATATTATGTCAGGAAACCTTTTCAGTTTATCAGAACGTTTTGTGTCTTTTTATTAAAGGAGTAACAGAATGGCCCATACATTATATATGTATACGAATTTGTATGTATACATATACGAATTTACTTTTATATACATCAGTGTTTACTGTCTATTTGCTGTAACAGAATAATAGTGTAGATTTTGACATCAGGTGCTGATTTAGGTGAGGTGAGTAGACCCGGGCTGCAGTTAGTGTTCCAATGCATCCTAAAGATGTTCATAAAGGGTGGAGATCACACAGAAGCAGCAGAAGATCTTCCAAAAATGTTATGCTAAATAACACACAATACAGGGAATAGGCCATCTTTTTTTCACACACTCCCTTCGTTCAGGTTATTGCATGGCTGAAATGTTTTTTTTTTCTGCACAGTATCCGATGTACTCCCGAGACTACGTGTATGTGCGCCGCTACGAAGTGGATGTAGAGAACAACCTGATGGTCCTGGTGTCCAGGTGAGTGTTTTCTCTCTGATGACGCTACATGTGATTACGTTTGTGCATCAGCATCTACATTGTTTCGAGTGTGTGGTGTGTGTGTGTTAGAGCTGTGGAGCATCCTGCCATTCCTGAGACACAGGAGTTTGTCCGAGTTCACTCCTATCGCTCCAGGATGGTCATCCGGCCCCACAAGTCCTTCGATGAGGTAAGAGAAGTGTTTATATCTTTCTCCTCTATCACCTGCCATATCTATTAGTTTGTCTTTCCTCTTATTTATTTATTTATTTATTTATTTATTTATTTATTTATTTATTTATTTGTCTGTTTTTCTATCATATGTCCTGTATATATGTCTGTCATTCTGTTCAGTTTATCTCTTGTGTCTGTATATAAGCTGTATATATTGACTGTATTTTACTTGTCTGTGTATCTGATAGTGTGATCTGTTGCTCATGTTTCCTCAGAATGGATTTGACTATCTGTTGACGTACAGTGACGACCCTCAGACGGTTTTCCCTCGTTACTGCCTGAGCTGGATGGTGTCCAGCGGTGAGTGGGGTGGGGGGTGTGTGTGTGTGTGTGTGTGTGTGTGTGTGTGGGTGTGTGTGTGTGTGTGATTTTTAAAAGTGGATTTGCCTGAAATCATGTCCTTTACTGCCATAAGATACATTTAACTCTACACCGTGATTATTTTCTGCTGTTTTTTCTTTCATTATTACTTTTTTCCCTTTTTTTTTTTTTTTTTTTTTTTTTTTTTTTTTTTAAATCAACATTGTTTTAAATTTTTAAAAGGTTTATTACTTATCCCCCTCTTAGCCTTAGGTTTTTTCTCTGCTTTTCTTTGTGGTATCTATACCATTAAATATACATTTTTGGTTTTCTTTATATCTACCTTTTTATTAAATTTTTTCCCTACCTCTTTAACTTCTTGAAAGACCTTCCTTTATTTTGATATCTTACCTTTTCTTTCTATTCTCATATTCATCTTGATTTCTTTTTATTCCATTCTCCATTTCTATCTCGTGTTTTTTAAAATGATTTTATTATTAGTTTTTGTTTCCCTCAGTCTATTGCTCTTGTATCTCTCCATATCTCTTTTTCCGTTATTAATCTATTTAACAATGTAGACTAGTTTGTGGACACCTTGACATACAATTCCTGTTTGTGCTTTTTGAACATTAGGTTTCACATGCTTGTGGAGATTCATTCAGCCACAAGGCTGTTAGAAATGTCAGGTACTGATGTAAGTGAGGTGTGAAGGTCTGGACTGCAGTTTAATATGGTTGGGTTTAGAGCTCTATAGCAGGAGATCTTCCACTCCAACCCATTTAAAGCATATCTTCATTGAGCTGGCTTTGTGCACAGCGGCATTGTCTTGCTAGAACATGTTTGGGTCTCCTAGTTCAAGTGAAGGGAAATTTTCCCCCTTAAAAAAAAAAGAATATATATATAATTTTTCTATAATCATTTACTGCTTCATTTCTGTTTTGAGGCTTTATACATTTTTTTTTGTCTTTTTCTTTTTTTTTTATTTTGTGTGTGTGTGTGTGTGTGTGTGTGTGTGTGTGTGTATGTATATATATATATAATATTCATTCATTCATGTATTCCATTTCAGGCATGCCTGATTTCCTGGAGAAGCTGCACACGGCTGCTCTCCGAGCAAAGAACCACGAAGTTGGCGTTCACGACTATGTCGGCGTTACGAAGCAGGTGCAGCAGGCGTCTTCCGAGAGGCTGGAGGAAGAGTCGCATGCAGCAGGATCATCCCATATTTACGCCTGAACGGAAAAAAAAAAAACTCTGGCAGACGGTATAGAGGCAGGAATTAAAAAAATAAACCTAAGAGATTGGGGAGGGGGGGAGGGAGAGCGAGAGAGAGAGAGAGAGAAATAAAAAGAGGGCTTTGCCTCACCTTGCCTCGCCTCTTAGTGTGAACCTGCAGACAGCAAATGAGAATCAGAACCACACTGCTGCTACTGCTGCTGCCAAAACTGTGTGTGTGTGTGTGTGTGTGTGTGTGGTGTGTGTGTGTGTGTGTGTGTGTGTTTCTCACTGTGAGATCAGGAACCTGGTAAAGATGTTTTTTCTTTTTTTTTTTTTTTGCTTGTATACCCCCTCAACTGTGTGTTTGTTGCTCCTGAGTATTTTTACTTCCCCCAAACTACTTCTCAGGAAAAGAAAGGATAAATACGAATAAATAAAATGCCGTAGTGGAAAAGCGATCTTGCCAAGCTAGCAGCCGTTCGAATTCATGTTCTCAATTTGCCTTCCTTTCACCCAAACTTTAGTTGTGACATGATTGCGAAAAATTGTTCGAAAAAGATACCAATTCCTTTTACACAATATGCAGTGACCTTACAGTGTTTTGCCGCTATGACGTTTCCATTGTTGAAAGAACGTACGATTATGTCAGTTAACACAGTCAAGTGTTCGATTGAGTGCAGAAGTTTGTATACTTTTAGGGCAGGTTCATTTATTTACAATACAGACTTGTTTCCTGTAACAAAAAAAAAAAATCAACCTGAATATCAATGTTTGTCTTGCGGTGTATTTAAATATATATTCTCTAACCTCTAAACCAGTTCTAACTGTGCCACATAGCAAACACTGCCTTCTTCAGATCACACCATTTTCGATCGTTGTTCTTCAGGATAAAATTTTTCGTTTTCTTTTTCTTTCCTTGAATTTAATGTTTTTTAATTGTTGAGATGCAAACTTCTGCACACACTGGTCATCGAAAAAAATTGTACAGGCGTATTTTCCGCTACCTGCGAAACATCCTGAATGTAAATCCTTTCTGCCTGGAGAAGAGGCTTGGGTTCGAAAAACTCAATACACTGCAATACACATGTCTCACATTTCTCGCTTTTCATTTCACAACATAGGCGTTAACAGGCACCCATAAACACACAAACACACACACTCGCACACAAAGCGACTCTTTTTGAGGAAGTTGAAGACGTGTCCTAGCAACCGCAGTGTCCACTCTAGCACACTACACTTCCTGTGTGCTAGAATGTTATTGTGTCTGGTTATTTTCGATGAGGTTGTTATCCGTGTCTGGGCTTATCACTGCTAAACACGAGAAGCTTTCCGTTGATTGGCTGTAGGACAAGGTATCAGCCTCTGGGAGTGTTTACTTCGAAGTAGTCAAGTACAAGCACTAATGCTATGAATGCTTAATTTCAGATTGCTGAGATCATTGTATATGACCAGGCATTTATGATTGTACAGCTTCATCTCTACAGTTTCTGATCTAAATAAACACCATAATAAGGAGCATACAATACATTTATTTTTAGCACTTACAATTAAATGTAATAGCAACTAAATTGCAATTAAAACATGGACATGATAAAAAAAATTAAGCGTTTCTCATGGTGAGATATCTCAGGTTTGAGAAAGATGCTAAGATTTTCGGGTGAGATCGGGCCAAAAAAAGATGGCAGAAGCTGAAGTGTGTCCGTTCTAAACTGTTTGGATGCTGATTTGACGTAACAGAGGAATAATTTTGAGTCTCTCAATCACAAGAGGGAGGAAAATATTTAATCTTCTGCCATAAGTAAACAAGCAACCAAGTGCTTCCTGACACATTTCTGACACTACTTCCTCTTCTGAAGTGGTGAGACGAGTACTTGTCTGCTTTTTTTCTTTTTATATATATTTTTTGGTTTACACCAAATTGGAAAATAAATAAAATTCAGTATAACAGATTTTTACCATTTTGTTCATAATGAATGATATTGAAAACGTGTTTTTGTTAATATTCTGTTATCTAGTCTGCAAACTACACGTCGAGGTTAAATCCTAACCCGAGACTATTAACTTGATAAGAATTACACTTCCTGAGAATCAGGTTCATATTTCTGTGAGGAAAACGACTTCTGATTATCCCCATAAAATCTCACACTTTAAGCTGGGATTCTGTGGATTTATTAAAAAAAACTTTTATTCTGCTGTCATTAGTGAGTTAATAGTGTGGTTCCTCCCCTATACTGTCTAAGCTCCTGCAAGTTGATTGCATTTAACCTCATCCTGGTTAATGTTTTCAATGGCAGAAATGAACCATAATCCTAAAATTGTAGAAAAAAAATAATAATAAAACGAGCGATTTATGATTATGTAATATATTCTTAGTAAAGGTTTCCTTTACAGTCACAGAGGTGAAAGCAGAACTACTGAATGTGTAAACTTTGCCCTCTTCAATGCTTGAGGATTACATGGAGCCAAACCCCCCCCTCCCCCCCCCCTCACACACACACACACACATTAGATATAATACTTTTTTGTTCTTTCCTATTAAAGAATTAGCGTTCCTACATAAATATCCAACAACCTAGATGACCATGACTATGAACGTCACCACATTAATCAGCTTTATTCTCTTTATTTGTGACTTTAAATAAAAATTAGGCCAGTCCATTTTTTCCTTTAATATCCGAGTTGTAAAAGCAGCGAGATGGTTGCTTTAAAAAAAAAAAATTGCTAAATTTTTAAGAAGTGTTGAAATCATGGTCAGGCGCTGTTCGCTTGTTTGTCTTTGTCGTGATTTTTTTCTTATTAGCTTGTGCAAAATCTACAGGAAATGCGTAACACCGGTGTGTTATGTAATACATCCGAAAACAGTGCCGTGTATCAGGATACGTTGCATTAATGCATTAATGTTTTTTTTTGTTTGTTTGTTTTTTTTATTTAATATAGACATGAACTGAAAATCTTGGCCAGAAAATTCAATTCTGCTTTGGATTAATTTTTCCTTTATTGCTTTTTTTTTCTTTTATATTATATGTTTTTGTCTAGCACTTAAACATGACTGGTAGATAATATTGTAATTGCTTTAGTGTTTTTTGTTATGTTATGTTCATCATTCGCACTTGTCTAACCCAAAATGAAGCCAGAAATCTGTGAGGCCAAAACGGAAAACAGTTTGGGATTTAGTTTTAGTTTCTAAAGTACAGATATCTTTTTTCTTTCCTTATTTTTTTTCTGTTCTTTTCAAATTTGTACGTGCAAGGTGAAAAACTCAATGAACTCTTGTTTAAAACATGATACGTATTGAGGAAAATGTCACTTCTGCCAATTCTCTTGTCCAAACATTTAAATTATTGTCCATTTCTGTATCTAGCATGACAATTTGTGTGTGTGTGTGTGTGTGTGTGTGTGTGTGTGTGTGTGTGTGTGTGTGTGTGTGAGGCCTGGCTGAAAGTCTGCATGTGTTTCTATAAATTCCCAGTGACGCTTGGGGAGAAATTAACAGCTTTTGAAGGTAAAAGTGTGTGTTTCGGTTTCTTTTGATGCAACTAGTGACTGAAATTATGAGCGCTTCATTCACTTAAATGCTCAGAGTGCATGATGGTGATTTTCTGTATTCACATGAATGAGAAATTGGTAAAGCAAAAAATGTTTTTTTTGGTTTTCTTTTCCTATGTAACTTTAGATTACATTCAATGGCATTCAATTAACAATACAGTGGTTTCCGTCAACATTTGCTGTGTCCAGTACAGTATTTTTGAGATGTGTATACATGGTGGGACAAAGTAAAGAAATGGGCCACATGAACACCTTCAGTGCTCGTTTTATGAGTTGGATATGTGATACAGTTTAGGTTCTGTGAAACTTCCAACATTTTTAAACCCAACACTACCACATAAGTGTGTACATCCAAGACAAAAGTTGGTGGACACCATCATAAGATTGCTCTGTGCTTTCTGAACATCCTATTCTACATTTACTCCCCATTTGCTGCTATAATAATCCCCAGTCTTCTGGGAACATCTAACCACATCTTATACCATTGTGATCCTCCTTTTTTGTGATCATTTTGAAAAGCAGCACATATGGCTGGAAAAGGTACTACAGGGGGTCATGAACTCCTCAACCCACTGAACACCTGTGGCATTAACCGGAACCCAGACTGGAACCCAGACATCTTCAGTCAACATCAGTGCCTGATCTCACTAAATCGCTTGTATCTGAATGATCACAATTCATGCCCAGTGTTCCAAATCCAACACCACCATGACCAGGATATATTGTTTAATGAAGATGATGATGATGACAAAGATGGCTGGTTAATTCATGAACAATGAACATACAGTAGCCTTTTTTCAATGAAACACACTAGGTAGTTTAACAGTATAAAGATTTATTCTGACCAAAAAATATATAACTGTACAAGTGATATATATATATAATTTTGTGGAAAAATCATTCCATGGCATGAATACTGGCTTCTGGTAGTTAGTTTCTCCTCACATTTAGCTAAAATACTTTGCCATGCCTCTTGTGAAACTTTCCAAAGATGTTCTTCACTAATTGGAGATTTCATTGTGGCCTTGTGATCCAGTTCATCCCAGCACAACAAGCCGCAGTCCAGACAGATTTGGATGGTGTTGAAGTATGGAATGGTAGCCATGTGTTCAGCATTTCTTTCACCCGGAATAAGTCTACAAACCTTTCGTGCTTCAAAACAACCCTGAACCATTAAGCTTCCACCTCTATGTTTGACTGTGGGAGTGAGGCAGTCTGCTAACATCTTCTCTCCTTTTCTCTGACTTACATAAGTTCTTTTGTTAGAGTCAGAATGACCAATTTGACTCATCTGTCCATTGTCTTAGAGTCATTCACGGTTAAATTCTTGTGTTTTTTTCACGCACGTGTCTCAACAACCATGAAAAAACTCCAATCTTTTGACAGACACTGTATACAGTATATGGAAATTGTTGCCTCCATTAAAGTGATTCAGTGGATCCAGTGTTGGAAATTTTGGGAATATGAAAACATGGACAACATCGACGAGTCTTTCTCTTGTGTTTCAGTAGTACTGAATGTTCACATCGCTGATATGCATTATACAGTTTATCTGAACAATTCTAAGTTTGATCTTGCTTCTGAACACCATTGCCACCACCAGTGCAAACAGATCCCAAAGAAACTACACTCACTGATAGCCTGCAGTGCTCACGTTGATTTGTACATTCTTGTTTATGGTTCTTTGGTTGAAATTGACCTTCTATTTATTTTCATCTGATGAGCTATCATATTTTGTATCTGAAGTTCTATCGAAAAAAATTACCATGTTGGATTTTACTAACTCTACTATAGTAACGGTTTCTGAGGGACTTTTATTACAGTCAATACAAAGTGATCACAGAAGAACGGAGTGATACAAACTGAAAAACAGTTATACATGCACATCATATATACAGTGCCCTCCACAATTATTGGCACCCCTGTTTAAGATGTGGTCGTGGACTTCTAAAAATTCTCCTTTTTTTTAAAACAACATAGAACCCAAATGCAAAAAAAGAGAAAAATCCAACCTTTTATTTAAGTAAATAACTTTGGTGGTAAAAAAAATCACACATTTAGAGAAAAAAAAAAAACTTGAAATCATGTGTGCCACAATTATTGGCACCCCTAACAATTCCTCTAAAAAAATTTTATTGTTTTTTTTTAAATATATTTTTCTGTAGTTGCTAAGGTTGGTCAGGGTATCTAGGGACTTTTAATTAGTAATTCATGATTTCCTGTTTCCCTGGGGTATAAATATGACGTGACACAGAGGCCTAATTCTCTTACCCATTTGTCAACATGGCAAAGACAAGAGAACACACCATTCAAGTAAGGCAGATGTGTGTCGACCTTCATAAGTCAGGCAATGGCTACAAGAAAATAGCCACTCGCCTTAACTTGCCAGTATCTACAGTCAGAGGAATCATTAAGAAGTTTAAAACAACTGGAACAGTGACAAACAAGGCTGGAAGAGGTCCCAAGTTTATCTTGCCACAACGCACAGTGAGGAGGATGGTAAGAGAAGTAAAAAAATTTCCCAAGCTCACCGTCACAGAATTGCATCAAAGAGTGGCATCTTGGGGTCACAGAGTCTCCAAAACAACCATCAGACGCTCTCTACATGCCAACAAGCTGTTTGGGAGGCATGCAAGGAAAAAGCCTTTTCTCACTAACACTCACAAACGTAAACGTCTGGAGTTTGCTAAGCGGTACTGGGACTTCAACTGGGATTGTGTGCTTTGGTCAGATGAGACTAAGATTGAGCTTTTTGGCAACAAACACTCTAAGTGGGTCTGGCGTAAAACAAAAGATGAGTATGCCGAAAAGCACCTCATGCCCACCGTGAAGTATGGTGGAGGATCTGTGATGCTGTGGGCCTGTTTCTCTTCCAAAGGCCCTGGGGACCTTGTTAGGGTGCATGGCATTATGAACGCTTTGAAGTACCAGGATATATTAAATAAAAACCTGATGGCCTCTGCCAGAAAGCTGAAGATGGGTCGTCATTGAGTCTTTCAGCAGGATAATGATCCAAAACATGTGGCAAAATCTACACAAAAGTGGTTCAGCAGTCACAAACTCAAGGTCCTCCCATGGCCATCTCAGTCCCCAGACCTCAACCCAATCGAAAACCTGTGGGGCGAGCTAAAGAGAAGAGTGCATAAGAGAGGACCCAGGACACTGGATGATCTAGAAAGATTGTGCAAAGAAGAATGGTCAAAAATCCCTCTCTCTGTGTTCTCCAATCTTGTGAAATGTTATAGGAGGAGATTAAGTGCTGTCTTGTTGGCAAAAGGAGGTTGTACAAAGTATTAACATCAGGGGTGCCAATAATTGTGGCACACATGATTTCAAGTTTTTTTTTTTTCTCTAAATGTGTGATTTTTTTACCACCAAAGTAATGTACTTAAATAAAAGGTTGGATTTTTCTCTTTTTTTGCATTTGGGTTCTATGTTGTTTTAAAAAAAAGGAGAATTTTTAGAAGTCCACGACCACATCTTAAACAGGGGTGCCAATAATTGTGGAGGGCACTGTATAATATTTCCTTACAAATATGATGAACAGGGATTTGTTATTGATTATTTGAAAATAACAGCTTTTTTCTTTTGACAGGGTTCTGTGTCTTGTCCAGCAGAAAGATGTTGACTCAAGGTCTCAGAGGATCTATAATTCTGAAATATTGATTAATCTTCATACCAGAATTCTGTAACCATTGTGATGGAGAGACAGGACAGTTTTATGCACAAAGTCATCGCTATTCAAAGCAGATAAGAAGCTTTGATGCAGAATACTAATGCATGCTGCTTTTAGCCCATCTCCAGAACAATGTCTATCAGTCATCATTCGAGCTGATCATTGATTGGATGCCAGTGGTGTTTTGTGTAACTGGATATATTTATATTGTTGTTGTCATTTTTTTTACATTTAAGCATGCTTCCAGTTTTAAACAGGAAGGCGAGCATTTTTAGGAAACAAATAATGATTTATAACGTTAATGATTATAATGATATATATAAGATTTGGGCATTTTTTTTAGGTTTAAATATACAGTATAGAAGCACATTGTGTACTTATTTATTGTTTCTTAAAATCTTTGTAATGCTTTATAATAGTAGTCAAGGTTTAAACAAATAATATAATAAGAAACGTGTTATAAATATATTTTTGCAATAATTCTGGACTAAATAAATTGTCACAAAGGACACATTTGGTAAACGTTAAATAATACAGTGTGTGTGTGTGTGTGTGTGTGTGTGTGTGTGTGTGTGTAACACAGTATAATTACAATTTGCCTATTTAATACTCTGGACGTTTTCTTGGTCACTATTGACCATGCAAATTTATTAGTACTTATTTCCCTTAAGTCATATCTTTCTGTTGAAGTTTGTTTTCTAATGAAATGCTCAAGGAATTGATCTAATATACTGTAAGACTTTAACACAAATTTCTGAAGTCCATTGCAGTTTATATATATATATATATATATAACAGGGCATAAACTACATATGTAATTATAATTAAGATATAAACTACACAGGGTTTCAAGTGTCATCCCATTGGCTCTGTCAGCTAATTTTCAAAGATTGTAACACAATTAGTAAATTTCTAAGTCTGTTATCTATAATATTAATTGTCATTGACTAGAAACCTGTCTCTGATGACCTTTACAGTCAGTCTAGCTCAAAAAGTCAAAGTCTAATGATTATTATTCTGTGGCACTGGCTACAACGAGTATTAGTGTGCGCCGTGAACGCTGTGGTTATACACACTTATTCTAAGCCATTAAACTAGATTTTGTCTGTGATCCAAAATGGAGTCCAAAATCTTTTTTCAAATGTAGTTCTGATGTCCTAGAATCTCTCCTCCAGAGTTAATTATATTGAATGAAATCAGGAACAGCTACATAAAACTCTATAAACAGCTATAAAAAAGATTTGATGAAGAAAATTGTAATTGAGATGATTTGCTTTAGGGACGTGAAGGCAGAAATAACCTAAATTTGCTTATTTAAAAAATAATTAATGCCAGTTTCGGTCCTTAAATATATCATGTGAGAGAGAGAGAGAGAGAGAGAGAGAGAGAGACTTGATGTCCAAAATCCAATAGACAGAAGCCTCCAAAATGCTACACTTCATTTTATTGACAAGTTTGTTACTGAGTAAAAGTGCAAGAGTAATGGTAGTGATGTTACTTCTTCTGGGTGGGACAGCATATTAGTAATAGAGGTTATAAAGAGAGATGTTTGAATCGAGCGTATGAGCTACATGATGACCTCTGTGGTTTATAGCAGTCTGAGACGAGTTTGAGACTCCACCTCTCACGGACCGACCACTGACTTTCATTCATCACAGCCATGTCAGGGTGGGTTTTATTATCTTTCCATAAAGCAAATCGTTCATTGTGTGGTGTCAAAGCAGCTTTATATGTGAAAAGACACTAGTTTGGTACGCTGCTGATTCGTTTTCGAAATGCGTATGACGTTTGGTGGACAAAAAAAAACAAAAGGCATGTTTTATATTCTGAAATCTTGCACTTATCAGCGGTGCTTTGAGATTGTAACCATACCGACAATAAAATCCACATACAATACTTTGCTGTATCGCGTAAATAATGTTCTTGTTTTAATGTTTCTTTTGGATTAATGAGGCTTCCTGAAGCACCCATACATTGCCAAGGTCACAAAGATTGTAATCTTCACAATTGTGCTAATAGTGTTAATATTTTTTTCCCATCATATTTTTACACTTTGAACTTGGGTCTGTTCTGATTAAAAACACAACCATACAGAATTCTTTATTTCTTGGGATTCTCATTAACATTTCTTCTAAAATAACAAATTAAACATAGAAAAATCAAGCTTCCTTGATGTCGTATACCGAGAAGATGAAGAGGGACTAAACAAGACGAGTGTGCTCGCAAGTCTCCAAAGTGCTTGGCACAACCATGGACCTGAGAGGAACTGCATGGTTAGATCAAGCACAATGGCGTCCTGGGCAAAGATGTGAAGTTAGACTTCACCCTGTGAACCGGTCCAAACAGAACATCAAATCGGATCTTCATCAATAACATGAAGTAGGATTTTATGCAGATGAGGATGGCAAAATGAATCCAGTGCATGTATGGCAGATGAAAGGTAAATCCATGGAACATTCACAAGATGGATATAAAAAGAAACAAGTGAACGGATATGAGTTCCTTAAGGAACGTCTCCAGGGTGCGTCCATTTCCTTGCTGTTTGGCTGAGGAGTTGGACTAAATATTGTAGAAGTTTCGGGGAGGTCTTGACAGGTGGTAGACCAGTGCAGCTCTGTCGCTGCTGGTGGAACCAAGAGAAGTGAGAAGGGTCCACAAAAGTGCGCATCTAAGAACATCTGCAAAAAAATTAGTCATAGGTCACAATCTCACTGCGACGAGACACGGGTACCGCCCTTTCTGCGCCAAAACTGCGTCAAACCCCGCCCGCTTCTAAAATCTCGCACCTCCTTTATAGTCATGACTGGTGAATCAGCTAATTTTTTTTAATGTTAAATATCAGTTAAATAATCCAAAAAACTCCAGTGGTTTTTGTAATCAAATCAGAAATCTCAGAAATGAATTAGTCTGGTTCTTTCTTTTTTTAAAAGTCAATGGAAATTGGGTTTGCCAGACAGATGGTGGTCTCGTTAAGAGAACCCTAATAAGAAAAAGAGACTCTAAAGGTCTGGTAGTCTTACTTAGAAGCATTCAAGGGAAAAGATGGATGGAAAATTGCCCAATGAGACTTAATTTGGAAGGACTAAATGAGGTCTTCAGCCATGAATAGAAAAATCTGTCTTTTTGTCAAGAAACTGCAATTGTGGGTGCTGTCCCATTGAGTGCCTATTGCCTATAGAGTGAAGAAACCAAGCTGGACTCCAGTCTGGCCATCCGTTTACGGGCTAATCTGGTTATTCTAGTCAATTCCCTAGAGATGCTTTAGTCAGAATGGGAGAGATGGGAGCGCTAATCAACTCTCAAGGTCTGGCAACTGGACCACTTAGCATGATGAAAAGGAAAAGGACAAACATATCGATGGAAATGATGGTTTAAGAGATCGATGGGAAAAAGGAAGATCTCTCAATGAGATGGAAAAGTGGATCAAAGTAAAAATGACCAACAATGGAATGACGTTTTTTCCTGTTCTTACCATGGTTTTGAGAATGAGTCTTGACCAGCCATCTTATGATACTAAGAAAGAGTCTAGATCAAGGTTGAGTTTTGATCTTTTTCTAGTTTCCTATCGTTTAAGCCCTGAATCTGAATTATTGAATATCTTCTTTACCACACTTTTCTTCTAAACTCCTTAATCCACAATTAACATTTGCCTCTACTAAACAGAACTTTCCGGAATGGCATCTTTTCGAAATGGCTCTGTGAAAAGAAAAGCAAAACCAGTTAGATGTTCATCATTGGTCATGGACCTTTTGAATTCATACCTTCCTATTAGATCTTTCATCGGGACTGTCCAACAGGTCACCCAATACAAGAGCGATTCTTTGCTCAATTCTTGGTACGAAGACCGAAGATGCGATGCTGTTCTGAGCTCGTTGTTCCGCTTGGACCGCCGACCCCAACTGAAGACTGGCTCGCTTGGGCGTCTGTCCTCCAACATCCCTCCATCATCTGCCCTTCATACGTCTTAAAGGCGTGGTCACTCAGAATCTTCAGGGATAGGTGGACGACTGAAACTGGGCGGGGCAAAGTATTGGGCCCCTAAAGGAGGAGGGGAACGAAGGGGTAAAGGGGTCCATTCCGCATTTCATAAATATTAATATAGAGTCCTCCCTCTTTTTTTGAAGGGGGGCAGATTTCTTAATTTTGTTAGAGGGGGAAGTGCTTTATTCGCTTAATGGATTTTATTAGTGCCTGGACTTCAACTCTTTCATTAGCTAAAGTGCCGCTATAATTTACAGAAGAAAGTGCAGCAGATGGGGGCAGAGAGGGTGGGGATGAAGGAGTGCTGCATTTGCTATCTAAAGGAGTCCCCAATAGACACTCCATTCTGCCACACACACACTATACACACCGTCCATACGTCCAGCAACATTTTGCTTCCATTTCATTCCGAACAAACCCAGTAACCCCAGTGGATGAATGGGACACTAATGATATTCCTACAATTTTTTTTTTGGATGAAGACATTTAGCTTAGCATCAGCAGAGCCCTCCTCAATGTCACTCAGCAGCTTGGAATATCGGATCTGTATCTGTACTGTAAGTGTATGAAAATACAGCCAGCCTTCATAAAGGTTTCAACTATTAAAATTGTTTAAGAGGAAAAGAATGATGGCAACTACCTGTTTTCACATCTGTTGAGTCAAATACAGGTGTGGTGTAAAGTTTTTTTTTAGAAAAGAATTGTGCAAACTAAAACAGACCTTTTGAATTCTTGAGATAGTTTGCCAAAAGCATCGTCATGTAGACATCATTATGAGCTCATGTAATGGTTCGTAATTTTTGGGAATCACTGTTTTTTTTTTTTAACTCATACCAAACTGCAAACTCACACATTCATTTCACTCATCCATCTGTTCATCTAGAATAATCCAGAGAGTAACTGCAGTGTTCTACAGTATTGTGTGAAGCAGCAATAAAATAAGATTGCAGCGTGATACAGCATCATTTCCATCCCAACCGTTCAGAATACTAAATAGGTAGATCACCAACAAAGATTCTAATACAACTGTAAGGACTGACTATCCATCCATCCATCCATCCATCCATCTCTTTATTTAGCTCCATTTAGCTTTGTCTGTCATCATTTTCTATATGTATCTGTCTCCATTGCTTTCTTCTTTATTTAAATCTGTCTTTTCATTCCATTTCCCTCAATAACTAGCTCTATATATCCTTCTCTATTTCTACATAATTCTATCTATTCATCCATTTATACCCATCCCTATATCTCAATATCTATAAGTATGATATATTTATCCATATCCTTAATTATCTAGCTCTATTTATCTTATTTTTGTCTATTTCATTCCATCCATCCCTACCCCTTCACACTATATCTAGCACCATCTATCCACCCTCTATATCTAACTTTCTACCCATCACGATGTATCGATGTATTCATGTCCATCCCTCTGTATCCAGCTCTATCTTTGTTTTCATCCCTATCCAACAAAACCACTTTCTACCCATACATCCCTATTCCTCTTTTTCTAGCTTTATCTTTTTACCCACCTTTATCTACCAATTTCTCAATCTATCCATCCCTATCCCTTTATATCTAGCCCTATTTTTTTATTCATCCCTATCCAATAATATCTCTATCCATCCATCCACATCCCTTTATATCTTGCTCTATCTTTTTGCCCATCCCTATTCCTCTACTGTACATCTAGCTCAGTTGTTTTACCCATCCATATCCGCTATCTCTCTTTATTTATCCATCCATTCATTCCTATGCCTCTATATCTAGGTCTATCTTTTCATTTATCTCTATTCACCAGTATCTCTCTATCCATCCGCCACTATCTGTCTATATCTGACTCTGTCTTTTATCCATCCCTATAGCTAGATCTATTCATCAATATCTCTCTATCCATCCACCCCTATCGCTCAATATCAGCTCAATCTTTTTATCTATCCATATCCACCAATATCTCGCTATCAATTCATCCCTTTCACTTTGTATCTAGCTTTATCTTTTTATCCATCCCTATACACCAATATCTCTCTCTCTCTCTCCATTCCTATATTTAGCTCTATGTATTTATCCCTATCCCTCTACAGGTATATCTATTCCGCTAGATTGCTCTTTATCCGTTTGTCTCTTTGTGTTAGATTTAGAACAAACTCAGTATCCCCACCGCATGTTTATTACGACATTTTTCTGTCTATATCTATATAGCAGATACGCTTTGAGTCTTGATTATAAAACAACAAAGCATAGCAGCAGTAGTGCTGTAAAGAAATGTAAAAAAAAACAAAACTATTTACTAGTTTTGTTCCATTCTAAAGTAAAATATTACAAACAATGCAGATCTTTTTGACAGTAAAAAACCCTGAAATGCTTTTTAGCTGATGAACCCAACGAGGCGACTGCATGAGGAACGCCCCAGTATCATTCATCTCTGTGCACAGAGTGGATAATGAAGCACATCTGTGCCTTTGAGCCGCTCTCGATCGTTTGCTCTGCATTTCATTCACTAAGTGATCTGGTTATCCAGAGTGACTTATTGCAGGATGCCGGAGGAGGTCAAGGGGGGTGGGGGGGCGGGAGGAGACCCTTTTTAAGCCATACCTTTACTGCACCAGGAAAATCTGCTGAGAGCATCTGATCTGAAATCTGGAAAAAAATTAATTGTCATGTAGTGAGTCCTTTATTTAATCCATTCACTGCTGCTGAAGCTTCTTCAACCACAACCCGATAAACCACCTTTTTCTTGTACAGAGATCTCTTGTGTGTGTGTGTGTGTGTTCTGAGTCTTGGATTTTTCATTAACGCCTCAGAATGACTCTTTCCTTCAGACCTTCAGTATGTTAGTAATGTTTAATCTAGTTTAATTCATTTTTATTTGTATAGTGCTTATCAGAATTTGTAGACTCATCAGTTTGCAGATATCAATGCAGATACAGGATGAACATGTGAATCTCCACACTGACACTTATCAGGGTGAGGATTAAACAAGTCACCCTGCAGCTATCTTGCATCAAAGAAAATAATTTTACAGTTCAGACATGGACAGATGTGAAAAGCATAATTTCAGAGTTTTGATCGTTTTATTTGAACCTATACATACAATATGATTTCCTTTTTAATTGCATTTATCCCATGTGTGGCTTCAACACGTGCGTTGGAAAGAGTAAATGTGACTTTGATGTTCATATATGATCCGATGATGTCCAAAAGAAAATAATTAGAAGCCACAATGCGACGTTGACATCGCAGATGGCGTCTCTGGTCTTTTAAAAGCCGGCTCGCTGAACAGAGCAGCTTGGTGGGTCATGCAAAATGTCTGAGTCTGTTTTTTACTTCTTGACCAGCTGAATGACGTCCTCGTCCTCCATCACGTGGTCTTTGCCAACTTTCTGAGGGTTGTGTTTCACAGAGGAGCCCCACACCAGAGCACTAGAAAAAGAAGGATTGGGAGGAAACAAAATGTCAGGCTACTTTCCATTAAAGCTCTGATTTATGGTGGGTGTTTCGTGTATATTACATCAGGGAGGTTCTGTACTACTGCTGGAAATCTACCAGCTTGCAGAAAGGAAAGTTTATATTCATAAAGTTATTCATGAAGCTCTGATCCAAAATCTGATAATAGCTTTTCCTGCATCCTTCATCACTCTCCACACTTCCACAGCTGATCCGATGCTTATTAGCATTTTAGTCTGTTTTTTTAACAAAACTATTTACAAAATTATTGTTATATTGAATGAAACTTGAGGAAATGCATGAAAATGGATTCACATTTTGCATATGGTGTGACTTTTACATTCACCGGATCTCAGAACGTTTAAAGGAAAGTGTAATAATGTGTTAGATAGCATTCATTATCACCACCAACCAAACACCAGGGTGTGTTTTTGTTTTTCATTTGTTACTTGTCTGTACATTTCTAAAAATATCTTTAAAAGAGACAGATAAGCTGATATTGGGTCACACAAAAATTACATTAAACATTTTGATTGGTTTGTCAGTGCAGTCCAATTGAAGAACAGCATAGATTCTGAGGAACGTGCTGCATATTTGCTGCGAGCAGTCAGCAGAAAACCAGGTGACCTCACAACAAGCAGACCTGAAGTGCAATGATGCTACAGAGGAAAAAGGAGAAAACCAATAAAGGGACAAACTACACAGCAGTTCATGGTTTCAGTGTGGTTACTTACTATTTCAACTCCTTGATGAGGTTTTTGTGGATTTTAAGGCAAAAGTCTTCGACAGATGTTCGTCCGTCAGGAAGGACCACAGGAGCTGTGTAGTCAGGGAGCTGACCCTTGGGCTTGGTGTAGCTGAGGAGTTAAAAAAGAGATTATATTAAATCAAACAAAAGATACATAAGATTACTTAAATAAACAGGTAACAATAAGAGTTTAACTGCAGTGAATAACTCAAGTCTTGGATATTATTGACCAGACACACTGCCAGTGAGACACAAAGATGCAGTGCCGTGTACAGACCCAGCGTCTGGTACAGACCTACTGAAAGTGCCATGTACAGACCAAGTGCCAGTGCCATGCATAGCCACAGACACAATGCCAGTACAGACCCAGTGATGGTGCCATGTACCGACCCATTGCAGCTTTCATTTAATAAAATAATATCATAATAAAATGTGATGGAAAACAACAAAGGCAAATGTTCTTTTTAGTCTAGACAGGTTTACTCGAAACCCGACACCCCAGGACACGTTAGTGTGACTCCTGCTGTATGCTGATGTGATCGAGGATGATCTTACATGCGTACGAGCTGCAGGTAATCCCAGATCCTCTCCAGCAGGTCGTCAAAGTTCCAGCGGTGGTGAGCAGAGATCGGAACGCAGTGAGGGACTTTGTAGATGATGTCCAGCTCTTCAATGGAGATCTGGTCGATTTTGTTCAAGACGTAAATGCAGGGGATGTAAACCCTGTGGGTGTGTATAAGAGATAGATAGATAATGATGAGAGAGAGAGAGAAACAGAGTGAGAGAAGAAAAACAGCTTTAAATAATTTTTTTAAAAACCCACTAATTTCTTGTATATAATCCAAACAGCAGGTCATTAAATACCCAGAATCCTTAGCAGTCATTACGCACCTGTTTCCTTCCACTACATCTATGAGGTCATCGGCAGTCACGTCGCCCCTCAGCGTTATATCCGCATTGTGGATTTTATACTCGGCCAGAATGCTCTTCACTGTTTCACCATCAAGCTCGCTCTGCGCACACTGTGAGACATGATGACGTGGAGTGAGAGGGGGAAAAAAAAAAAAAAGACCGAAAAATTTGCAACAGAAATCACTTTTAGACCCCACTGAGCCTGCACCTATTTTAAACACACTTAGAAAAAGCCAGTTTGGTTGAATCAGGGATCAAACACTAATGTTCAGGGCATTGATTTCTCCAGAGAACCAGAGGAACTGCAATTTAAAATGTAAAGATAGACGATTACGTCTCCACAGTGCCACCCAGTGGTGGATGGAGTATAAAACAAATGTAAACTCATGAAAATGATTGAGCATATGCCAAACAATTTTGAACAGGATGGTGTCTGTGATCAGTTATATAGTTATAAATACATATATAGTTAAATATAGATGGTTCTACGTTGTGATATATAGTTCCACGTAAAATCAAATATCAGGTTAATGTTAAAAAACTTCCCTGAATAAGAATTTTACACTTAATTCCCCACGTTTAATTACAAGTGAGACGAGGTGTGACAGTGTGGCATACAGTTGTGGTAAAGTTGATGCCTCCTTTGTCCTTCTTCTTGAAGCCAATGTTGGGTGGTTTCTTGTTAAGGCGGATGCCGAAGCCTTCCAGCTCGTGCTCGATCAGCTTCTTGTGTCCGAGAGGCTTCAGGACGTCCAGGACGATCAGGATCAGGTTGCAGGTACGAGCCACTGAAACACACATTCAGAGTAATGAGCTGAATGTGAACAAGCAAAGGCTGCAATGGCTTAACATGTGTGCCTGTGTGTGTGTGTGTATATACAATAAAGTTGGACCTCTCTACCTGCTATCACTTGTCGTCCTCTACCTTTACCGTCTTTGGCCCCTTCGATGATACCCGGGAGATCCAATAGCTGAAAACCAGACAGCAGACAAGACGTCAGGATCAAACCCACAACTTTTTTTTTTTTTTAATAATTTAAATAATCACACAAGCTAATATATGAAAGAAATTAAATGGTTTTTCTTTTTTATGCAAACCAAATAGTTACATAATATCTTTCTAATGACACGTTTTCATAAGATAATCATTCAAGAAAATGTATCACAATATTTGTATTTTAAAAAGCTACATATCCGCCTGTTATAACTGTATACGATGCAGGAGATCTACAATAAACTTTAATAAATAAATACAAATTGTTTTTTCCACCAAACCTGAACTTTGGCTCCTTTGTAGCGGATTACTCCCGGCACTGTAGTCAGTGTAGTGAACTCGTAAGCGGCCACTTCGGAGTATACTCCAGCCAGGTTGCTCAGCAGGGTGGATTTACCTACGGAGGGGAAGCCCACAAAGCCAATACGTGCGTCTCCTGTCTTTGCAACATCAAAGCCTAAAAGAAAAGAAAAAGAAAAGTTTATATATTTAATAATAAGAGCATCAAAATTATACAAAAGAGCAAGAGCTTTCTGGAATGATTTTATTCTCACACAGTAATAATCTCTAAATCCAGTAGAGAATCTACTACTTCCCTAGAAGTATAGGTAGGATCAACATGTAGTGATTCCCTCTACTCTTTGTCCACGTTCTTATGTTCTACATGTCCTCCAAGAGTAAGATACATACAAAGAAGGACAGAGTCCAAAGAACCAATCCGATTTCATTCTTCAAGATACTGAAAGTTTTTATACATTTTTCAATTTTACAAATCTTAAGAGTTTTGTATCCACCTGAGACTACAACTCTTTGGTGAGATACATGACAAACAACACACGATGGATTCCTAAGGTCCACCAGCTACATTCCGTTTGTTAGTATTGTGTCAGCTCATCTCTAATACATGCTTTTTAAAATATTATGCTGCATGACATACCTTCTCCGGGGCCGCCACCGCCGCCTCCTTTAGGAGTGATGAGCTCCCTGCGCAGTTTGGCCAGTCGAGCCTTGAGCAAACCCAAGTGATGCGCCGTGGCCTTGTTCTTCTGAGTACGAGCCATCTGCAGCACAGGACATGCGTCACAATGCTTTAATACCACTCTAAAATACACCAATCAATGCTATAAAGAAGATGCATCAGAAATGATGACAAGGATCGAGCTGATATTTATGTCATTGTGCATATTGTACTTCGAGTAACGTTGGTGCGTGTACATGGTCATGTCACCCAGCACTATATTCTTTAGAATTATACAAGCATTTAGATTGTAAAGTACCTGCTAAAAGTGTGCAAACACCTAGTATTTTACAGTTATTGAGACACTCGTGTTCCTTTTTTCCATGCAACAAACTGGATAAAGTCAAATTTGACTCTAGCAGAAGAACTTATGTAAGACAGAGAACAGGAGAGATGATATCAGACTGCCTCACCCCCACAAACATGGAAATGAAAGCGTAATGGTGTGAGGTTGTTTTGGAGCAGAGAAGGTTGGATACTTATTCTGGGTGAAAGTTATTAATTCGTTACTGATCTTATGTAGCTTTTTTGCATATCTGTACTTTCCTCAAGTACTTTCGTCTGGGAGACTTTTACTTAGACTTCACTACATTTTAAACTTAAATATCGTACTTTTTACTCAATTTTTTTTGCTAAATTGATCGTTTTTTTTAATTTGATTGGATAAAAACGATTATTTGTTCAGGGAGTGATGATGTACCACGGCTTTCAATAAGAGCCAGAGAGAATGCTGCCATAAAAGTGGCCTGCAATTTGGAGTAGAAAAACAGGAGTGTTTGCGCTGCATGTTTGTGAGAGAGTAGCAAATTAGCCCGATTATCAGGCAGGCGTATCTGACACACCAAACCGTGCGTGTAGATTTTGCGCTAAGCGTGAGAGAATGTAAATCTCTCATCCCAGCAGGGGGCAGTAGTCTGTATTCGGCATCCAAATGAAACAAAAACGGAAGAGCTAGAACTGCAAATATATAAAGCAAGCAGCGTTTGCTGCGGTCATTACTAACAGGTTTATGTAGCGTTTTTCAATCATGTCTACCAAGTTGCGAAGACAAGAGCAAGAATGACAACAAGCGTTTTTTCTTGTGTTTATTCGCAAATTTCAATAGCCAAACGAATGATCTTTTTCGAAGGCCAGAGCCAATAGTGCGTAAAAAAATAAAGCCGACGTGGCTCTTTCATGTGCATATGGCTTTCATCCCTCTGTTGTGTCTCCCTGTGGCTTTTAAATATATATGAGTATTTTATTTAAATGTACAGTAATCCCACAATAACACGGTGGTTAAGTTTTAAGACCGCCTGCGATAAACGGACACCACCCCAAAAATGCTATTTTATGTATACAGTACTGTATTAACATTTTACTTCATCTTATAATTAATTATATTTTCATTAAAACATTTTAGTATTTCAACATAAAACTCCATAAGAACAATTCCCTGTAAGTTTTTTGGTCTGTCGTGCTATCTGCGAGAGCCTGAGAAAATCAGCCATACTAATTAGTTATGTAACGCAATTCCACAATAAAACTGGGGCGTGGGATTACTGTGTTTTATATTCAGTTTATTCATTTTTTACATGTAATTCTAAATTTAAAGTCACAAAATTTTGTGTCGCTCAAAATAGGCGTCGCACCTGCCAAGCCAGGTAAAATAAATATTTTAATTGGCTATTATTTTGCAAATATATATATGTTTGTTCAAAATGTTTTTGTTGCATGAAGAAAGAACGTTATATTTTTTTCTGTAGAAGTTCATCGATTTCATAATTGCGACACACGATAGCTTTTTAAATACATAGCATAAGGTAAAATACGATTTATGCAGTATCTTCATTTTAGATCTCAAAAGGGTTTTGTGGCTCCTAGTTTTTACTTTTTCTGTAGAAATCGGGTCCAGTAACTAACAGCTGGAACCATATTGCTTGTGTGGGTCAACACACTTGGCCAATTAACCTGATTCTGGTTGGTCCTTTTGAGTGTTTAAGGTTGGCGACTCCTGGTTTAGTCAAAGTAAATCTTCATACCGTTACATTAACTATCAAGTTGCATAGAAATAAATGAAACAAGCCTGTGCCTTTCAAAAACCTTACCTGTATATATCCACACTTTTGACACTTATATTTATTATTTAGAATCAACAAGAGATTGTTGTAATACGCCCAAGAGCTACTGTTTAAACCTAAATATCGCGATAAACCGTGTATCGTGACAATATCGAGCGAAGTATCGCGAGATGATATCTCAACAAGCCCTAGTGTCATGTACATTATTCATTCGCTGCCACCTGTCTTTACTATGTATGGGTTTTAATTATAATATCCAAGTATTATATTTCGTTTCACTTTTTCTTCGTGTGATAAACTATTGACCTGTTTTATAGTGTTCAAGTCAGCTGTGTAACTGCTAACTTCAGTGCCAACTGAGCAAGTTTGCGCTGTCAGACTTATTCTTACACAAATAAACAAATCGATTTTGAAAATAAAGTAGTAATCGTGCTGTTTGACTGTACATCTAATTCATAATCCTGAATTATTTCTAAAAATGTACAAATTCATGTCAAATTGCGGCCCATGTTAGACACAGCTGGCGCTGTATCTTAAACGCCTTGCTGTTAATAAAGTAGTGCACTCAATATGGCGCCGGCTGGATTGAGTGAATACAGTACGCAGTGCGCGAGAATAGGGAACATAATGCAATTTGCAACTCGGCCACTGGTAGCTATGCTAACCGGCTTTACACACAAACCTCGTTCTCGATTTCGGCGATTTTGGCCAGTAAACTCATTTTTTTCGGTCTTGGTCCTTCCGCAGAAGTATTTCGAGAAGAAAAATGAAATAATATACACCACTAAGAGGGTGATTTCCCTTTTGGTTTTAGGGTTATATGACGTGTTAGCTCAGGGCTAATCCAACTCCACACACCGCTCTCATGCCGTCGCGCGAGCGGGGGGCGTTCTTTTACGAAAGAGCGGTCTTGTGTTTTAAGTAGATCCCTGAGTGATTGTCGCTACCTGCTGGTGAGGAGTCGCAGTGCAGGCAGGAATTCACCATGGCTGCTTTCCTTTACCTGAAAACTTTTCTTATAATAATAAATATTTTATTTCAAATAAATATTAAAAAAAAAATATATATTTTTTGGTCTAAAATGACATGCTTACAAATATTTTGTTTATCGGAAAATTAACATAAATAAGTTCATTAAATGTGTTATTGATTATGTTATAGTGCCAAAGGGAAATTCTTTTACACTGTAACAACTTTCCTATTTCCCCTAAAAAAAAAAAAAAAAAAATAATAATAATAATAATAATTAAACTTTAATATAAGTAATTCCTTAAATACACTGATGGATATAAATGTCTTTTTTTAAAGTCAGTAAACATCAATAAAATAATTTTGGATTGAAAAGTAAAAAGTTTTCAACCTGTCAGAAAAAATATACTTACATTTTATATATATATTCTATATATATAAAAAATAAATAAATGTAATTAATACAAAACATTACAAAATATAACAATAACCACCCTATGACCGTGCAGAACTTAACAATACAAATTTACATCTAATTCTAAAACCATTCTCTGGAACATTAAATTAAAATAATAATATTCTTGTGAGCTGTTATTGAACATGGATGAATGTTGAACAGAACTGTCCAAAATGTATACGATATAATAATTCAGGTGCGATGTTTGTTTGGTAAATAGTTTCTTTTTTATTATTTATAATCATTTTGCATACATTATCATCACTCAAATGTTGGTGAAATTGCTGGATCCAGCATCGACCTCGTTCTCGCTTTCGTACCGCGCTGATCCATCCAGCTTCAGGCCATCAGATGAGTTGGGCATCCAAATAAAAATGATCACAGTCCTTAACATGCGAGCAACTTGCATTAGACCACCAGGAATCAGACAGGAGTCTCTTTAAAAAGACTGAAATACACAGAGCTCTCAGACCAGATCCAGGGGCCTTGTGCAGATTCGTTCTAATCTTAGACTCGAAATGGTATTGTTGTGGACAGATAATTCGTGAAACCTGACTTGATATTTAGTCCAGTTTGCAAGATTCATGATGGGGATCATCTGGCTGAAAAAAGCTCTAGAGGTGCGAGTTGTCATCTTTAGCGCCCTCTGCTGCATGTGAAGTGAACAGCAGTCACAAACCTAATTTCCCTTTAATAACTACATATACATTGTGAGGCGATTTTTGGGTTTATATTTATTTATTTAATAACACTGAAATAATCAGCGTTTGCGCTTGGGGCGGTTTGTTGCAAATCTGAAAAAAAGAAATAATAGGAAACGAATTTTTGGTTTATATTTATTTATTTAATAGCACTGAAATAACCAGCGTGTCCGCTAGGGGGCGGTCTGTTGCAAATCCGAGAAAAAATTCAAAGGAAACGAATTTTTTGGTTTATATTTATTTATTTAATAACACTGATATAATCAGCGTGTCCGCTAGGGGGCGGTCTGTTGCAAATCTGAGAAAAAATTCATAGGAAAATAATTTTTGGTTTATATTTATTTATTTGATAACAATGATATAATCAGCGTGTGCACTAGGGGGCGTCTTTTGCAAATCCGAGAAAAAATTAATAGAAAACAAAAATTTCCGTTTCTGATTTTTTTTTCACCCCTGCGAGTCCGTGTTTCGCACTAGATGTGATTTGTATCATTTACACTGCACTTGAGATGTATTTGTGATTACACTAAAACTTGATGAAATTTTGTCACAACCTTTTTTCCGGATGCGCCTCGAACGCTCTGTGTTTAACCTGAAGTCTGTTTGACAGCACCATAGAAATGCTGTTAGATACGCTTTTAAGATTTTTTGTGCATGTCAGCTGTCTCACTGTGCCCCTGTGTGCTATGGGTACCCATAATGCCCCTCTCTGCCCTCTCATACCAATGTTTCTGTAGCTAAGTTTTAGCTTGAGGAGAAACTGTAGGTTCATTTCGGGGGCCTGAAATACGGAAAATAAGCTGCAAAACCCCCCACAAATTTATTGCATGATGGTAAAAGTGTCAATCATCTTTAACAATTTTTTTTTTAGGTCTATGGCTTTTAAAAAAATGACAAACCGCACCTTTTCAAGCTGTCTGACGTCAACTTTAGCATCAGTCCAACTGTTTGGTTTGGTACAAATGAAAATATAAAGGCTTTATTGTGAGACAGAGGGATACAGTGTACAGCCGATGACAGAGTTCGGATCAAAAAAAAAAAAAAAAGAAAATGTATAAAAATAAAGAGATGCATTAGATGTAAATTGTTCTTACGTGCAGATCGTCAGCTAAATCATTAACACATCGATCATTAATATCACATACACTATATTGACAAAAGTATTTGGACACCTGACTTTTCCAGCCATGTGTGGTTTCCTTTTTCAAACTGTTATAGCATTAAATTTTCCTTTCACTAGGAGACCCAAACCTGTTCCAGCATGACAATGCCCTTGTGCACAAAGCCAGCTCCATGAAGATATGCTTTGCATGGGTTGGAGCAGAAGATCAAATGCTACAGATCTTTGACTTCAATCCTTTTGAACACATTTGAGAAGAATTGGAAAGCTGACCGCACCCCAGGACTTCTCACCCTCACCTACATCAGTACTTGACTTTACTAACACCCTTGCGGGTGGATGAATTTTATGATCAGATGTCTGCAAAATATTGTCCATATAGTGTAAAGATGGATGGATAAAAGCACAGAGACAGAGTGCTAAATAAATAGATGGATACAAGAACAGACTGATGGAGCAATAAGAGAAATGCAGAGAAGCATAAAATTACAGACAGACATCAACTAATGACTGATTTAAAGAGAAATAATATTAAAGTGCCAAAAACAGGTGGAAAATGGAGCATGGAATAAAGAAATCAAGATAAATGTGAGAATAGAATTAATTTCATATTCAAGGAATGAAAGGAGTAGAAAAATAATTTCAAATAAAAGGTAGATTCATGAATAGCAGATTTAGGATCAGGTGTCCATGAACTTTTGTCCATATAGCATCCTTCTAACTGGTTTGAAGACCATTGGGCAAAACTTTGACTTCTTTCTTACTGATTCTATGATTTGTTTATAAATTCGAAATTTTACAGGCTTGAAGAAGTTTGAACAATAGCAGATGCAAACTTTTGCACTCAACGTAAAAGAATGCAACAAGTGCAGCAAGACATCCAGAATTTCACGTTTGTTTGGAGGTTGAGAATAGTATTGCACTAATTATCCTTATTATTGAATCATTGCACTCTATGCCTGATCATTAATACAAATTCTGCGAGACAGTCTCCATTTTGGAGTCTAAGACTAGCTCTGATCTGTATGGGAAACTGTTCCTCCGTCCCGTGAGCCCCTGCTTGCGACAGTCATGTGACTTGTGAATCTCTGCGTCAGAGGTTTGTCTTCCCCATGAAAGTCACAGTAGTGTGATTTTATTATACCGCTACACTGGGACGGAATCCCCGGATGATCTTCCGGGATGCCTACAGGAAGCTGTCGAGGGTCAGTCGAGCTCTGGCAAGGTTTCACAGCTTTGGTTCCGAGCCAGTCACACTCTTGGCCACATTTTTTGTTTGTTTGTTTGTTTGTTTGTTTGTTTGTCCGTGTTGTCTTCTTTGACAGAGACGGATTTTAGGTGGTGTGCTTGTCCTCACGAGTATAAAAATAGGCATTTCCGAACAAAGTTATTTGCTGCTCTTAAACAGATGTGATACATCCAGAAATAGCATCCGGTGAATGTGGGTTTCATTGAGACTTTTGTAGACAAACAGAACACAGAGCAGATGCCTTGTTCTCGGCTGCTGGATAGACAGAGGGAAAGAGAGAGAGAGAGAGAGAGAGAGAGAGAGAGAGAGAGAGAGAGATGCACTTTGCTATTAAAGGAATAGTTTGGCAAGAAATCAAACTGGACACAATATTTCCAGTTAGACCAGAATTAGCCAGTCGTTCAATGGCGTCCAATGTTTTTTTTTTCAGTTTTGCACTTGAGGCTAACGTAGCTAACAAGCAACCTTACAGTCATCGTAACGAGTGTATAGATCGTCTGTTTTTCAGCGTGCACAAATTAGCATTTCTTAAACAATTGTGATTAGCTACTGTATACCTATACATGGCGTCTAAAGCTAGGTTAGATTACGTTACATGCTAGGCTTTAGTACTAGCTTCAGTGCCAGATTTGCCAAGCAAGCTAACTGTATTAACTGTACACTTGCTATACAATCTCTGCTCATTTCTTCCAAGCTTGATTTTTCTTCGTAAGGCCTTTGCACACTTTACTGAGAGACCTATTAGGTCTGTGATAGGAAAAAAGGTAACCATGGGTTTTGCTTTTTGCTTTTATTTTTGAGCATGCCATAAAGAGAGGACTAACGGCAGGTAGGAGCTAAAGTTCTGAGTGGGGAACTGAATAAAAGTCGGACCACATGACCCACAGGATTTGTCAGAGAAATCTTTTTGAACCTAATTTGCGTATATCGTTTTGTTTTTTGCTAGCATGACTGTATTGAGGTAATAGTCTGTCTCACTCATTTTGATTTAAAAATTTACCTAAATGTTTATACACAGGACTATTTTTAATAACAAGAATATTCAAAAACATTAATTTCTTCATCTCGATTAAGTGCTTTATATTAGTCAGGACTGTGACGGATCCAGAAACCCATCCCAGTAACACTGTGCCTTATTTAGCTTCACCTTCCGGTTTGTTTGATGGGAAACAAAACCAGAGGACCTGGAGGAGACCTAAGCAGATGCATAGGAAACATATACAGTAATCCCCCGTTTATCGTGGTAGTTACGTTCCAAAAAAACCCGCCCGCAATAAATAATAAAACACGATAAACGGACGCCACCCCAGAAATGCTATTTTATGTATACAGTACTGTACTGTATTAAGTTTTTTGGTCTATCGTGCTATGCGCAAATTGGCAAATGCAATTCCGTAATAAACCAAGGGATGGGTTTGAACCGTGGTAAAGTGGGAGATTATTGAACTACTGGGTAAAAAGACCAAAATGGTAATTCTCTGGCAAATAATTTGTTGTTAGGATCAAAAAATGCATAATAGTTTGCCTTTTATTTCAACCCAGGAGCGAACAAAACTACACACAGACCATAACCTGAGATCTGTGGAATATTAACTGTTCTGCAACCCTATTCCAACCAACACTAGATTTCCAGAGATGGTATATATATTTGTAGAATTAAGTTCAAATAGTACAATGTAACTCTATAGAATTTAGTGCTTTTGTAGAAACCACTTTCATCAGCTGAGTGATGCAAAACTAAACAAAAGAAAGAAAATTCTGGTCGCACAAGATGGCCGCAGTGTGAGAGGTTTATAGTTAGAAACAGAATTGCTGATCTTACACATGGCCTCCAGTGCAAAACTAAATGAAGTAAATATCAGACACGGATCGCAGAGGAAGTGGAATAAAGATTTTTGTCACCAAATTATCCCTTTAAGAACATCTCGATGGTTTTGAGAACGATGCAGCAGTAATTAGCAGCAGTCTAAAATCTAGAAGATAAGCACAGTTTCAGGTTGAGGTCCCGTTTAAATATAAGGAGGGGTGTTTCGTCGCTATCATATCCTGCTTAGAGACTACGCAATAGGTACATTCTGGCCATGATCTAAAAACTAAACATGTTTTTATTTTTGTTCTAAAGAGCAACAGAAATTCATATATAGTCAGCATTGAAGTGCATAAGAAGTGCAAGTTTAGCTTTAGATGCATTCGTTTAAAAATTATGTAAAAAAAAAAGAAGAAAAAAAAAAGAAGTAAATAAATCGTTTTGGCCCCTTGGAGAGAATAGCTTGGAAGGGGCACCTTGAGAAGAAGAAGAAGAAGACCATAATATCTGATGCTGTTTCTAACCCATACCCATACCCATACCCATATATATATAATTTTTTTTTTATTCTCCTCAAGTATGTAAATCTATATGATAGCTTTGGATTTGGGGGGAGGGGTTATCAGCGGGAACAGTTCCCTATTAACTGCTGGATGAAACAAAATGTCTAACACCTGCTGGTTTAAGGAATTACTCGATCTAATACAGTCCGGTACAGACAGGAAGAGCAGGACGTCCATTTGGGAAGCACTATTCTGGCACAGTATTATTTTGTGCCATTGGAGGTTGTGTGACACTGCTCTCCTGATGAGTGTGTGAGGATGGGGTTTTCTGGATAGCCCCACCTTTTACACTGAGAAAAGATTTCTCTGAGAACCTGCCAGCAGAGAAAAGAGAGAACTTTGAGGTACAAATTAAAAGCTGTACGCCATTTCAGCGGCGTCGCCCCGTCACCAGGATGCGGATGACGTGTTATCGAGACGCCGTAAGGCTTTTACAGTAAGATGCACGTCGGCCATATGATGGCGAAAGGTCTCTGCGCAACCAGGGGCTCTAGCTGCTCTCTGATGATGTAGGGGGCGCCGTGGAGGAGGAGCGCCGTCGAGATACGGACTGTGAACGCTCGTATGGCTGCAGCTGCACCTCCAGGAAGTCGCGCTGCTGCTGGTTGATCAGCTGGCTGATAAGGCCTGGAAGAGCCTGCAGGTTACTCAGCAATGTCTCCAGCTTAGTCTCGAGCACGGCAATGCGCTTTTCTGTGTCCTCGCCGCGTTCGTTCAGGTCCGAGATCAAGTCATACATGATGTTCTGAGTCTGAGGTCACAGGGAGAGCAGGTAGAGGAGACAAAAAGCACGAGTTGGTTAGCAGTTCCAGATTATTTTAAACATCCTTGTTGTTATGCTTAAACTCGCACAGCACAAAATAAAACCATTTCTAATAACATTTTTTACTTATTTACACATCTCACAAATTCCTCGTCTTGATATAAAAACTAAAGCCCTGAATATTTTCATAAACAGCGATCGGGTCATAAACAGAAGCGGAGTTTAAGTATAATTCACACCATACGTAATTTATTTACTTACATGTGAAACTTATACGGCATACAGATGCTAAAAAGAATCTGTTAATGTTTGACAAAAGTCTGACATTTTGATTGATCTGTGTTTATGTAATTATTTTGACATGTGAGAATTATCATCCTAATGAAAAAAAAATGTATGAAAAAGAAAAAAAAAAATCTGCCAACAAAACAAGACAACAGTCAAGTAAACGTGACAAGCCATACAAGACAAACAGATGTTCGAATTGCTGCTTATGCTGCCTGACATTCAATGCAACACACTTGGGGGAAAGAGCTATCTGCCCTCTTCTGCATACATGACCTCACAAGTGAGAGTGTGGCTGAACGTTTTGTGTTCTGCCAAGATATTTTAATCTGACATCCATCAAGTAGCTGATCCCCTTAATTATCTTGGTTCTAATAATATCTATAACATCTACTATTTTTTTTTAATTAAAGCCTGGTTAATTCTAGCTACATTAATGTGTCAATGCTATATTATCAAGCTTGTGATTGGCTGATTGGATTTAACTGCTGTCCCAGTGAGACCTGTTCTTCGGCAAAACGGAGAAATTTTCTCAGATCACCTTTCTGCAGCTTTAATGAAGTATCGGTGAGAAAACGCTCTGCTTGTTCTATACCTTAACACTGCAGTGGAGTCTGATCGGCCGATTACTTCTCGCCGATCAAATAATCGCAGAGACGTGATGGAGCCGGATCTATAGATAGATCTTTCTCCAAAGGCTCCCTAATCACAATCTAAACAGGATGCAGATTTCGCTGCAGGACTCGCAGCAGCTGGTGCAACCTGTGTGCAATTCTTCTCATTTGTGAAAAGATGGAGTTGGTGTTTAGTTAGAAGCTTTTCTGAGGTCTTTAGCATCATGGCCATCAATCATGAAAGCGTAACCGCTGCCTGAAAACACAAAGGACTCTTGCAGGGTTGCCTTACTTACCGTAGCCATTTATTTGCATACTTAGCACTTTTTCGACTTCAGAAATTAACATTAAACTGTGCTGAATACAAAAGGATGAGGCTGCTCGGCTCATGAGGAGGCTTTTTATTGCTGAAAGCTGACTAAAGGAGTCTGAAGTTGTGCAGCTGCCAGAGTTATTTTAAGCTTTATTATACAAGGCTTCTGCCGGTGGCAGCATCTGCCGTAAGAATTCATGCTAACGCCGCCCTCTGATGGAGAGAGGCAACAGTGGCATCAACAAAAAAGATGGCGAGAACGAGTCAGAGTTTCATCTCGCTGCCTCACGCTCTCAATGTCACCCTCTTACATTTCTTGGGGACAGCGTGGTAAGAGAAAGGAGACGACAGGGTAACATTAGCTAATGACTCGCACAGCATAGAGGCTGGACACAGCTAACTGGGACGTGACCGATGGGGTCGACTGAATGTCAGAGCTCGGAGAGCGAGAAAGAGTTGAGAAAGGAGGGGGTGGAGTTCTCTGTTTGAGCTGATTCATCAGCTCTCTGAGCGTCTGCTTTCCCAGTTTGGCGTGTAATTTCTGCTGAGTCAGGTGGCAGCGTGCCTGTTACTCTGCGAGTTGTGTCACATCTTTTATTGAAGAAAAAAAAAAAACCTACAAACTTCTGAGCCGAGTATTGCACAAACTGAGAAAACAAAACGTGAAAAAAACTAAAGAGAAAAGAAAAGAAAAACCTCAAACGAGACACTAAGACACTAACCACACCAAGGGCCAGGACTCAGACATAAAGAGCTGTTCATTTGACACCTGTAGACTCACACTTCTGCAATTATTATCCTAGAAAGAAAGGAGTCTCTACAGCATGCAGAAGAAAACACTGACTCCTATGTAGATCATCTGACATCAACTGAATCATTGGAGAAAGGTGTGGCAGGTAAGAAAGGTAGGGGTTTGTGGTCGCTCTTACCTTTGCGAGGTCCACTAGAGAGTTTGCTTGGTCATTCAGCTTCCGTTGCTCCATTTTAACACTTCTTAATCTGAGCCCAATACAGGCAAGTGGTCAGTGATCAGGTTATAAAACATATATATGTGTATATTCCTATATATATAGTATATATACAGTCTTTAAGTTGTCCACTGGCAAGGCACGCACATTAATCTGAAGGCAGAAGCAGTCCTGGGACATGCACAGGAGGAAATGGAAGGAAAATGCAAGGCTTGCAGGAAGGAAAGGGGCGGAGAAATGGCGGCCCGAGAGCATGCATGTGTCCACTTTTGAATCCACTGGAGCGGATCTTACCCATAAACCCTAATATGGGAGGCAAACTGGGGGACTGTGATCATAGTCACCGAGGGTAGGTTCTAAAATGACCACCAAAAAAAAAACCCTCCACCGACAGGTTTGTTTATTTTCACGCTCAGATACACCTCACATTCAAAATCAAATTATGCATTAGAAAGAAATCTCCAATGTTGGACAAGCTTAATTATATGATGCGATAGTGATTGGACATTTGGAGTTGAAGTATCGTTTATTGCAAACTTTGTTTAGCTGAATGACCCACAATTCTGTTTTACTTCCCGATGATGTGGGGTTTAGACTCCCCCTGATCTCTACCTAAAAACTCATACATGCTATACAGCTGCATTACAATCAAAAACGTAAAGTCTCCCCTTCTGCTATGCTGAATGTCACATTATTTTAATACATTATTTTTTTGTTTTTTTTCAACAGCAAACACAGCAAACACATACACCATTGTTGTAGTTAAACGTATTGTAACTACACTAGCAATAAAAACGACCTACGTGTCAGAGCGGTAACTATCTCTGACTTCTTACAGAAATAACTGACAATACAATATCAAAAAAACAACTTCCCTAATAATCTAATATTTCTTTGTATTATGCCTCTTATGGTGGTGAATTTTTTTAATAATATTGCTAGCGCTTGTGGAGGACGATTTTCCACTTTGTCCGAACCGCATCACATTTACTACATGGGCCTTATTTTAAATCACATTCTATTTGTATTAGGAATGTAATGGATGACCATCGGGTGATCCTTTCTATACAAATACAAACAGGAGATGTACTATTCGTTTTTTAGTAAAAAAACAAAACAAAAAAAAAGACTAATCAGAGATTCACATTTATGGCATTTGGCGACTTATAATTACGTCATTTAGACAATTTATCAATTGAGGGTGAAGGGAACTGCTCAGTGGTCTAGCAGCTGCAGCTTAGTGGTGGTGGGATTTGAACTCACGACCATCTGATCAGAAGTCCAACATCCTAACCACTGAGCAAAGAGATGTATCTCAGGATAGTTACAAGGTGGTATCAAAAAGTGAAGTAAAATCGTGTGACATGACATACGTATGACATACGGCAACGCTGCAGTGAGTCGTTTGAGGTGTTTGAAGTGGCACACGCGCTTCAAGAGCGAAAGAACATCACTGGAAGACAACGTGAGATCAGGAAAACCTTCAATGAGCTTAACCCCCGAAAATGTCGAAACCATTCGGCAACTTGTGCATGATGATCATCGGAAAACAATTTACATGATCTCACTTTACCCTCTTCCCAAAGATGAAGATTAATCGCTCAAAAGTCGTTGTTTTGACACTATTGCGGAGATCCGCTCGAATAGCAGAAGGTGCTTGACACGCTTCGAAAAGAAGACTTTCAGGACACATTCCGGAAGTGGCAGGAACACTGTGAGCACTGTATTGATGTGCAAGGGGACAATTTTGAAGGTGATAGTGTGTAAACGTAGAATAATTTTCTTGTAAAAAGAGCGTGTCTCGAAACTTTTCAATACCACCTCGTATATTATGGGAACAAAAAAATGTTTAATAATTAGACCGTTGGATATTGTGTACATCTCTGAGCGATGATAAACTGTCAGAGTCAGAATTCACACACCATGCTGACAGTGCTGACGTTTCTAATTCTGGGTTCATTACCAGTGACAACAGTTTAGACCACGCCCAGTTTGAAATTAAATCTGACTACAAAAACAGGAACAGATGTGACTGATTGGAGATCTACACAGACTAAATACAGTGAGTGCCGTTGTGTTACACCACAAATTCCAGCCTAGAACACAGATTCTGCCTTTATAGTGATCAAACCGTGGATATACGTTGATTCAAGAGAAAAAAACAAAATCGATATGACCCTCGAACCTAGCACAAGAAAAAAAAATCAATGAATTAATTTCAATAAAACCTTTCATGTAGCTTGTTCGTAGCTTATTCTTTTTTTTTTCTTCGCTTAACCAACCCACTCAACTCGATCTATACGGCTTGCATTAATTATTAAAATCCTCCATTCAATTACGTTTCCTCTGAGCTCCTTATCTTAACTAAAGCAAGTGTATTCCCTTTTCATCCTCAAGGGCATAGAAAGCAGAAAAGTGAGCAGTGAGCTGGAATGCGCTTTGAGTTATGAGCGAGAGTTTCCCAGGCACTTGGCTGCTTAAGTGGCCTTTCCACTTCGGGGTGGTGTGGGGTGGGTTCGGGTTGAGGCAGTTGGAATGTGCTTTGTATTTTTTGCTTTGTTTTGAAGGTGAAGAAGTTTGCTCCAAATGTTCTAATTGGTCCATGTGAATTTGATGACACAGATCAGAGAGAGACCAGTGCAAAGGCCTGGGGGAAACTGAGGGTGGATTGGCCCAGATGGAGCAATTTCAAAGAGATTGGTTTTTATATATATATTAAAAAGAAAAAAACTAGGTGTAATGACGGAAGCTGCCAGTAGTGGGCACCAACATCACCACATTGCAAAATAAAGAACAGGGACAATCGTGGACACTTCTTTCAAAGGGAAGAATAATCAGGATTCCTGCAATTTATGTGCAGGGCTGTCACATTCAACTCCATTACTAGATATTAAAATTAGAATTTGATAAACAAAAAAAATGTCTAATTTATAGCAATTTTATAGCAAAGTTGACATTTAAGAGACATCTTTCCTTTCTTAATTCTTATAAATATGTCCTTGCATTTTTCTGTACTTACTTCAATGACAATGTTTCAGTAAATAATCCCATTGTCTGACAAATAATAGTCAAATAGCAAATACATTTTCATGGCTTGTCGCTAAACTACAAAACATTTTTTCTAGAGAAGCAAGTTTTGGATGGCAAAAAGATGCTAACTGACAAGAATTGTCACACATTGTGTATGTTTTGTATACATTCTTTCTCCCGAACATTTTTTAAATCCCGTTGTTTGGTGACCATTTTAATTTCAGACCTCTGTGAGACATGAATCCTTTCAAACCCTATACAGAGAGAAGAGTTCTCACAGATCATTAGGTATGTCCTGAAGTTACTGACCACTTAGAAGGTTTATATCTAGCTTTAATAGGTGTTGGAGTTCAAGGGCCATTAATCGTGTGGTCATCCAGCATAAAACATTACTACAGAGCTATTTGGATAAATGGAAACGGTTAAATCGGGGAGAGAATTGCGTCGAGGATGCACTTAAATGTGTGGTCTTCGAGTTTATTCGAGTTTATCCTGTATAGAATTTGCAGAGCTGCTTGAGTCAGATAGTTCCTCCTGGCTAAGAGGGAAATCTGCTCGGTTTTGGCTCAAAAGCAGAACGGTGTGGATTTTGGTGAGGGACGAAGGCATGCAGAGGTGTCCCTCAGGCATATTCTGACCTTCAGAATGCACACACATGCGCACACACACACACACACACACACACACACACACACACACACACACACACACACACACACACACACAAAATCCAAGTTATAAAGCCTTCAGACTTTATTCCCTTCATCTGCTATTAGACTGGGTATTAGACCTGCAACCCTTAAATACAAAAATACTCTCCACAGCAGCTCCATTGCGCACAAAGTATGAAATTCCACAAGTCCAGCTCAGTATGGTGCCCTTCTCTTGACTCTCATCTCACTCTGGGCCACCGAGAAGGAATATATGGAAGAAATATCAAAGGCAGATGGAGCTCCAGGCGCAAATCTGGTTCCATGAGCCCAAAAATGGGATATATATGTATAACGTTTGCTAAATATCTGTAATTAGAGGGAGGAGAAACTGCAGAGCAGTCACCCTTGGGTTCATGGAAGCAAACCAGAGTTTAATCAGTAGCTACCTGATTAAAAGGATTTAGATCATCACACTCATGCAGCAAATGGTAGGAAAACACTCGTCGTCATTAATAATTGAAATTCATTCAGGACAGAAAGTGTTAAAAAAATAAAATGTGCTCATTGGTATGATCTGTGGAGTATACTGGACTAGGAGGTGTTAGTGGAATGGTTCAGTGAAGGCAAAAAAAAAAAAAATCTAATCTGCATGATCTAATTTTCTTCTTTTTAGCATTGCACTCGAATGTGACGGAAGTTTTTCCCACCTCAAAAATTAAATTTGAATAAATTACAGGCGGCGTAGAAGAAAAAGGTTGTATTTACCAAATGTAAGTGTTAAGTCTATATTATATTATTTAACTTTCAGTGGCTAAGATCATTTGTTGCAGTTCAGATCAAAAGAGAATGAATCTATCTAGAAATCAAATCAAAGACAACCACTGACCAAAAAATTAAAAAGCGACAAAATTGCTCCTTAATTTGGTCATCGGTGATACCCCCCCACCAGCCGGCTCTCCCTAAATCAATCAGGGACAGTAAAGGCTAACATGTGCTTCCTCTGAGACACCACAAAGTGGCCCAAAGGAAAGTGCTGTCTACCCTCTTCCACATACATGAGATTGGAAAAACCAATGATTGACTAGTGTCTCTGTGATTGACACAGGAGACAGTAATGCCGTCCCTCCCATCTACTTTACTCGCTTAGGCTTAAACGGCTGTAGCAATGAAGGGATGCGAGCTTTTTTTTATATCACCCAGGAAATTGTTTTTTTTATATAGATTTATTCAGGCCTCACCTGGAAAAAAGAACTGATGTCTAAGGGTGTTTCTGGTCAATTGATGCTGATTGGATTTGCATTTAAACTGAAGTAGGTGGTGACTAGAAGACTTTTGGTTGAGAGAGACTTCCGTTGCTTAACATTACAACTGTGGCTCAAGTGCAAAACTGAGGAATTTTTACTGTATCGTTAGATTATTTAATGAAATCACAAATATACAAAATTGTATACATTTAATATGAATCCTTGTCGTTGCATGGTCAGTATGATAGTGTCAGCTCTGTAGATATGGGAATAAAAAATATATGGAGGTGTAGCATTACAGCAATAATCAAAAAGAAATAAATACAGGATGAATTTCACTTATCGAATGAGGGAGTGCCATTTCGGGGTGTTTAGTCTGTCAGGGTAGAAAGACAAGCTTTCAGATGCATGCACACGGCAGATGTTTATCTGGAGGCACGAGGCACTTACTTTCGCGCTCTATTGGTTCAGGTTGACACACACAGGAAAGGAGGGAAAACAAAACAGACAAATGAATCATCACATCGTTCAGTTGTTCGTTCGTTCAATTTAATCCACACACACACATACACACACGTTTACACATACTTTATATCATATCCTGCATTAATATTAACTGCTCTTTGGCATTAGATGCAGCGCTCGTCCTGGCTGCCAATTTGGCACAGAGTATTTGCCCAAGCAACAGCCAATACCATTAAAATTACAACTCGCCTCTGTTTTAAGTCATTGTCTGATATAACAACGGATCTGCGTGTAAGGGTTTCTCCATGACCTTCTCTAACAGAGCAGAAGCAGTTGTGTTTTGCTGGATAAATGAGACACACACATTCCCTAACGTATTTCTTATGTTCCTCCAAGGCTTAGAGTCACAGCAGGTGGTGCATGGACTGCTGCACACACAGGCATCAGTTACAGCACTCACTCACACACACACACACACACACACACACACACACACACACACACACACACACACACACACACACACACACTTTAACAACAGTGGAGTATCAGAATCACACACACACACATACACATGGCTTTACAGTGTCACTGTGCAATATTAATGGCCCAGTGGAATTTCGAGTATTCAGTGATACCTGACATCCTCTTGTCTTTGACTCCTTCATTCACTCTCCGTTCACGCTTTTTTTTTTTTTTTTTGCTCTGGCAACATGCAAACACTGTGACAGGTAACCTTCATTCCAGGGACACCATCGTCCTTGCATCCCGCTGTCACTGTCAGCGCCACCCCTCCCTGCCTCGATCTGAGATCAACAGCTTTTTGATGAATCACTGATCTGAAGTCAGCTGCTATAGGGGCCATCTGAGGACTTACTGATCTCAGATTTGGGCCCCCGAGATGGCCCAGGATGCTCATGTCAACAAACTAAAATGGAAAAAAGTGATGTAAATCATTAGGTCAAGGTCAGCCTATATTCCTCCGACGCTTGCATTTAATTAGCTCTAGGTATGGTATCGAAATTTTATTCGGAAACTGACTTGGAAAGGATTTTTGTCTCATGATTATGACGAAGCAAAAGCCTTATGACTATTAGGAGTTTTTGGGGCTGAACATGGCTTAAATCGACTCCCTGATGCACAAAAATAGAATGAACAAAAAGTACACAGACCTTGAATCGTCTGCTGCCATTTCAGAACACTGAGGACACGCCGATCCGTCATTTTAGGACTCGTGGTTCTCGGGTCACCCGCAACACACACTTTCTGAGAATCTGGGATTAGCTCTTGTCCAGCTGAGATAAACTAGACACTCAGGTCAGCTAATGTACTGATCCTTACAAACTTAATCTAAAACCAGCTGCATAAATACTGTCCTGATGTCTGATGAATGCTCATATCTGAGAAATCACTGAACTGGAATCAGCTAAAGAACATTTGAAGAACATTTCCTTTAAAGACGCTCTGATCTGAGTCCAGCTGTTTTGTTTTTGCACTTCATGACCCACTAATACGACATCAGCTTCTGCATTCAAATCTGTGTGTTTGCCGACCTGATTTCAGCTCATTAATGTGCACTCGGTGTATAATGACTCTTTGATCATGTCCACCTGACCTGAGATCAGCTCCGGTACTGAGTTTAACTGCTTCATGCTTCATATCAGGAATTGAAATATGAGTTGTAATAAGTAATGTATGCTCCTCTAAGAACTCACTGAGCTGAGATCGGCTGCTTCACTTCCTTTCAAAACGCATTAGCATTCTGCAGATGTTCCTTGCATTTGAGGGCTTACTGATCTAAGGTCTAATAAAGTGCACTTGCTGCGTACATCCTTGCCAGTACCTGGTATATTTGCTCAACACTGAGGGCTTGCTGTTCTCAGATCAGCTGCTTTGCAGATTATTTAAGAACTTGAATCTGAGATCAGCAAATGTAGACACTTTCTAAGAATGGGTTCTTTCTGTGATCAGCTACTGCATTCTGAATTTAAGAGCTCACTGATCTGAGATCAGCTGCTTCACTGCCCATTTTACAACATACTACTATGAGATCGGCTACTGCGTTCAAATCAGCTCTGTGGCCTCTGAGGATTTGCTGATCTGAGGCTAGTGTATCTTTACACACCGGCTCCTAAAGGCTCATTGCTTCTTTAATGTTCGCCTGAGAACTGAATTACTGATCTGGGATCAGCTGCTTTGTGCATCATTTTATGACACTCTGATCTGAACCATCTAATGTGTCAATTAAATGTCTGGTAGTTTTCCCTTAAGCCTGTCCATGTAGTGCCTTATTGGTCTAAGAAGAACTGTTCTGTTCCCAGTTCTGTGCTATTCCCCATCCTCTTATCGCTTTCAGGTGCCTGTATGGGGCAATCCAGGAGAAAAAAAGGACAGAAACCATTTGGAATCAATGCATTGATTTTGTGAAGTGATGCAGAGAGCACTGGTAAGGACCGAGTTGAACAAATTATCAGATGCTGAAGGTTTAGCCCTGCACGCTGCCGCACTCGTAACCCACACTCGATCTTTATGAGAATGGAACTGCGCCAACTGCCTTAAAGAAACAGCTCCCTTAAATCTGACCTGGTCTTACAAAATATAAAGGAGACACATTCATAATTCATGTTTTTGACCTGTTTTTGAGCACTTAACCTTTAGCATTTAAAGGTTTGGTTACATAAACAGAATGTCTAAAAGGGGGCTCGTCATTTCAAAAACTAGTTCAGAACCAAATTCCATCTAGATCTGTAAAACAGTGCTAAATCGAAAAACCTTGTAATAAAACACAATATAAAACCTCTAATCAAACCCCAATGAAACAGTCACCGTCTGAAGAGATAACGTATTGCGGTGTTCTGCATTCTTGTCCCCCCAGGTTCATTGCAGATTTTAGTGTTTCCCTGTGCTGACACACACATTTTCACCTCCTGAAGGACTTGTTAATGAGCTGATGAGTTGAGTCAGCTGTGTTAGAGCAGGAAAAACACCGGATTGCGCGGTGAAGGATGACTCCAGGACCCGAGTTGCAGTGGAAATCCCACACTCTAAATGACATGAACGATTAGAGTAGAAGGAAAAAAAATGACCAATGATTATTATATTACCAAATCTTGGGATGTGTACAAAACTAGAGCAGCTAAATTTTCTTGGAAACTGCTAAGACTAAAGCAGAAAATATTTTATGGGAAGGAGGAAAAAAATACATACATTGCTGCTATATTTTTCAGGATTGCTTTGCAAAAGCGCCTGGGGTAATTCCATTTTTTTTTTAAGTGCTCCTTTGTGATTTTATTTCCATCTTGACCAAATTAGCTACTTATTTTTGGTCAAATCTAAGTGGTGTAATAATTCGATGATTTGAAAAGCAGAAGTGAATAAATGGGCTATTGTAGTGACAGATACAGGTGTAAAGCCACTTTATATGCCATTCAATATGCCTTAATGTTTAAGTATCATATATATTATTTTTAAATAAATGAAAGAATGGTTCTATTGATGTCAGTTTTAAAAAATGCAGTGTTCAAAGCTACCAAATAAGCACAAACAGGGTTTCTGCTAATTTCACAAAGTCAAATTTAAGACATTTTATGGCCTTTTTAATTAAATGTAAGATCTATATTACAATCAAAAACACAAATACACAAATACGCCTTTAGCAGCTGGCCTTAACCGAGCCATAAATTCATTTTTTTCAAGCCAACTATTAAACTTGCACATCCCCATGGCTGAAAAATAAAATCTGTTTTGAGCCTGTGGTACAATCCAGGAGAGATTTAAACCAATGACCAAAAGCTGATTGGCTGTTCCATGTTGGTCTCATTTGTAGTTGTAATACAGTGAATTATATTTGGATTAGGTCCCCTGGTGGTCTAGTGGTTAAGATGCAGCGCTCTCACCGCTGCGACCCGGGTTCGATTCCCGGTCAGAGAACCATCCCCAGCCACTCTCAGTGCCGGTCCCAAGCCCGGATAAATTGGGGAGGGTTGCGTTAGGAAGGGCATCCAGCGTAAAACATGTGCCAAATCAAACGTGTGGAGAATCCGCTGTGGCGACCCCTAACGGGAGAAGCCGAAAGAAAGTTTATATTTGGATTAGCAAAGGAATGAACTACAACACCATGGAAACAAAGCAGTGGCTTTGTTCAAGGGCCCAAGAGCAGCAGCTTGGTGATAACAGGGATTGAATCCCCAACCTTACAAGCATAAAAAACAGAGCCGCTACCACTTACCCACAAATTTTTTAAATCGCTTATACATACACTGTATGGTCAACAGGACACCTGACCATCGCATTAATAAGAAGCGCTTTACCAAAGTAATAATCTTCTAATCTTCATTGAATCCAGATAAGGTTTTAACTTCACCAAAACAAAGGGGCCCAAACATTTTCCAGCATGACAATTAATTAATAATCACATTTTTAAAATTGTTAAATACTTGGGTGTCCACACACTTTTGGTTATATAGTGCTATTAATCATCAAATTACCATGTGCAGTTTAAAACATCCTGGTTCAAACAATGTAGAATCTGGATGTAAAAATGTTCAACTGCAGATCTCATCCAGAGAATCTAATCCTGTCCAAATAGGGCTACTGACTATCTAGTTAAAAAGAAACCATGAAGGAGCTAGCAACAAGATTATCCTAGTCACCATTCAGTAATAATGTGACTGGTTTGCGGTTGTTAACTTGGTAAAGACATCTTTATATAGACTTACGCTAGTGTATGTGCACTGCTCCAATCTAATTCATTTTCACTCGTTCCTGCTCATGTTGGATGGGCATTGGTGCATTAAAAAATGTAGCATTAGTTTTGGACAATGAAAAAGACAAAAAGTTGTTAGTCTTTTGTTTTTAAAAAGTTGTTTGTCTTTCAATTAAGGTGTTTTTAATGTGAAAATATTTGCAATATGGTGCTCTGCCAATGTGTGTAAGTGTGTGGGATGTAGCCTGGGGAAATTAAATAAATAAAATCAAGAAGGCTAACATGAGTAGCACAAGGTGAATGCTAATAGCCTCTAATTAGCATGCTGTAATTTACATTTATTGCAAATGAGCCGCTAGTGTCTGCTAGCATGTACATGCAGCATGACATCTAAGGCAAAAAGCTTTCCCCCCCCTCCCCCCCTTAATGGCTGCCTTTGAGTCAGGGAAGGGGTGCATGAGCATACATATACACTGGCTAGCCATATCGATTTGTATGAACACACACACAAACACACAAGGAGGACAGGAATGCATTTTTCCTGGGCAAAAAACTGCAGAATTGAACCATGCTCATTAATTTTGTTTGTGTGTGTGTGTGTGTGTGTGTGTGTATGTCTTGCAGCTGTTAACGTATCACAACTGACTTTCTAAAAAGGACTAAGCTTTTCCTGTAGCAGACGGACAGTCCGTCAGGTTTAGCATAACTTTGCATGACATTGAATAAACCAGCAGAAGCTTTACATAATAAATGAGCACTACAAATGGGGGCTAAAAATATATATATAACAATGAAATGCTAATGCTAACTCAGTGTTCAGCTGTTTATCTCTCCAGAACCTCTCATGCTGTATTCAGCAGAGGTGGGAGTAAGTCACCAAATGAAAGTCTCAAGTCAAGTCCAAGTCTTAACATTGCAAGTCAAAGTCAAGTCAAGTCATTCTGTTGTAAGGGTCAAGTCAAGTCAAGTCAAGTCATACTCTTTGTCAAGTCAAGTCAAGTCAAGTCGCAACTTAGTCATCAAGTCATACCAAGTCGCACACAGATTTGTTTGACACATTTTTTAACTCAGGGACTTTTATTACTTATTTAGACACAGAGGGCTGATGATGGGTAACAAAAATAAATAAATTAACTTGTGTGTAATAAAATATCGTTAAGAAGCACTTTAAATGCTCTAAAATAAAAATAAATTAAATGAACAAGTAAACAAGAATTAATTGTAAGTTTTTTAGACAGTAGAATGTGCTGATGTTCCCTTCTCAGGAGAAGTCAGAACTACAGTTGTTAAACTGGATCATTTCTATCTATGAATACCCTGATGTATCTGTGTAAACATGGAGTGAACAGTCACATGTCCCCATCTCAACATATAGTAATAATAATACCTATAATTGTAAAGTATACTCTGTCATCTCATCAGACACCAAACAATGGGTTGCATACTCAAAGTAGAATATCAATATCAGAAAAAAAAAAAAATCTTACTGTACAAGTGAGGCAGTGGTTTTTAAAAGGTGATGAACCCAACATTGTTGCTCTGTTAAGAGTTATCCACAAACTATTATGATCATGTTACTCTAGGGCTTTTCATTAATTTTCTAATATCTTTAATAATGTAAAAAATTAAAAACTATCAGGTCATGCCCCAGTATTTATGGAGAAATTTACCGTACATCAAACCAGATTTATGTATTTGGCCATAACAACTTTAACCCTTGACCACTTCAATGTTAAACTGTGATGTTTGGACAGTTTAAAATAATGCCAATGTGAAGGCAAATTACAGTGAATTGCATTTGCAAAAAATCAAACTGGCCATGTACGCGTAATCTCTAAACCCGAACTTTATTATCCTCGGGGGTGGGGCTGGTGTTGTTGCGGTGTACATGTTGTCTTGTCCGCGGAGGGATCTGCTGTTTTGGCAGGCGGCAAGCGGCTTCCGGATAGCGTCTAGCGGTTTACGCATGCGGAAGAGTGGATTGGGTTCCCCGACTTATTGGAAAATATATAGTCCATTCTTAAATATATAAAAAAATCACAATATTTGAAAAAAAATATTTTCCACAAGTCATTTCAAGTAAATAGGCACAAGTCCGAGTCAAGTCTAAAGTCACAAGGAGCAAGTCTAAAGTCAAGTCGAGTCTTTTCAGAGATCTAGTCAAGTAAGTCTCAAGTCCAGAAAAATGTGACTCGAGTCTGACTCGAGTCAAGTCATATGACTCGAGTCTCCCACCTCTGGTATTCAGGGCTAAACAGTTCTAAAAAGAACTGTTTAGCCCCCCCCCAAAAAAAAAACTATTTACATTTAGCTATTTTATTTTCTGAACTCAAACGTAGGATTTTTATCTGAGACATGTCTGATGTCAGAACTTAACTTCTTTAGTTTTGCACCAGAGCTATGGAGCTAATATCGTTAAAAAAGTACCATAGTACATCATTTGTCTTTAAATCAAAACTAGGGATGCGTCATTGCACTTAAAACTAGGGAGTCTTCGTTACACATTTTATTTAGCTCTTTTATTTAAGTTTTTCTGCTTCTTAAATGTTATAAAGATGCTTTATCATGTTACTCGTATTGCAAGAAGATGCTGTACTTCCTTCACTTGATCATTTTACAGAGCACAGTTTGCTGTCTGCTTTGCGCTGATTAAAGTCATTCATCAGGAAATATGTCCAGATCGGTGTCATTCTGTGTCGTCTGTTCATTAGCAGGTGGCGAGGAACGCTCAGTTCACGCAATATCGTGTGGTCTAGGAGCATTTGAGTAAACGAGCAAGATTGTTATTGTTACACAGTACCAGGATCCATATCATTTACATTTATGGCATTTGGCGGGCACCCTTATCCAGAGCAAGTTACATTTATACACTGAGCAGTTGAAGGTTAAGCGCTTTGCTCAAATCCCTAGCAATGGCAGCAATTTTTTAATCGATTTATAGATAACAATCGGAAACCAGACCAGTCAAATCAGTCTGAGATGCTGTACATATCAAGCTGTTGGAGATAATGAATTATGCATGCTGCTTGTGCTAACCTAACCACATACCTATTTTGATCTTATTTATACAACTAAGCAGCTATGGGGTTAAAGGCCTTGCTCAGGGGCCCAGAAGTGGCAGCTTGGTGTGGCTGGGATTTGGGATCTAAAGTCCAATGTTTAAACCACTAAGCTACCACCTCCCACCAATGAGAATGATTTTATGATTACTCATAGTAACAACTGGCTGCATAGACTTTTTGATTAAATTATGCACTAGTGTTGTTTAGCAAGTAATCTGAAAGAAAACCTATATATTGTGACATATCTCGTTTTGGGAGAATAGACAGCCAAAAACTGCTGACAAATCCGTTTGTGACCCAAATTGGGTGGCTGTAAAACACAGACATTTTCACTGTAAAAATAAAAAGTTATACATTTTTATGTATAATATTTTCAAGGTAGATACAAAAAATGATTTATTTAATGTTTTTATTAATGTAATGTATACTGTATATGCTAGGAAAGAAAAATATATATAGAAGTTAGAAAGTCTTCACTGCCATAATTGTTTATTTATTTATTTTAAATCTACATTCACCTTCCGTATAAGAAGGCTAGGGGAAACCCTAGTAGACTGCTTTTTTATTTGCTGTGCTAAATTAACTTCTGCTTTTAGACGATCAATTCATCAGTCATTTAGTGAAATTTTGTCTTCGCCAGACATTTACTCATGCAGGTTTTTCCCAGAGTGCTACCAATTCACCACATAGCGTAATGTGAAAATTGACTCTACAGGTGATATTTTGACAGATTAATTCTGGGTGTTTAACAAATGTGTATTACACTGAGAAAGTGTGCAAATTTTTGTTTGGTGGATTTAAACATCTCTCAGTAAGGTCGGGAGAAAAACAGTAAACCTCATTGTTTACAATCCGAACTGATAAATGCGGATAATATCAAGTTAAACATAAAGCCATTGGTGCTTTCCGGATGAACAGAACATGAGATGAATAAACAGATTAAAAAAAAAAAGCAAGAAAGACGTGACAGAGTGACAGGAGGAGAAAAGAAAAAGAATCAAAGAGAAGAAAAGAGAAGAAAGTGAGAAAATGTGTTAGGTTATAAAGGAGGTGAAAACAGTCCCTAATGAACAGAGGATGGGACGAGTGTTCGGACATTCGGAATGTTCTCTATTCCACATCCACATTTATTTTACATTTACTTTTATGACATTTGGCAGATGCTGTTTTCCAGAGCAACTTACAACTGAGCAGTTAAGGGTTAAAGGCCTTGCTCGGGGGCCCAGCAGTAACAGCATGGGGGTGCTCGGATTTGAACTTGTGACCTTCTGTTCCATCATTTTCAGTTCAAGTGCTTGTCAGTCCGAGTAATCGCTGCCTTGTTACGAATTTAAAGACACTGTAGCATATCAATAGTTTTAGTTCTCCTACTTAAAAACTAAATGGCATACGCACACACAGATTCACACACTCGTGCAGACACATGCGCACACACACACACACACACACTTAAACACAAATGCGCTTTCCTCTTTCGAACATCCCTGATGTGCCAAGTTAACAAAGTGACATTTACAGGGAGTGCCGCTGCTTTTAGATGTCCTATAAATGTCAAGTAAAGTGTGTGTTGCTGCTAAACAGTGGGACTGATGCAGAATTTAAACAATAGAAATGACTTTCAGGCTCCCAGTGAGATTCCCGAGCACAAATTAGGAGTAGAAATGGAGCATGTCACATGGCTAGGGGACATTTTCAACTAAAAAGACTTTTCAGTTCAGGGAAGTGTACACTAGATGATGACACTGCAGAAGAATTACATGTAAAACGGTTCTCACTATGTAACTGTGTGTTTTCTTGGCTGCAACACACCTGATAGTGGTCAGGTCCTGACATACTTGTTTAAATACACTATATGGACAAAAGAATAGAGGACACAATTGTATAGGATGTCTATAGATGCTGAAGCAGGAAACTTTCCCTTCACTTGAATTAGGAGACCGAAACATGTTCCAGCATGAGATCAGTGTCAACACTGAATGCACCCAGTTCTCCTCACCTCACACACCTGACTTTACTCACACCTCCATGGCTGAATAAAAGGGAATACATGTGGAATGGGATGTTAAAAAAGGATCTAATCTTATGCTCAGGTGTCCACACACTGAATCTGTCCATATAGTGTACTTTTCAGGATTGGGATGGGCTTTCCTAGAGGAATCTAAAATGTTGTTTTTTCTCTGATCTCTCATATGTATGGCTGGATTAGCTACTTTAGCACATCTAGTCCCTGACTGTGAATGTGGGAGTGAACGTGTGTGTGTGCATGGTGCATTGCAACGAACCGTCGTACCATCTGCTACGTATTCACGTCAAACATTCAGTATTCCTGGAACATGCATCCTAATCTGAATCCTACTCTGCTTGGACCAGGATGAAGCATCTACTAAAGACAAATCAATTAAGATGTCTAGATTTTTACACAGATTTTGTGTATTTGGTGTTAAATTCAGTGCCTTTATTTCCAGGACAGGCCATGTTATAATATATAAAAAAATCTGTTTTAGAGAAAGTAGATCTCCATTTGGGTGAACTTCTAAAATTTAGTGCAATCAAAAGCCAAATGTGCTCATCCAAAGCCATCGATCGCCCAATTACAATTACTATTAATTATATTTCCAATTTTGTTCACTGATGATCTGAAAACAGTCAGCACTCCATTGTTACATTAACACCATTATAGCTGTTGGATGTTATTTAGTCTCAGAGTTGGGTTCAGACTCAAAACTGTGGGTCTGTCCTTTACAGAATGCATATAAAACAAGATCAAAACCTTTTACTACTTGATGAGTGCGCCAGAGCATCGAAAACACACCGCCGTACAGAAAATCAACCCTCCAATGCAGAACTGGTAGCCAGTGTCCCGTCCCAACACCAAAATTATAACTAAGAACAGTAAAGTAAAGCAGTAAAGCTGCAGAAACAAGACTTCGCTTGTTGCACCATTGCTGTTACCCTGTGCTACAGGTGTCAAACAATTCAGAGCTCAGAACGTGGATCTGTCACAGAGAAGACGCGACTGCAGACCAACATGTGAGACACTGGCATGGGGACCAGGGACGGTATGTTACGTACTGGTGAATGGCTTGGAGGAATTTCCTCTGGTGCTTCCTGACTCTGGCATGGTCCATCTTCCTCACCAGCTTGGTGTTCTTGTAGATGAGCCAGGTCTCCCTGAGAACGTTTGCAGCAGTGTTCTTTACCTGAGGTAAAGAAAATACATGCTTATTGCTGAGTTTTGGGAATACTGGGAATACTTGTACTGGCCCTTTCAGGTGGAGTAAAACGGTAAAATTTTTGCATATCCTGTTTTATTTATTATTTAATTATTTACTGTTTAATGTTAATTTAAGGTACAAACAATCAAACAAACAAAGATTTACTACCAAACCAAAAAATTACTATTCCTTTTAATGATAATTGTAATTTTGTTTACTGATGTAGGGTTTTATCCCTACATCGTAACACTGACACCATTAGAGCTGTTGAACGTTATTTTGTCTCAAAATTGGGTACACAAACAAACAAACAAACAAACAAAAAATCAGTTCAGTAGATTCTGTTGCAAAAACAATTTTTACTTAATTGATCATTTATTTATTAAATGAATGTGGAAAGCTAGTGAAGACTGAGCATAGAGCAACAGAGGATGGCATTTATTTACAATAAAGCTCTCAGGAAAAATGGAAAGTTATTTATTTCACATTATAAATATATAAAAAGGTTTAAATTAACTGGCCTAAGTCCATAAGCAACTACACTGATGTATCCGGTCCTTCTAGACCTATAAAGTGTCTTTGTCTATAAGAAACTGTAAAAAAAAAAAGCTTTCAGAAAAAAGCCCATAAATACCTATACATTTCTGAAAAAAGTCGATTTGGGACAACGTCTATACAAATAAAACTGAACTGAACCGACTCACTCTTTTTGTCAGCTGCGTGTCCATCATAAAGTTATGTACATGTTTTTCAGCTTTGGTTAATTCCAGTTTTTTTGCGACCACGGCCACCACCAAAGCAGTGCATCCGGCACCCTGAGGGAGGTAAAACAAACATTACACATCGCCTCAGGTTTGATTTCCCACAGTAGAAATACACAGCAATATCGGTTTATCCACTGTATCAGTATATCAGTAATGTAGATCAGTGAGCTACACATGTTTATAGAAGCACAGCTGTGCTTTTCATATCCCAAAGAAACATGAATTTACATTATGCAAATATGTATATAAGACTCACCATAATCCCGGTGAGGAGACAAACCCCTTTGCCACAGTACGTGTTAGGGACCATGTCCCCATAGCCAATGGTTAGAAAAGTGATTGAGATCAACCACATGGCTCCTAGGAAGTTGCTGGTTACATCCTGGTTATCGTGGTACCTACAGCATGTGCATGAGGAACATACAGTGTGAAATATCGAAACAAGACATGTTGGAATTTCTGTTCTATTGAAGCACATTACTGGTCTGATAAGAAAAAAAAATCCCCCTCAGCATCTCAAGACAAGTATCTTGTTTCTACAAGAAAACAGAAAGCATTTCAGAACCAGAAATCATCTCGCTATTATGAGAAATCATCCCTTTAATTCAAGAACCGTGTGGTCATTATGAACAAAACCCCACCAAATAATATGCTTTTCTTGTATTAATGATGTGATTTTTTTAGTATTAACAGTATGATTTCTTGTATCTCTAATAAATAAAGGTTTAAAGAAAGTTAGAGAGAGGATATTATGAAATATTTCATAATGATACACCATATGGACCATAGGTTTTGTGGTCATTGATTTTTGGATATTACATTCCAAATTTAGTACCAATTTGCTGTTATAATCCCCTCCACTCCTCTGGGAGGATGTTCCACTAGATTTTAGAGTGATCTTGTGGTAATTTGTGCTTAATCTGACACATCTGACAAATCTGATTTTTCACTCCAAACACTATAAAGCACATCTTAATGGAGCTGGCTTTGTGCACAGGGACTGGAACAAGCTTGAGTCTCCTAGTTGAACTGAAAGGAAAATTTCATGCTACTGCATCTAAAGATGTCCTATATACAATTGTGTGCCTCCAACCTTGTGGTAACAGTTTGATGAAGAACCAAATATGGCTGGAAAAGTCAGGTGTCCCAAAAGTTTTGTCCATATAGTGTATGTTTTATGGTTAAAAATGTTTTCTTGTAATAAGGAGACGTCATCTTATATTAACAGGATGTTTTCTCTCATAATACAGAGAACATTCCTTGTAATAGCGAGATGCTTTCTTGTAGAGACATGATGCTGTTTTGTAAAGAAGGTCCTCTCCTGTAAGTACTGCAATGCCTTCCGGTAATAAGGAGACGTTTTCTGCTTAGAAAAAAAAGAAAGCAGTAGAAGAAAAGTAACTTTTCTCGAATGAATGCGATACTGATGAGGATTTTTCTTCTTTTGTGGCAGTGATGTGCTTCTGTAACATTCACTCTGCGGCCCGTATTGATTTAAGATCGAGGATCAGATTTTCTCCTTCATAATGAATGCAGCTGTATGGAAAAAAAGGGGCTAATCAGGAAGCTTGTATTGAAACGATTAATATGCAGGCCACAGATACGATCTGCCATCTGTAGTGTTAGATTGTGGTAACCCAATCACAGGTTTGTGGGCTTAAACTAAAAAAACATGAAGTGGAGTGTCAGGAAGACCTGGCAGACAATTTGTCCTAGATTTCCAACCATTGCTCCCTAAATGACCATTCACAAAGCGCCAGTAAATGAGTAGTCATTTCAAACTATTAAAATCTGAAGAAATAAAATTTTTTATATGTCATGGTCTGTGTCGCAACTCTAGCTAGCCAAGACTATACTAGTAAACTAGCTAGCATTTGTAATGGCTAGTTATCTAACTTGGCTAGTTAAGCAGCTTAGCATGCTGGCTAGAAATTCACAAGTACCACAACATAAACCTATAATCATTTGCTTCTTAAACAAGATTGATGACAGAGCTTCTTCAGTCACATCAAAAACTGGGATTGTGCATAATACTCTAGTTTAATACAGAAATAATAGGGAAAAAAGTTATTTATATCATACGAAATGGATGTTATTTTAGGCTATTTCAAAACTTGGTCAAACTAAGAATTAGGCTTGCAAAGGGGTGGACAATTTCCTGAAACATTCCAGAAACTTTCCAAGACAACTTCATCTGGGGAATTTTGGAAATATGTTAAGTTGTAAACTTACCAGGAATTTAAAGGAATTTACATGAACTGTATCATATGCAAACATAAATATCATCATGTATCATATGCAAACATTTTGTACTCGTCAAGATGTGCGTTATGTTCTGCAGGTATGCACAGTGCATGTAGACCTCAATAGCCTTGCAGTAAGTGTGCTGTGTTTTCAAATTCAACTGAAATTGCATTAAATCTGGTTGTTTTTTCAAAATAATCCTGCAAGATTTTTACTACATTTAATTTTAAGTTTTGGGCTAACCTGCAATTTTGTAAATTCCCAGTTTATTCCCATTAATCCCTGATAATTCCCATGGAAAGTTCCTGGCCAGGAAAATTCATGTAATATTTCAACCCAAGTAAGAATTAGCACATTTCCACGACTTTTTACAAGTTACAAGAACAATGTCCGTTGTTCAAAATGTTCTACAAATAAAAGTGAATTAAATGGATAAAAGAACTATCAGAAATGTTCATGTACAGTGTATAAACTGAATTTGTTGAGAGAGAATATGGTATAGTGTTGGATCTGTGATGAGAGTACAGAAAATGAATTGGTGAATTTTCATGCTATCTCACATGGCAGGAAAAAAACACCAAAAAATTGCAAATTTTCACCAAATAGTTAAGTAATCCTCTGCTTTACCGCGGTTCGAAACTCGCGCCGCCGGTTTACCTCGGAATTGCATTTGCCACTTAACTCATTTGTTTGGCGGATTTTCCCAGTCTCTCGGTATAGCACGATAGACCAAAAAACTTGCACTTGTTTTAATGGAGTTTTATGTTAAAATAATAAAATGTATTCATAAAATATAATTATTAATTATAAGATACAGTAAAATACTGTATACATAAAATAGCATTCTGGGGTTGGCATCCGTGATAAACGGGGGATTACTGTATTTCTACACTAAGAGTCCAATGAGACAAACAGCTCAGGTGAAATGTTCTCTTTACCCCAGTTTACTACCAATTGGCTATGATGTAGCTGAGCTTTCTAAACAAATACCATGTAAATGAATATCTTCGCTACAATTGGAAGCTAAAGCACACTGCCTCACTGTTTTCCTGTTTGGGTAAGGTAAAAATATCAGCATGAATGTGATTTTTTGAGGAAATATAGCGGTCACAGAGCAAAGAACCAGGCTGCTGATTGAAATATTAATAAGATGGTGCATTATGCTTAGCAAGCCCTGTTTTTTACCTGGTCTAATAAAAAATACAAGCAAAACTATAGTACATGTACCAATATAGGGCCCTTTTCTATGTTATAGACTAAATATTTATTCGTGTCAGATTTTAGCTGCTATTTTAATGCTGTTGATTGGAAAATATAAGTATAATTATATATTTATATATATAAATATAATTGTTCTGCATATAAACTGTGTCTGATTTAAAAACGAGGCAACTCTAATTTGAGGAACATTTACAGTTTTTCTCAGTTTCTTTGAAGAATTTCTCGAATTACTCTTAATATATGCAATCAGTACAAACAGCATAACACAATGGATTACTTGCAAAAGCCTGTACTATTTGTGTCAATCTATTAGAATGACAAGTCCTTTTTCCATTGTTCACAAACAAAATAGTCAAAATGTTTAGTCATGCTGAAAATGTATGGCATCTATGAATTTCAACAGCACAAATTTACACATTAATGCATGTGGGACATTGATTGCAAGAGACTGGACACGATTCATACTTTTACTTAAAGAACTAGTTGATCATTGGTTGATCTGATGCCGTAAACTCGCCTTTTATAAAAAAATTTATATTCATCTTCACAATTCAGCAATTCAAGACACATTTACAAAAAAGTTTACTAGAAATGTGTAGAATAGAAGCTTGACAGATTATAACAACTGGTTTAACCTTTTTGCATTTAAAGATTTATGCAATCAACTGATGCGGAGATTTTTGGAGCGGTTTTCAGGTGAGAACCAGTATAATATATTCTGATCAACATGACAAACCATTGATAATGTAGGAAATGGCAGACTATTGTACACTTGCAATTAGTGCAAAGTATATAATTTCTGATCCGAGAAACGATCCGAAGCAACTGAGAAAAGTTTAGCATAAAATTTTTTTTATTCAATAAACTTGGGCAGAAAGCAAAAAAACTTCTCCTAAGAGCAAGTTCCGCCATCCATTTCCCATTAAACTGAAATTTTCAGAATGACTGTTTATTAGTTTGGTTTATCTAACAAACTGGAAATGCTGCAACGTATATATTTTCCCCGAAGCAGATAAAAAATTCAGAAATGCCCCACAGTGCTGTGAGTCACACTTCAGAAAGTGTGACATTTTCTTCCTGTAGCAGCACAGCACCTCTACTGTTGTCTTAATGATCTTAATCGGATAATTACCAAAGCCTTCATTAGACGAGACAGGTGAAGGAAAAACCGATATCTGCAATGCAGGAATTCCCAGGAGTGAGACTAAGAAGCAGCGTGCCGGTACTATGTACACTAACTAGCATTGTAGCATGTTCCTCTTTGTGTGAAGGTGTGTGTAAGTTTGACAGTGGCCCTCAGGGAAGTGGAGGAAAAGGTGAAATAAGATTGCAGTCCCTTATCTGACAATAAAAAAATCACTGACAAGAGAACATGCTAGTGTTTTCCTACAACAGATGTATCACCGCTGTAGGTCTAATCAATTCTGTTTTAATTAGCGATGCTCTTTCTAGCGTGGAACGTAAACAGAATTTTAATGCCACTCTGTTACGCTGTAGGGCGCAATGACAAATATGAATGGTGACCATATGTGTTGAAGTGTAAACCCTGCTTAAAGTGTGTGTGTGTGTGTGTGTGTGTGTGTGTGTGTGTGTGTGTGTGAGTGTGTGTGTGTGTGTGTGGTTGTGAGTGTGTGATAAGCTGCTACACCTTTCGCACGCCCTGACAGTCCAGGCGGCGATGATCCACAGGGAAATGGTGAAGACGAGCAGCACGGTGCCAGGGCAGATGGTCATAAGGGTCTTCATGACGAAGCGTGTGTTGAAGTTGATCTTGTTGAGGGCGCCGATGCTGCGTGATGAGGCATCCGTGAACAGCTTGCTGTGCAACAGCATGACGCGGGCGATCAGGTAGAGGCGCAGGAACATGGGAATGGACAGGATAATGTCCACGTCGGCATCCGTCTTGGACGGCGTGTAGTAGAAGGCAAGGCGTGCCGTCCACGTGAAGGTGTACTTGCCCGGGATGGGGTGGATGGCGCACACCAGGATTTCCAGGCAGATGAAGAAGATTCGCTCGTATGTCATGGCTATCCTCCAGTCGTCCGCTGCATTGTCCACCATAAACAGCTTGGGTGGGGGCAGGAGGAAAAAAAAGCAAACAGAAGATTGAAATATGGCAAATAATTCATTGTGCTTCAAATGAACAAAAGTCCAGAGGGTAAAGCCGGACCTGATCCATGTTCTCCTGAACGTCCAGCCATTTGCTCCTAACCCATGGGAAGAGCAAATGCAATTATACAGCCTGAAACACTAAGTTGTCTTTAGCTCAGGTCATAAAGGAGGTGCTAGATCAGGTCAGACTTCACCAACTTGGACATTTAGTTCATTTGTAACAATAATACAGCATAACCATTTTTGTTAAAACAGGAAGAGTAAATTCATTTAGGACAATCAGACTTGGATCAATCTGTATAGATGATCCAAAGTGTTGGATATATATATATATATAATTAAATTACATATTATAAGCACCACAGGTAAGTAGATCGTCCCAGTGGCAAGCAAAGGTATAGATTACTACGCTTTTTTATTTCTAAAAATGAAAAGCAATATAGAGTTCTTTGAAATAAATAAAAAATCTCACATGGTGTGCTTAGTTTTAATAAAGGGGGGCGGAGTCAGGTGTAGGAACTCTTTTTACACTCTATTTTCACTTCTTATTATTAAACTTCGTCAAGTTATTTTCTTTCGAAATCATCTTGCATTCCACATGTGAGCATTTTCAGCGTATTAAACAAACGACCAATTTAGGAACAACAATAACAAAAAAGAAATTTCAGTGAACAAATTCTACAAGATCAGAATGAAAGAAATTGGGAGGTTGCATTCGGGGGAAGGCAATCTAAATTTTTTGCGCATAATGTCCCTCTCTATGTCTTTCCAATAGAAACATTGGAAGTAGCTGAGATCTCACTGAGACTGACATAATTCTTATATTCTAATAAAGATTTGATAATGCCCTGACACCTTGCATGGGCATTCATTTAGGTTCAGAATGAATGTAATAGTCAGGTCATTTAAGATGTTCAGCAGTGTGGGCTGTTTATTTCTTTATTTATTAAAATTATTAAACATTTTTATAAAGAATTCAATGGGAATTTGGAAGCCGCAATGGATTGATGAAAACCTCTGCATGAAAAAACATACGAATTGTTTGCATCGTATTACTATTTAAAATATTACTCTTCAGCAGTGTGTTTGGAATGAGAAAAAAAACCTTTTCACAGACACTCTTTCAACACACACTCACATATATTGCAATTTCAATCTCAGCTCAGCAGCCCGTGCCAGCACTCATCCCTCACTGTTCATTCTCGAGCCCATCTTTCATGGACTGCCACCATGTTTCTCTGCAATTGGCTCAAGCCTGGGAACCACTCAACATCTCCCCCTCCTTTTCCTCTATCACGAGAAGAAAAAAAAAAAAAAAGATTTGCCTCCACCTTCGGCTCGATAAATAACTCCCACCCGAATGGACGCGTTGTCAAAGCGGCTCCCCTCCTTGATGATCTGTGCAGATAAACTTCCCTCCCTACTTCCTCCTTGAGCTGTCTGTCACTTCAAGGTCCACTCTGCATTCTCCGTCAATGCCGCAATATTTCACCGCTCTCCCTCTTCATCTCTTGTACCCCGTTCTCGGTCTCAACTCTATCCGCCGTGTCTGCAACTCCCAGATACGACAGGAGGAAAGCATAAACTCCTGATGCGATGAATTTCAATGAGGCTTGCGCATTCTGAAGTAATAGGTTTACTGTTCAAACACCAGGCAAGACTACAGGCGAGCGAAGTCATGTTCCTGAGAGTGTTTTATACATGCATCCTCGATTCTGATTGGTCAGAAGGTGTCGATTAAACTTCTATAAAGGCACCTCTGATGGTATTTAACATACTAACTGCTAATTCATAAGTATGGACTCAGACTCAGACTCACCTGAAAATTTATGACTAATAATAAACAAAAGTACAATGTAGAACAATGAAAAAGTCTAATTACTGATATGATGACGTTTTATTGAAGAATTGTATTTACCACTTATAGATGAAGTCTCTGTGCTTTGTAATAATCAGTATGTTTTCCACCATGTAAAAGTCTTCAGAACAGAGACGTTTATACTTTTAGGATTTTTTTTTCATTGTAGAATTGAACTTTTTTCCAACATTCCACAACATTCAATGTAAATAAAAACAAAGATTTATTTAATTGGTTTAATGAACAAATTGATGTTGTGTAGAAGGAACTTTGGGAGGCTAATGTAGGAAGAGAAAATGCTTTCTGGTTTTTATTTTATTATTTCTAACCTGAAAAAGTTTATGGGCTGCTGAAAATGTTCCTGTAAACATTCTTGGGCCCTTGAAAAAAATATCCACAGTAGAAATGTGTCCAAAGACATCTTTAAATCTAATTAAACATCCCAAAAAATCCTCCTCCATGATCCCTAAAATCAGATTCATGTAAAATATTTTTTCTTTATTTAAAGAAGCCTCATTAATATGGAAATCATTAATTCAGGCTTCTACAAACCAAGGAACCATTATTTATTTAATTATCAACAGGTAAAACTTTTTATAAATGAGAAAGATGAGAAGTAATTACTTGTCCTATATACATTACAGCACATTTAAACTCTTTGCTCACATATCACAACGTGTTAAGTAACTAAAGTTCGAGCACAAAGTCAGCCATGATACATCGTCCCTGAAGCAGACAGAGTTAAAAGCCTTGCTCAAGTGTTCAACAACAGCAGCTTGGTAGTACTGGGGCTTGAACCTTTGACCTTAAACTTAGTCAACTCAAACCTTAACCACTACTCCTGCTACCATACAGTCTACCTTGATAAACTTTTGCTGATGTTCCTTGCCCTGGTTACCCTTGTCATGCATAGTTCCTAGTCGTGTTTCCGTTTTTGTTTTTTGTGCTGCGTTCTTTTTTTATTTGCACTACTCAACAAGAAAAGTTTGTACTTGCATCCATCCGCCTTCGACTTTACATAACTTCCTTCCTAAAAAAAAATTCTTACAAACAAAGCCATGTTTTTTGTTTTGGAGAATATATATATATATATATATATATATATATATATATATATATATATATATATATATATATATATATATATATTTTTTTTTTTTTTTTAAGAGTTAAGAAAACAATTTTTTTTAAAATTCTGGAATCTCAACAGTTCTAATCTTTCTAATCAGGTTCTACTTGAAATGCTTTGAAGTATAATTTGTGGCAGCGGGGGCGAGGCTGAGCGCCGGTTGGTGAATGGAGGGTGAGGCCGGGAGCAGGTAGACACGGTAATGACACACTTAAAGAGGATTATGACTAATGTGTGTTCTCTCTCTTGCAGTGATCAGAGGGAGCGTTTAAGGAGAAGCGAGAGGATATGTGTGTGTGTGTGTGTGTGTGTGTGTGTGTGTGTGTGTGTGTGTGTGTGTGTGTGTGTGTGTGTGTGTGTGTTTGTGTGTAGATTTTAACAAACACACATTTTCATTTTTTCAATTTATAGAAATAAGTCTTGCTATAAAGAGGTTTTATATAGGCTATTTTTCTTACCATGTTATAGAGTTTTACATGCATCACTCACTGATTCCCCTGAGGGAAATTAATGTGGAACTGTTTTCCCCAAGTGTTTAACCACTAACTGTCAAACACACTGCTGTCAAACAGCTTGAGAGATGTAACCAAATAAGAATGCAGTATTTTGTAAGAAGAGATAATGAGTTCTAAACCAGAGGTCTCTAACCACCAGGTGCAGAGCCAGTACTGGGACGTCGAAGACTCGCTATTAAAGTCGCATGAACGTTCTGGGGAAAATATTTATACATTTTACACTGTGTTATTGAGCTTTTTGCCATTTAAGAGCCACTACCCAAATTTACATTCTGTGTTTATATATATATATATACAATATTTTACAAAAGTGAGCTGAAATAAAATACAAGAAATAAAGACAACTGTTTGTTAACATGAACGTTTTGCGCTGCTTGAGGCATTTACAATAGACACTAATTCATCCTTAGTAACTTAGTAACAGGGTTGTGGTGGTTTAAATTCAGCCATATTATCAGTTCATATTTTAACAGTTTAGGACCAGAACCCTCCCCACCACAACCACCACTTAAATCCAGATTAAAAAAATGTATAATTTGAGCAGTAAACAAATGCAGATAATGTCATTGTGTTGTACCTCTGCAGTGCTTTTGTAAATACACTACATGGACAAAAATATTCGGACCCCTAGCGTTTCCAGCCTTCTGTGGTTTTCTTTTCAAACTGTTACCACAATGTTGGAGGCAAACAATTGAATAAGATGCCCCTGGATGCAGGAGTATTACATTTTCCCTTCACTTGAACTACAAGACCAAAACCCGTTCCCAATGTGGCCCAATGTAGAGCCATTAACCCTTTTGAACACCTTTGGGATGATTGTGAATCCTGTCTGCACCTCAGGTCTCCTCACATCATCATTTATATCAGTACCTGACTTTTCTAAAACCTTTGTGGATGAATGAGCACAAATCATTGTCCCAGAAGATTGGAGGTTATTATAACAGCAAATGGGTTCTAAAAGTAGAATGGGATGTTCAAAACGCACAAACCAATCTCATGCTCAAGTGTGAAAATTCCCAAAGCAGAGTCTACACAACAGCCGTTTGTCACTGGCTACGGGGTATTTGATCCAACGTTGAGGCACAATGCCCGATTTCACTAGTTAACTCCCATCCTTTGTTAGGTACGAGAGCTCATTAGTGAAATCGGCTAGGAGTGTGAAGGCTATGAAACGAATACCCGAGGCCTTTATCGCCTGCAGGAAACCTTCACTCGTGCAAAGCGCTCAGATTCAGAGCCGATTCACAGAAGCCACCGTCTTTTCTGTGGTTAATTATTCACTTCGCCTCCCTTCCACTCGACTGCGTGTCATCGGTGTGAAAAAGGCCCGGATGCTTCAATAATTCAGAGGATGTAAGGACCATATAAAACTCAGCAGTAAATAAATGACAATCTCAAACTTTAAAATGTTTCTCTGCCAGCAATTTATTATAGATATTATAAATTTTTTTTCATCCATTAAGAAAAAAAAATGGTTCTGTTTCATTACTGGAAGTGAAATAGGATCAACGACCTAGATCGTATATATTTAGCGGAGGCATGTTACAAAATCGCGAATCATTCAAATGGAAATACGTCTCCTAGCTTTTAGGTGGGGCGTTCTTCTCAAGGACACGATGTACTGAAGAGAATTAAAGCTCTGTGACTGCACCTACACACTAATCATACGCACGTAATCATGTTATAGCACAACAACCTCCATTAACACCCACCCACACACACAAACACACGCACACCAATTACACTTATACACACAGCATATTAAAATACTCTCACTGCATTTTAAAATACTTTAATTCAGTAAAGTGTTTCTAAAAGTTTTTAGAACTTTTGATTGTGCTTTTTTTTGTCTGTCTGACTTTTTTCTTCTAAATTTATAACGTGTCCTGCATTTTCCAGTCTGCTGCTGTAAGGCGTTTCACTGGTGTGTGTTTTTCTGTACTGCTGTACTTTTTTGGGGGTAAAAATGTGGTATTAATATTACGCGAAGGCATCAAAAAGTTTCGAGATTTGCTCTGTTTACAAATAAGTACTTTATTTATCTGAGTTTACACACAATCAGTTCGGTGGCCTTTCACAGCAATAAAGCGCTCCCAGTGTTCCTCCCACTTCTGGAATGTGTCCTGAAAGTTTTCTTTTCGAAACTTGTCAAGCACCTTCTGATTCACGCCAGAACAATGTGGATTGTGCTCCGACGATCATCATGCGCAAATTGCCAAGTGGTTTAAAAATTGTCAGTGGTTGTGCTTGTTTAAGGTCTTCCTGATCTCTAGTTATATTATTCCGATCTTAAAGCGCACGATCTTAAACACCTCGAACAACTCGTTGCGGCATCAACGTATGTCAAATGTATGTCATGTGAGGCAATTGAGGGTTAAGGTCCCACCAGCCTACAACCTTTTGGTCAGAAGTCCAACATATTAACCACTGATCTACCTCATTCCATTAACCCCAAACCACTGAGCTACCTCATATCTCATTTATTACTTACATAAGACATTAGGAACAGACTGCTTTTCAGATTTTTACATTTCTTTCGTCCTGACCAGGATAATTAAATTTAGAGAAAATAAAGTATCCGTCCTCGTGTTTGAGGTCTGGAGATGGAACGATATTCCAGTCATGGTGAGTCGTGACGAGTCTGAAATCTTATCCTTGGAATTGTAAGATGGAGTTCGGAAATACACCCAGGATGCAACAATATATGTATGTAATGAAATAAATAAATAAATAAATAAATTCACAGATTTTAAATAATGAAGAATAATGAGTTCTAAACAAGACAAAATCTCGAAATACGCCCGCGCAAGAGATACTGTATTTCAGTTTCTGAGACAATGCACATGGATTTCAAATGCACAAAAGCCACAAAAAGCCTCCTCTGCTTCCCTGTGGAAATAAACAAATATGTCAAAGCTGTATAATTAATGAGTTCGATTTTCTCTTTTAGAACGTCATGTCCTCTTATCTCATAAGACATGCTGCATGGATCAGAGCTGACAAAGATAGAGCGGAGATCGGTGTCAGGAATACCCGAGTCTTTCAGTGTCTCAGTAATTCTGACAGGTGTGAGGAATGCGGCATCTCCGACCCAAACTGTATGTTTTGCGAGCCACACTTAGCCACGTGCTAAGCTTAGCGTGAGTCAAACGGGGACTAAAATACGAAAATACACCTCTTCCTCAGCCTGTTTACCCGTGGTGATCGGCTGTCACGAAAGTACTCTTCGAAAGTCTGTTTCTTCAAAGCGCGGTGATTAAACATTTAGAGTGGGCTGCGCAAGGAAAGCTACTTGCTAGGTAAAACTAATTATGGTAATGGACAACCTGCAATACAATCCTCGAGAGGTCCTCACCTCGGTGCATCATATATTCCGCACAGAGTGTCAGAGCCACCGGATGGGGTAGAGCCGCTACCTTTGCCCACCGCACATATACGGTCATAGCTTAGGTTACACGGGCGACAAAAAAAGCTAACATGAGCAACAACGTGACCGAATGAATCGAAGAAACCCCGGGGGGTCAAGAGGATTTCCTGGAGGCTCATAGCGTTAATAAAACATATTGCACGAGGCAGAGGCTGGACAGTTGATCTTATCTCTGGATTTTAAGGTGCTGTAGAGTCCAGAGGTCACAGAGAAACGTTTTATTTAAAGAGTTTCAGAATGAAAATAAGAGAATTTGACCACACCAAAATTTGCACACAAAAAAAATATAAACAAATAATAAAAAAAAAACCAGCATGGTAAATAACGATAAACTATTTGTCCTAAAAATCCACTCCATTTGAAGCATACCCAGCCATTACCCTAGACAATTATAGAATAATTTCTATCTATCTATCTATCTATCTATCTATCTATCTATCTATCTATCTATCTATCTATCTATCTATCTATCTAGAAAAATCGAGAAAAATCTAGAAAAATCGTATCTGTAATGATGGAAATGTGGAAATCTGGCAACCCTGCAGTTTTCAAGTAAGATTTCTTTAATAGCAAATAATTGCATAACTATTTATCTTAATTAAATCATGAATTCTCATTATTTCTCAAATATGTAAAATTAAATGATTATAAATTAATGTTATGATTTAAAATGGATGAAAAGAACTTGGTAAAAAGTTTAATAATAGTAATAATAATAATAAACATAATGATAAGGCCAAACATTGTGCAGTCAGTCCTCCTTAAGCCTGACAATCACACTGACAGACCTGACAAGATGCTGACGTTCTGTTTTTTCTGTTTTCCTACGAGCTTCAACTTTGTGTTGATATTGATTAAGACTTTTTGGCTGGGCGGAAGGGGATTTGAAGCGAGACTCGACGGTCATCGGCATCTGTCACTCTGCTAGGCAGCGCAGACTGGTTACCGGTTTCAAGGCTGCTCAATATAACTAATGGAGCGGGGCTCAATATTTAATTTGTGTAATGTGGAGATGGGAGCATATATCTTGTCGCTGGGAAAAAAAATCGCTCCGTCTCATTAGTGAATTACAGCCTGAGAGGCTCGCCTCAATTAGAAATGACCGCCATGGTTTATTTATAATATCAAAGAGAGAGATGCTAAGAGGCCACTTTGCATAAATAGATGCCCCTGCAGGAGGTTACTCATGCTTTCAGGTTCTTTTTGAGAGGATGTACAGTTTCGGGGTGTTTCATAGCCCGAGGTCCATTAGCAGGACATAAAGGTTATAGCCGATACTATTTAAAGGTAAACCGACACTCCCCGTGAGGTACAGATTAGCTTGTGATAACCCACGCTCGCACTATGGTAAATCTTTACGGCGAAGGGGTTGTAGGTTTAATCGTGTTGTATCTGGACTGTAATTCTGTCCATGAGACGTCAGTGCAGTGAAAACACAAAGGTCACGGTGAAGACTGGAAACGGGACACCTGTCTTCTGTGTCAGTGAGGAAACGTTTCACCACGAGATTAGAGATCCGACACATCCTCTGTAGACTGACACTGTCACTCACACACAATCTTGAGTATACACACACACACACACATACACACACACACACACACACACACACACACACACACACACACACACACACACACGCAGAATTTGTACAAGTACTATATGTATAAAATACATACAAGAAAATGGACACAGGGTTAAGACTGATGCTGCCAAAAAAAGGAGGCGTTACTTCTGTGTCTGTCTCACAGTGAAGGGGGTGTGGCCTCAATGTCTCTTAGTGAAGGAGGCGTGGCCTCAATGTCTCTCAGTGAAGGAGTTGTAGCCTCAATGTCTCTTAGTGAAGGAGGCATGGCCTGAATGTCTCTCAGTGAAGGAGGCGTGGCCTCAATGTCTCTTAGTGAAGGAGGCGTGGCCTCTGTATCTGTCTCTTAGTAAAGGAGGCGTGTATTTTGTGCCTGTCTCTCAATGAAGGAAGCATGTTCTCCATGTCTGTCTTTTAGTAAAATGGGCTTGTCCTTCTTGTCTGTCTCTTGGAAAGGAGGCATGTCCTTCATGACCTGGTTCAGGTGTGAAGGAGCCATTGTAAAACAACAGCTACAGCTATTTTTCCCCAAGCCTCCATGTTTTCTGCCAATTTCTGACTAAAGATACAAAAATCTTGAGGTGAACTTAAAGGCCCTGTCCACCTTTTCCCTAAGCATGAAACCCTGACTGTCCAAACACAAGTTCATGCTGACAATATTAAATGCTTTACAATAGGAATGACCCGAAAAAAAGTCAGGATAAAATAACGCCTCTTCTGTCCTCTTTCTCGGGTTTAATTGTAAGATATGATTGTATGTTACAATACAGTGTATTCCACCGAAGCCTTACTGAACCCCTGCCTTTATGGGCTGTCACAAATCTACACAATCCAATCATTTCCAGTCTCCATTTCTCTGTGGCAAAAAGTAGATGATTCAGCAACCGCTGTAGCCGATAGTAATAAAGTGTTAACAACTTTACAGTGTGATAACATAAAAAAAATGATTAGAAGAACAGTCGAGCTAATAATAGCCACCAGCTAAAGCAAATGGTCGACGTAATGAGAAAGTAATGGAACAAGGATATAACTTTTTCATAAAAAATCCTGCAAAATTGTGAAGTGCCAGTGAAAACGAGTAAGCGATATGAGGAAAAAAGTGATGCCGGTAAGGTTCGGGCTCAGCCACACTAACACGTTTCACATTCTGGCGTCTCTGCACGGGAGCTACTGACACGTATTGCACAAACCTGATGCCCTAAACATTTTGAACGGACGCCTGGTCTCTCCGGATTCTTCCGGCTTGCTGAATTAAAGATGGAAAAACGAGAAGCTTGGAAACTATCCATGCTTTATTCGCCAGCTAACTCGTCACATTTCGTAATGCTAATGACCCTACTGACAGGCAAAGAAATGCCCTTAGAAAGGGGTACTGACGGTTGGAATGTGTAAAATGGTGCTCTGATATATGTGTGTGTGTGTCTGTGTATGTGCGGGTGCGCCATTTACGCTGGCAGCACTTATTTTGTGCCAAACCATTCAGAAGATCGATGTTCCTTTGAGACGTGCAGGCCTTAAATACAAGAGAAAAAAAAAATCCACAGGAATCGAGTTTCTGAAATTCTCTGGAGGTTTCTGCAAATATTTGCAAGACGAAGCATGACGCCCTACACCTCAGACTACGTTTGTGTCACAACCAGGAATTAGCTTTGTGTAATTCTAATCAATAATGAACAGGTATGAGGCAGGATGTAAAGCAAAAAGGGAAAGACCCGTTGATTTATAAGGGTGTAAACTGTTTCTCAAAGGTGGGACTTTAATTGTCTTACTGCAAATGTTTGTGGAGGGAGGGAAACAAATGCCACGTGCCATTTCTAAACACTTTGCTAATACGCTATGTCGCTCATTTCTCTGTCTAGCACTTCTCTCTCCCTCTGAGCAGGCACACTTGCTTTTATAAGGTTACAATGAGCAGAAATGACTGAAAAAAAGGAAGATGAGGAAGGGGGAAAAAAGGGATTTAAATTTCAATGGATGGACCTGAAAACCTCGTCTTTCTGAAGAAAGCAGCATATGTACACACTTATGGAAAACAGCAGGTCCTGTCTGTGTCAAGAACCATGTCCTTGTTTTTGATTTCAATAATGTAGTGCCAGACAGGGTCCTTTCCAAATCAAATCAAATCTAATCAAATCTAATTTTATTCATCACATACACACCTACAGAGTATGACATGTAGTGAACAGCTTTTTGCGACTGCCCAAAATTAAAATATAAAGTATAAAAGTATACATTATAATTATAAGGAATAAAATATAAGGATATATATATATACACACACACACACTCACACACACACACACACACACACACACACACACACACACACACACACACACACACACACAAGACTAATACAGAAATGAATGGGTATGCATAATACATGACATAGATTTTGAAAAAGAAGGAAAAGTAGAGTTATGAAGTATTTTTTTGTCAATTTCTAATGTGTATTTTTAATTTTCCAAGTACAATCACTTTTACAGCATTTGGCAGATGCTCTACTTCAGAGCGACACCTAACTTAGGTACAACTGAGTGGTTGAGGAATATGGGTCCAGCAAGGGCAGTTTGGTGATGCTGGGATTCAAACTCACCCAGACACACCAAGCTACTACTTCCAGTTTGGTGAAATTTGTACCTACTGATTGACCAAATCAGTAGTGGACATTTGGAACATTTCTATTGGCCTTTCAGAAGACCTAATGATTACGGATGACATTGTGGGTGAATTTAACATAACAGTTTTTACATAACAGTATTTACATGCCATAATCCACCAGCAACAAGCATGCAACGTTACTGAGGGCCTTTTACTTCTGATATAATGTTGCTTTACTTCAAAATGTAACGTTGAGTTCTTAATTTTTAAGTTGCTTATAAAAATTATGCACGTCACCCTCTGTTTGAATTCGTACAAATTCCTCACAATTTTTTTTTTTTTTTTTGCAGCATGGCCTAGAAAGTTTTCTGATGGGTTGACATTTCTTCTCTCAGGACACCTCAGGTCTAAATTAATGTATCTGAAGGGAATAAATAAAGCCAAGGTCAATATTTGTGGTAAACTATTGCTCTGTTATAATTGTACAAAAAAAAAGAGGCAAAAACAACTCAGGATTCATTGCAAGGACTTGTTCTAGATAAAAACAGCAAATGGCAATAATGTAATGCGATGCTAAGATGTACCTAAAACAATGAATCTTTAAAGGTAGATAACTGATATTTGGAGATGTAGGGGCTAGAATCCTAGCTGAATAAAATATGATTCATATCATTTATGATATTTCGCTAGGAGCGTGATACAGCTGTCTACGTGACCTCCAACATGATCATGATCTCTGCTTTGCATCTTCATGCCCTATTTGGTTTGTCTGTTATTTTATGGTATAAGGATATATTTTATGATATTTGCACTCTTACTTGTTGCCTGTGTTAAAAGCATACTTTATGTTTATGTCAGTAATCTTGTTTCAGGCACAAGAAAACAATTTGCATTCATTTATTACTTATTAACTACTTACTAATAAAGCAGCACAGTCATTTAAAATATATGAATTTGTTATGTAATTATATGATAAGGAAGAAAATTGATACTGATGCACAAGACAAATGGAGAATATTATGCAAAGACAGTTCATACTTCTGTAAAATCACTATCCAAGGTATTGGAAGATTCTATTAATATTTTGTCATAAAATGAGTGATATCATAATCACTTAATAATCCCTGGTGCCACCTTTAAAATGTTTTTATACAAGAATTCTATCCAGCCATGGAATCAAAAGACAGTATTTTTCTCCTCACAATGTATACACTACAACTTGAATCTAACTATTAATATTGTCTTAACAATCTTACATTCACGCTAGGCATGTTTAATGTTTAATGTTTTATTCACGTAAATTACATAATTATTACATATATATTATGTTTAAAGCTTCCTTGTGCTGTGTGTAAGATTTTGTGCAACAAAATTATACTAACAATTAAATCAACAGTCCAAAATGTCATTTTTAAATCTGTATTAGTTTGCATGCATGTCAGCTTATGATATAATTATATATTATATAATATAATAATAATAATAATAATAATAATAATAATAATAATAATAATAATAATCTCAGATCAATTTATGAATAGATTTTTTAAATACAGATTTATACAGAAATCTCACTAAACAATTTAGTCCCTACTTATGATTATTTAGTAAGTAATGCTTGTATCCTTTACCTGTTTACAAAATGAACCAGGTCGCTACAGTTCTGAAAGAACAATTGTTTCGTTTCTTTTTTACCTGAAATAATTACTCTTATAAATCTGTAGATATGCAACTTTGCACCTTCCATGACCTCACCAGGAAGTGGAGAATTTCTATTACAATGTCAGTTCATATCTTTGTTATCATGTTGATGATGATGATGATGATGATGATGATGATGATGATATATATGACATACCTCCTGTTGTTTTGTATTGTGCAATTTTTGGAAACAGGAAATACATACAGTGGCAATAAAAAGTATGTAGCACTAGGGCTTTGGAGAAATGTTGTCTCATTTCACTGTGTACTGCATTAGCTATATATGGTTGAAATGACAATAAAAGCTTCTTGACTTGACTTGGAAACCCCTAGTCTTCTATGGTTTTTGCTATAACAGAAGAACTTATGTAAGACAGAGAACAGGAGAGATGTTATTAGCAGACTGCCTCACCCCCACATTCAAACATGGAGGTGGAGGCTTAATGGTTTGTGGTTGTTTTAAAGCAGGGAAGGTTGGACAATTATTCCTTAATCTTGTAAGGAATCCTGAACCAACATGGCTCCAATTCCATACTTCAACACCATGCAATACCGTCTGGATTGCGGGTCACTGGAACCGACTTCACCATACATCAAGACAATGCGGTGGTCCAAGCTTCGTAAGCGTTATTTAGAAAGCAAACAGTCATCTGGGGTGATCTATCATAGAACACCCTGCCCAGTCACCACACCAAAATCCTATTGAAATGCACTGGGAGAAGGTCAGAAAAAACTAAATTCATTAGTTTGTTGTGCAGAAGCAAAAAAACCACAAAAAAACTAGGTGTCTCCAAACTTTTGATAGACACTGCAATTCCATTCATTATTTTCAAAAGTTTAATTTAAAGTCTACCAAAAACCATATCCGCCATCATGTTCTGAATTTCAAAACATCTCCACATCTGAGGAGATATAGAATTGTGAGTCCAATGAGAGATAAATGTCAGATAGGTTTTACTAGTGCTTGACATTTCGAGATGTATCAGAACACCTCGCAGGCCTACTGTATGTCTGGAACACATCAAGGCTCCTCTGTGATTTCGCTTAACCGTGGCATGGATGACCGGGTGCACGTTTGGCGCTACGGAACGCTGCACTTATCAAGCAAACTGAATCGCGAGAAACGCTCCTGCTAATAAAGTAATCAATTTGTTTTAACGATAAGTTATCTATAGAAGCGCTCGACTAATTTAATGGTCTAATAGGTTCACTTGTAGCTGGAATAATGCAGTGCTGCGAATGTTAAATCAATCCAGCGCTGAATTATTGGACCTTTTGAGCATCTAATAAGAAAAAAAAGGCAGTGATGATGATGTATATATAGAGTGCATTGAACAGGTTTTTATTTATGTGAGAAAAAAAATACCTGCCTGGTGGCCTGATAATAGTTTAAACTGCTGAAATATAATACCTTAAACCATTCGGAAAGTTTAATATATTGTGAATGAAAGCTGAGAATGCAAACATGGGCTTGATATTGATCTTCACACCGCCAGCCAGTGTGCAGAAACAGAAAAATAAAAGACACTCATGATAGCGTTGCAGTGTGTTTAGTCATTTCCTGATTTGTTTCAGAAATTACAGGAACCAGAATGAGAAGTAAGCATTCACTGGGCACTTAGTGACTGCAGTGGGGGATGAAATGAGAGAGAATAACTGAGATCTTGCTAGGAAAGCGGATTCGATTCTCAAAGGCTAAAAAAGAAACAAGAAACAGAACCAATGCCTTAATCATATTCTCATTTACAAGATTCCAAGGCTCCTTCTGTTTTTTTCTCGCCTCTTAACAAAGCAATACACATGATACACAAATATATGAGCTCGAGATGAAATCAAGGCTCACGGTGAAGAAAAAAAAAAAAACCAGCTGTGACGCAAGGTCATAAAATTGAGCTTTGTCCAACTGCAGGCAGCTGTTCAGCTGAGCTGAGCCCAGAGTCCGGAGTGTTCTCTTAACCCTCTCAGGAGCCAAAATGCCCGAAACGAAACGATTACCCTGGAGGACAACGCAGAGCTTCTGGAGCAGAGCCTTACGCTGTGGTCGTGGTGCGTACAGTAAAAACAGCAGTGATGAATTAGTGAATTAGCGCCTACAGTGTGGCGTTTCTTCAGAGAACACTCACGTTCTCAAGCTAGAAATGAGCTCCTGTAGGGGATCCCCTACGACAATCGACTACACAACATGTCACAAAATCAAAATATAGTGTCGGATTTGATTGATGCTTTAACAAAATATTACCCTCTGAACACATCTCTCTGGAGTGAAAAGTCTGAGATGGCTGGCGGACTCCACAGGATAATTAGATTAAGGGATGGGATACACTCCAAGGTGACATAATCTGATTGTGTATTATTAACCACCACATTAAGTGTCCTTCTGAACATGTTTTCAGGAGGAAGGATGAAGCACGGATCACACTACACTCTTATAAAAGGCTGCTTTATGTGATTTACAGTGGACCCAATATGAAGTAGCAGGAGTGTGTGTGTGTGTGTGTGTGTGTGTGTGTGTGTGTGTGTGTGTGTGTGTGTGTGTGTGTGTGTGTGTGTGTGTATGGGTTACCTGAATCTCCCGGGCGTGATATATGATAATCAAGCCGAGGAGGATGATTGTAGAAAGGCTTATCAGGCATTTTAGAGCTAATGAATACAACGACTCCTGAAAAAGAAAGAGAAAAAAATATATATCAGGTCATTTAAGGTCCTGAAACGTCCAGCACACGTCTGTAGGTCTGTCCTTAAATTCCCTCTTTCTTGGAAATACATGCCTTTCCTATTAGTTACAATGTAGCCTGAATAATTCATACGAGTACTGAATAATATGTTTTGGAATTCATGACTGAATTATAATAAGCACAATGACAGGGTTAATGTAACCTGGACAGTATTAATGGGTGTGCTAATCCATGCTATTTTCATATGAATGTGCATATGTTTGCTTGGAGGATTATCATGCTTTGTGCTGTTTACAATTGCTCACAGTTTCTCCACAAGGACACCGATGGTGGTGAGATGTCCCCGTGATGTTCTTCTAACAATTCAAGCCCTCACCTTAGTCGCTGTTGTGTTGAATTTATATCTATTACGTTACATTTGTACAAAATGTTTAGCTGGTGCACTGATGCCTTTTGAGGAATAGAGGAAAGGTGGCTTATTACCCCATATGGGCCATCAGGGCTGACAGGCTTTCTATTGGCGCAACGTCAATCAATCTGCACTTGAAGACAATTTTAGTCTAACATAATTTTGGCTGTTGAGCCAAATTTGTACCACTGGCAACAACAGACTGTGTGCACCTTTGCGCACCAGTAAATAATGTGCCAACGGCTGTTTGCAATCCGGGAAGTGAGTTACGCGACTACTCGGATAGTGTAAATAATGTAAACTGTTGTAGCTCACTGATCGTGTTGCTACATAGAATTTTGTATGTAAAGATTCTTAAAAAATATCAGAATTATAGCATAGTGGTTTACTACTAAACTAGCTAACTAGATCAAATGTAGTTATCACAGTGAGGCCTGAAGCATGAAGATTACTACCAAAATAGATTGCTACGTCATTTTTAGAGAGCTATGTGGTTCGTTTTGTAATGTGTTGCAAGTGCGGTGGTGTCTCTTGCAGAATAATGAAGCTAGCGATCAACATATCTCATCTGGACAACATTTTTAATACAGCAGTGATTAGCCATGCTAGCTAGCTTCATAGAAATGGAGCTAACTATGAAGGTAGCTAGCAATATTGTTTATGTTACATGGATTATGCAGATGTGCTACAGATGTGCTACTGCATTAATCTAGAGGTAGTGAATAAAATGGCTTATTACAATGCTTGGTACTTATGGAGTTAATTTAGTTAATGTTCTGTGAAGATAGCACTCAAAATTAAAAGAATAATAGCATTTCTCCAAGCTAGCGATGGACTTTATGTAGACATTGTGTTGATACTGAAAGGATGCCTTAATGTTTAATGTAACCTTCTTTTATACCTAATTTTTTGTCATACTTAGGTGGATGTTTATTCAATTTTTATTTGTTTAAAGCTTTTAACAATAGACATTGTCGCAAAGCAGCTTCACAGAAATAAATAATTACAAATGTTAATTTAAAATTTATAAATCATTCAATATAAGTTTATCACTTATACTGTATTTTCTCTTAAAAGAGTCACTGATAATCCCTTGCTGTAACGCTATAACCTCTGAAAACCTACCTAACTACCTTATTTTGTCTAGCTTTTATAGTTTACTCTGATTAACTCCCATTACAATGCCTCAGTGTAACATTAGCTGACTTCTTTCAACGCAAATGAACACAAGATAGCAAACACTCCAGGCAGGAGGCCACCAGGCTGTCGGTGCTTGTAACCGTCGCTGCAGGATGTAGTTTAATCCAGAGGTCCTTAAACACTTTCAGAAGCTCCATGTTTTCATTCAGTACCAGTTTCACGCTAGCGGGTGATTTTCCTGCTCGTGTGTGTGTGGAACTGGATGAGAATACGGAATACAAACAGGCTGCTGGTGTTTAAATACTGCATTATGTATATTGCAAACACTTTGAAGCAGCAAGCCAAGCCATGTTTGGTGCTGCTTCATTAGTTTTGCACTGGATCTTCGAGGCTTATGTGGGCTGTCTGAAATCACACCTTATTTACTTGATAATGTACAACATCAGTCTCAAGTGCATCCTATCACTTGACATCCTGCCAGAGGTTAGTGTTCGGGAACGTTTAGCTTTGCTGGTACAGAAAACCCATTAGACAGTGTACCATTTGGAGTGTGTTAGTGTGTACACGGATCCTACTTCTGATTAGCTAATTATCAGGGACCTTAATTAGATTAATGTGGGTGTCTGAGACAGTTGGAAATCTCCACTCCAAACAACTAATGTTTAAGACCATCCATTATGTTCATCATTGACTTTAGTTATATGGTTTTACATTTTACACACTTTGGACCAAAGTCTTACTGAAAGAAAGGCTTCAAACCCAATTCCAGGTGTGTTTTTTTTGTGTGAACACTACACACTTTGCATGAACAAGTAATGGCATTGAGAGAGTGTTGCAGTTTGGACTTAGTGGCCGTACAGTGGGCTTTCAGGAGCTGCATTATTGTAGCTCCAAACTATTGATACACATTCTGTATTCTGTACAAGCTCATTCTGTATCTAGGATAAAAAAAAACATCTGTCCGGAAACCTTTGAATCCTCTAAATACATGTCTTGTATGATTAATAACATTTCAGGCATTTCTAACAGCAGCAAAATTATACTTCTTTTGCTTCTCCCTGCCGAGTGTGTATAAGCAGCAGCACTTTTTTTGCATGCTCTGTACCTTGCCGTACGCTCCCCACGAAAGCTCCGTCTCTATGACCATGACCACGATGCCGAACATGCCGAAGATGAGCGCGTAGTCACTGAGGCGCTTCCGCTTCTCGAACAGGGCCCGCCGGTGCCCGAGCTTCTGGCCGATATTCTGGTTCTTCTTCTTGCCCTGCTTGCCGCTTCCCCCTCCACCACCACTACCACTACAACCTCCTCCTCCTCCGCCGCCGCCGCCTCCTCCGCCGTCCGCCGCGGAGTACGGCACCGGCGCGCTGGCGCGGTTCTCCGTCCTGGCGTCCGCGGCACACACGGGCTGCAGCGGCTGCGACTCCGAGTCAAACTCGTGCAGGTTGCGGCGCGACGAGCCGGCGCGGCTCAGCGGCCGCATCACCCCGCCGTTGTATCTGCAGCCGCTCATCGCGACAGCGGCTATTTTGCGGCGGGGCTCGCCGACCGGGCTTCCCGGCTGCTGCGGTTGATGGTCGTGGTGGTGGTGACGGTGGCGGTGATGATGGTGGCGGTGGTGGTGGTGGTGGTGATGTTGCCTGGATGAACTACCATGACTAGAAGGCGTGAGCTCACACGCGCTGTACTGGCACCCCTGCTTCGTGGAAGACGACAAGGACAGCGTCCTGGCTGAAGTGCCGACTTGCGGTGGACACGACGGCCCGTGACAAACGAGGCTATTGCGCGCGGTGCAGGTGCAGGTGCGGGGGTCGCACCGCCCGCCGGAGCGCTCCTCCTCCTCCTCCTCCTCCTCCCCCTGTTCTTCTCGCGGTGCGCAGTGCTGCGGCTGGAGGCGCTGCTGTAGAACGAAGCGACGCTGCTGCGGCTGTAATGGGCTTTCCATCCGAGCGCCGCCGCGCCGCTCCGCTCCGTGCCGACCGCGCGCTACGGTGTGCTCTCGTGGGCGTTCCCAACTTGAGTGCGCTCCTGGTTGCCATGGTTACCATGAGAGCAGGTAAGCTTGGAAACAGATAGGCATGGGGTAGAGTCGTGCATGCCAGCTTCATAGGAAACAACACACACACACACACACACACACACACACACACACACACACACACACACACACACACACACACACACACACCTGGCTTCTAAAAGTATTATACCTTTTTCATCCAGGTGCATCTTTCTTTCAATTTTATCCAAAAGGGCACGTTTTTTTTACTTTTTTTATCCCATACTGTACAAACCCTCAAGGACACAATTTCTACATCTTTTATTCATTTACATTTCCGCCCTTATCCAGAGCCACTTACATTTATTCCATTAACACAACTGAGCAGCTATGGGATTAAGGGCCTTGTTCAGGGCAGCTGGTTGTGGTTACTGGGATTTGAACTCAATGCCTTGACCACTACACCACCACCTCACCTTTGTACCTCAACTGTGTACTTGGAAAAGGTGCATGTAGTGTATTCCACACTGACAAGCCTACCTTTATAGTACTAAAGCCCATTAAAGGCCCAGATAATGATTTTTTAAGGTACATGCAAAAATAGCCATTAAAGGTACACAGGATGTGAAATGTACAGACAAGGAAAAGAGCAGTAATCTAGACTAATGAAGGTTGAGAAGATGAGGTTTCTCTACAGGGTTACTAGGATGACTCTCCAAGATAGGATAACTAAGGCATCAATCCAGCTAACCGTTGGAGTAGAAGCCATCTTTTTCTAAGGGCATTTCACTAAATAGAGACCACCCCCAGGCCAGGGGAAGATTATATCTCATAGCTGGCTTGAGGTTATATGGGAATCCCTTCAGTATTTTGTGCCAGAATTTGTTGCTGGGAATACAGAGGTCTGGACTTACAGACTGAAATATCGAGAAAATACAATACAAATAATACAAATTATTAGGAAAAATGAAGCACATTTCTAATAACAAATAATTGAAGATTTACGTTGTATTTTTGTTTATTTTTTTACATGGTTGTCCTCTGGGGGAACCCTTAAGGGTTATACATAATAGATAGAACTCAGCAGTGTTTTTCCATTTCAGGAAGCTTCTATAATATAGAATCTCCTCCAAAACCGTTTTAAGAGCCCATCATTGGAAAAAGGAAAACTCTTTTCCCCCTAAACGAGTGAACAGTTATTAGAAACTAAACTACATCATGGTTAAGAGTTGAGCTTTTTGTCTATTTTTGTCTATGGTTGAATCCCCTAGCCCTTTAAAAACACTGACATTCATTAGGTGAGGAAATCGCTTAACTTCAACAAGAGTTTACTAGTTTCATTTTACCAAAATATGCAAATAATAATAATAAATGGAGAGCAATGCAATAATAAATACTAAATCTTGTTTAAACATTTGTCTAATATTTGATTTACTCAAATGCATTTGGATTTTATAACTCCAGCTCCTCCATTGTTTCTGTAGCAGATCTGCAGCTTTGACTTTTTTTTAAAAAGCAGAATAAATTGTACTAGGTTGGAAAAATTGTGTACAGATGCGAAATAATTCAATATATTTAATAGACTTTAATATATTTTGATATCTATAGTTGCATTTAAAAAAAAAATTTAGCAGTGAACTCCAACAACAGGGGCTCTCCAACAATCAATCAGGGAATTCATTAACTGTAAAATAATCCCTAAATATTTTGTAAACAAGCTAATAAAGAATATTTAGAATACAGTACAAAACTATGTGTGAGTTTATTTGAGTTATAGAATCATAGAGTCGAAATCTACATGAATATGAAGATATGAAAGCCAAGCACAGTGTGTAGGTGCCTCTTTTGTGTTTATTTGGACATTATTTATTGTCCTAATACATTGGAAATTCTGAGTTTTGATTTCCATTGCTGCAACAAAATTGAAAATAAAAAACCTTGGCGCTACCTGCACATTAGGTATTGTACTTTAATTTAAATAGACAGAAAATATATTTTGCAAACTGCATTGATAAGGCATTTGATAGACAATAACACGTCACACTTTCTCCTCATTTACACCAAAGTAGTTGATTCTCCAACGCATTTAATTAATAAAGGATAAAATTGGGAACGCCTCCCAATGGTGTCTCTCATCTCATTTCTCCAACCACCTGCACTTTCATCATTGTTCTAATACAGAGTCAATATGAAGTCACAGGCCACAGGCGAGCCGTGTGATCAGAACCGGCGCAGCCTTTTAATTGAATTTTACGGCTTAATTAAACGTGTAACGTTTCACGCCGTAGGCTTGAGCAAGACTGTGTACAGATTTCACTTATTGGTTACATTCTGTCTTTACAACAGCCAATTAAACAAAACACACATTTACCTGTGAACTCTGTAAATATATTTATGTAGCCAGAAATCACTTGCATTGGCTGTGGGTTTTGTCGTTTGTTGCACATAAATGTGTAGCACTAACTGAATTACCACTGCACACTGATTTTTGACTCAAAATCATAAATGTTATTTTATTGACGTTTGCAATAAATGAGTGCAAATTTTCGCCAAATTTGATTTAGTCAAGTCAAGTCAAGTTTATTTCCATAGCGATTTTCACAACAAACATTGTCTCAAAGCAGCTTTACAGAATTTTAAGAGTTAAGGTGGATAGTGAGCATTTATCCCTGATGAGCAGCCATGGTGACTGTGGCAAGGAAAAACTCCCTTAGATGTTATGAGGAAGAAACCTTGAAAGAAAACCAGACTATTTGGTATAAAAATTTATCAAATTTAACTCCTGTTCATTATGATGCCATTCTGTGTATGTAGATTTTGTAACAATACTTTATTGATCCCACAGGAAAATTTTTTAGAATACAGTGTCCCTGGAGCACAGAGCTCAAGGGCCCCAAGGAGGCAGCTTGGCAATTCCAGGGCTTGAACCCCCAACTGTTTGATCAGTAAACAAGTAATTCTTAACCACTGAGTTACCTCTACCCTCTAGTGGCTGGTGCAATGGATAACGCTGCTCTGACATGGTCCTCCTTGTGTCCTCCTTGTGTCTGTGTGGGTTTTGTCTGGGTGCTCTGGTTTCTTACGACCTCCACCCAATTCTCACTTGCAGTTCTAATCCAGTTATACCTTCTATTTCACTCCCTTTCAGTAATTCTTACTCCCCAGAGTCTCCATGGATCCTGAGACAATCCCGAAAACTCTGGGCCTGTATCAGAAATATACCTAGAGCCGCAGAACTAAGTCTCTACACCCACACCGCACCTCACAATGTCATGTGATTATTGGCGCACCTCTCATGGCACTCATTGTCTTACTTTTGCCTTTCATTGTTGTTGTTTTGCTCAGTTGTCCTCTTTATTATGTGACAGCATGAGGCAGGATTACACCCTGGATGTAACACCAACCCAGCAGAGTTCTTTGCACACACTCATTCATACCTAGGAATGATTAAAATTTTTTGACCTATCGATATATATATTTATTTATATAACTATATATATATATATATATATATATATATATATATATATATATATATATATATATATAAATAATATTTTATTACATATTATTTTTTAACATACATAAAACTACTAAAAAAGCAATCCAGCATTTTGGATTGTTGGGTTATTTTTGTATTTTTTAATAAAACTCTCCTGCTGTAGCATCTCACTGCTCAGAGCCACATACCTGGGTCAGTTTATTAAAAAAATGACAAGCTCAGGGGGCTGTGAGGTTTTCCGAGCACGTGACATTGGAATAATAATGCGGGAAACGTCGCAGTCCTGCACTGCAGTTACTCGCTGTGTCATCTGGGGCACTGAGCACAAATGGCAGCATGAGGAAAACCCCCTTCCTAAAAAAATTAAAAAATTAAAAAATACATGGCTGTATCCCAAATGCTCTATGAATGAAGCAAATGCTCTCCCACTCACACCCCCTCTAGTGCACTTTATATCTAATATGGAAAGATTTGGAATGCTGTTGTGTATATGTATATATATATATATATATAAAAAATGTATCTGTCTGTCCGTCTGTCTGTCTGTCTGTCTGTCTGTGCCCGGTGGATGGGACCCCTGCTACAAAAGATTATTCAGCGTATTTTCAAGATATTTATCTTACTTTGTTTTTATTAAGTAAAATGTTCTTCATGCTGATTTTTTTCTTCCACATTAATTTCTTTAATCAGCTCCGCATAATAAGACAATAAAAGGCTTTATGTTCATGTAGCTCTTTATTGTCTATGTTATTTTTCAGTTATATGAATGTTCCTGTGCCCTGTGCATAACTTAAAGCCAATATCTTATATAATCGATGGCTCTGAAAAGGCTGTCTGTGTCAGTGTCTGTCAGTAAATCCATCCTTTCGTCTCCCCTGACACACATTACACTTAAAGCCACTTTATTCTCCTACTAAGGCTTATTGACACAAGTAACTTCAAGCACCATCAATTTTCAAAGCCCAGGAAGTTCAATCACTACACAGTGAAAAGTATGATGAATGCGACAAGGTTGTCATGACATCAGCAACGAAAGGTTTTCCTATTCAGGCAATAACAGGTAAGTAGGTTATTCAGAAAAAACCATTCAGGTGAGGCAGTGTTGAAAAGATCATCCTAAAGAGGTGATGAACACCATTTCACACTTTTTATCTGTGTAGTGTTGTGGAACAAGTTACTTCCAGATCTCAATTAAAGCTTTAAACCAGAAACTAGGTGACTTTTGATTTGAACATTGCTGTATATTAGAAGAAGACAAAAGTGGGTGGGATTTATTTATGAGGCAGCAAGTGAACATTTTGACCTCAAAGTTGATGTTAAAAGCAGGAAAAATGAGAAAGCGTAAGGACTTGAGTGAGTTTGACAAATTGTGATGTCTAGACGTCTGGGTCTGAGCATCTCCAAAACTGCAGGAGCATAATAAAACCCTGTCACATGAAATACAGCTGCAACTACTCTCACAGCTTCTGCTACAGAAAACTAATCAACACCGTATGTGCTGCAAAATGATTAATAAACTTCAGTTCTTTTTGTACAATAATTTCTAAATTTATTTTTATTAGAACATAAATTTCTAGGAACCTGGTCGTCTTTTCCATGCATTCAGCATTATCATTATTATCGTCACCAGATGCCTTAAAAAAGATAAAATGAGGTTATTAATGATAAAATAAATGAAAATTTTATGAATTGTTTCTAACATTTTTAGTGAAATGAAATCAGTTTAGTCTGATATGAAGTATAAGAACAGCAATCCACAAATAGGCCACAAACAAACAAAACTGACTTAAACTTAAGTAAATTAATTAGAGAAAAAGGGAACACGATTTACGTATTTTGTAGAACGTAATTATTTATTTGTTTTTGCATTCAATATTTTTCATTATTATCGACTGCGGTTGCCAAAGTTACAGACGCTCACTTCCTGGGAGTTGCCAGATTGGTCAATAGTCTGATGATTCAGATATTATAATGATTCTGTCTCTTTTCATTTCATAAATCGTTGTCATTTTTTCTGTGATTCTTGTGTTAATCACATTATGGTTACTATTTTGTGATGAAATGCCACTATACTTTTAGATGAACAAAATAGCATAATATATTATAATACACATGCATGCAATATATATTGAGCCCAGGGTCTGATCTCAGTGTCTAAGCACAGTAATGCTCTTGTGAATGGAATATTCCAAATCTCTGCAGCTATGCTCCAAACCCGGAAAGAAGTCTTCTCTGAAAAGTGAAAAGTGGAGGAACAGATTACAGAGGATTATTGATTGACAATTATTAATTGGATGTCTCAGGTTGATAAATTAGTGATGTTGAATCATTGAACCCAATCTGGCAACCCATTTGTCAGTCGCGCGCCTCACAGTGTTCCAGTTGCAGTTAAATGGCTACACAATAAAACGCGTTGTCATTTCAGTGTGTCCTAAACGGGCTTCCGTGACGCATTAGCGGATTATATTAGCATGGGCTGAATCAAATGTATGCACTAAAAGAGAGGAGATTCGAGCTTTATCTTCAGGGCCATTGGTTCACTGGCTGCTAGTTAGCCTGCTAGCTAAGATACAATTATGACATTCTTTGTTAGCCGGCCGGCTAATATTTGTAGACCTGTTTAAATGTGTTTAAACTTCACGTTACCGGTTTGCACATTTTTTGGCGTGAATAACACACGTTTCCAGGAAGACGTTGTCGTTTTCTCCCTTCATGTTTGCAGGTTAAACAATGAGGAACAAAGATGAACCCGAAATTCTTGCGGATTGTACCGGTAGGCAGAAAAAGTCTGGCTGAGTTCCAAATGTTTTTCGAATGTCTGTTTAGGGGCACTACCAAGGGCGCAACGTAACGTGCTCGTGCTCTCTTTGTAGTGCTCTTTGGTAGCAATAGGGAGTGAATTGGAACACAGCCCGTGGCTCAGTCTCAGCTCAATGTCTGGAAGGTGTCTTGTATAAATCATGCTAAGGAACATTGATGTCATGGTTATTTCGTAGTTGTATAATAGATGTGGTCGACAATGGAGTGTATTTTATGATTTTTCTTGTGTGTTTAATAGTGTAAACTTTATTTAAAAAAAACAACAAATGAAATCAATCCAATGCAATAAAAGCCTCCATCATAATCATCATCATCCCTGCTTCATTCTCACGAAGTCATCACCATCCAATGATATTTCATATTAATTATGATATTGATGTATTGATATAACTATTATAATGATCTTATTATGAGCTAATAAAAAGGTAATACATGCTTTCCAAGTTCATACCCTAAAATTAGAACCCCCCCCCCCTTTTTTTTTTGTTTTTTTTTTGTTTTTTTTTCTCTTTACAGACAATACAGTACCTGAAACACCAGAAGCCAAGCGTCCATCTAAACCCGGGCCTGTTAAACCCTCTGATCCTGCACTGATGGACGCCGCGTCTTCCGATTCGGAAGTGGAGATATCAGGAAGCTCTATGATCTCGATAGGGTAAAGTGGCAGATCTGCACCAACACTTTAATTTTGTCACATCAAGGAAAGACCTAGCAGCACTTTTTGGTGTTCTCTAGGCCGGGGAAGAGCACCACGACTTCAACTCAGGACCTGTACATGTTGTATGAGGAAGAGAACGAAGCAAGAGAGGCGAAGATGGAGACGTCTGACCACGAAAGCCGGGAGAAGAAGACGGTAAGGATCACATGATGTGTTCTAGAAGAGAACTTTACTTTGTCTGTTGTTTTTTCCCCCCCAAGTTAAACTGTTCCTTAAAGGTGATTGTTTGTTCTTCCAGGAGACCAAACATGAACACGCTTCATCAGTGAAGACATCTGGAAATGGAGGTGCTGATGAATTCACTCAGTGGCTCATAAACTTTTCCCTGGTTTCCTGTTTTGCTGTTTTCCAGATGATCAGCTGGGATTAGTTATAAGTGGTGTTTAACAGCTCGTCTTATTTCCTGGGCCTTGTCTGTCTCAGTGGCTTTGATGGATTAGCTTTTTTTTGTTTCTTTTTTCTCAGATTCAGTGTGTAAAAGAAGGCAAGAGGACATGAATGACCATTCCCAGGAAAGCAAGAAGAGGCGCGAGTCAATTGTGAGATTGTGTTGCCTTCACATACATCTCTGAGGCTCTCGGTCCTAATTCACAGCTTTAGTGTCACTCCATCTTAATTCATTTATTTATTTATTTTCGTTTGGTTCAGAATCCTTACAGTCTATATTTACGTATTAATAAAAAATGAATAATTTCTGGGAAGCCATGTTTAGGATTTTTTTTTATCTCCAAAAATATTAGATCTATCTACAGACTTGTGCATGTTCCTTTTGCTCCCATGCAGCAAACTGGGTCATGTAACAGTATTTACTTTAAGCAAACAAATCTCTAGAAATCCGGATGTTCTGATTTATGTTCATTGAAAAATCCTCCTTTAGCATGAAGATCAGCTTTACACGCTTTCGGCAACTGAACAGTTCAACATTTAGCTGAAATACTTTACTCTTGTAAAACTCATCAGAGATGTTCTTCACTAGTTGGAGATTTCTTTCTTGGGATCCAGTTCATCTCAGAGCAGTTCAGTAGGATTTAGGTGCGGTGACTGGGCAGGCCGTTCCATGATGGATATCAGACGACTGTTGTGTTGTCATGCGGTGAAGTCGGTTTCAATGAGCCGCAGTCCAGACGGAATTGCATGGTGCTGAAGTATGGAATGGGAACCATTGGGTTCAGTTTTCCTTTCACCATTTTACCTACATGTAGGCATCAGGCATAACATTATGAATGGTGACGTGAATAACACTAATGTCTTCACCGTGGCACCTTTAGTGTTAGTATAGTAGTATGTTTTAACTATGGATCTGCATTAGTACAAAATGTGTCCAAATTTCACGTGATAATTCTGGAGATATTACGTGGTAAACGGGGCTTCTGTTACACAAGGCACGTCCTGCAGTCTTCAGTTCTTTTAGTCGCTTTAGTATTTCACTCTGAACAGGTAAATACAGAAGGTTTCTCTTCTCCATCGTGTCACAGTGGTGTTCCTGATCAGGTGTATTGCGATTCCTCCACTACAAAGCTGCGAATGTGAAAATCGCATTAAAAAACAGCTCAAGGACAGAAACATTATTGCTTTTCAGTCATGGCAGCTGCTGGCTTATCGGTTAATCTTTTCCCCCCGCAGTGATGGACGGCTGCCTGGTCGGCTTATTTGTTACTTGTCGTCGTGAATTCTCTGGAGACGGTGCGTGTGGGAGTTTTGGGTCGTGCCGCTTTGGAGACAAGGGATCGAGACTGAATTTATAAACTTGCTTTTGTCTTGAAATGCACTCATCTTAGAAACTGATGAGAGGGAGATGCAGAACATTTTACACTTTGCTATTTACAACCTTTTGGCGGTAACATTACATTACAAAACGTTGCATGATATGCTGCAACTTCATGTAAAGAAAAAATTTGAATGTAATAAAAAAAATTGGGCAAATGTTTGCTATAATCAGAGATGAAACAAAGGTTGCTCATGTCTCAACTGTAAAAATTTAGATACGGTAGCTTCTGTCTATTTTTTTACAGTCATAGTGAAGAAGGTGTGGCTTCTGTATTAGTCATAGTGAAGGAGGTGTGGCTTTTGTATTACAGTCATAGTGAAGGAGGTGTGGCTTCTGTATTAGTCATGGTGAAGGAGGTGTGGCTTTTGTATTACAGTCGTAGTGAAGGAGGTGTGGCCTCTGTATTACAGTTGTACTGAAGGAGGTGTGGCTTTTGTATTACAGTCGTACTGAAGGAGGTGTGGCTTCTCTATTACAGTCGTAGTGAAGGAGGTGTGGCCTCTGTGTTACAGTCGTAGTGAAGGAGGTGCGGCTTCTGTGTTACAGTCGTAGTGAAGGAGGTGTGGCTTCTGTATAACAGCCGTAGTGAAGGAGGTGTGGCTTCTGTATTACAGCCGTAGTGAAGGAGGCATGGCCTCTGTATTACAGTCGTAGTGAAGGAGGTGTGGCCTCTGTATTACAAGTAGGTGTGGCCTCTGTATTACAGTCTTAGTGAAAGTGTGGTGTCTGTATTACAGTTGTAGTGAAGGAGGAGTGGCCTTTTTATGTAAAATAGCCACACTTCCCTGGATGCCATGTTTTTTCCCCTTTTCACATTGTGAGGTGAAGTGGCAGCACTTGACTTTATTACAACTTGTAAATGATTATTTACAACCTGCCTCAAACGCAACATTGGAACAAAGCAAATAAGGTAATGTCATTTTTCAATCAGCAGGATATTGATTACATCATTCAAGATGAATATGATGTGTGCTTTTAGTTCATGTTCTCTAGTTCCTTAATTTTTCCAGCTAACTTTTAAAAGCTATTGGACTGGGCATGGACATTTTTTAATTTTTTATGCCAAGATCTAATTTCAGCAAGAAGCTGCTTACCTTTACATCATAATAAATTGGATAGGACTTACAACAGCACTCAAGATGTTTGAAATTAAAAATCAATATCAGTCAGGTTTGGTCTTTCCGGCCAAAAGGTATCATTATCTGAACGACTGAATTGGTCAGTGTGTTAAGAGCTTTTAGGCAGTTTTATGTACTCTCTGTAGACTGATGATTCGGCTGATGAAGGACCTGAGCCCAGCTGGAGGGAACAGGAGAGCATGGTGAAGAAGCTGCAGCGTAATTTCCCCCATCTCAACAAGGAGGTGAGTGAGCGGTGTACACAAAAAAATGCTAGAGGAACTATCAAAACTTTAATGTAGAACTTTTCTATTTTCCTTTAGGAGAAAAACTCCTTTAGAAAGCCAAACAATTAATCGTCCAGACAATCATCCAAGCCTTTGGACCTTTCTGATCCTTGTAAAGTAGGTGTGGCCTCTGTATTGTAGTGTTTGTGAAGGAGGTGTTGCCTCTGTATTATAGTTTTAGAGAAGGAGGTGTGGCCTATGTATTGTAGTTTTTGTGAAGGGGGTGTAGTCTCTCTATTGTAGTTTTAGTGAAGGAAGTATGGCCTCTGTATTGTAGTTTTAGTAAAGGAGGTGTGGCCTCTGCATTACAGTTTTAATGAAAGAGGTGTGGCCTCTGTATTATAGTTTTAGTGAAGGAGGTGTGGCCTCTGTATTGCAGTTTTAGTGAAGGTGTGGCCGCTGCATTACAGTTTTAATGAATGAGGTGTGGCCTCTTACATTTGTGGTGAAGGAGGTGTGGCCTCTGTTACATTGTTGTGAAGGAGGTGTGGCCTCTGTATTACAGATGTAGTGAAGGAGTGTGACCTCTGTATTACAGTTTTAGTGAAGAGGGTGTGGCCTCTGTTTTACAGTTTTATTGAAGGTGTGGCTTCTTTACAGTCGTAGGAAAGGTGTAGCCTAGCTTTTTTATTGAATATAATTAAACTGATTGTATTAAATTCATTATCAACATCTTGATCACACTATAAATGTACTGTATCCGAGAGGCTCTAAATCACATAGTATTCAATTGGCTGCTTACAACAGTATCTTTCATATCTCTAACTCTCCAAAGTATGTGTCCTGTATAGACTGTTAAATTTGACACAAGTGTTCCCGCAGGAGCTACGAGACGTGCTTCATGAACACAGCTGGGTTATCGAGGATGCCCTGGAGGCACTGCGCATGTTCTCGGAACACGGTGAGGACTTCCTGCTGCTTCCTTTCTGCTCGACTGACAAACTGTTTGAATTAGGAAGACCCACGAGCTCATGGTGTTGTAATAACGGATGCTTTTGAACAACGTTTGTAGCAGCTGTAATTTGTATGTCGGGCCGCACTCCGTGTTCATAAGCTCAGACGTTCCCGCAGCACCTGCGCTGCTGTTTCAGCATTTCCTGACAGGGACTTTAATAAACCGTATTTCACCATAATAGGACGGAGGTGTTGAACCCGGGCGCTCTAAATTGGTTTTGCTCCAGCTCTCAGCACACCTGAGGCAGGTCATCAAGGGCTGTGCAATTTTGATTAACAGGGCAAGATTTGTTTGGTGCTGGAACAGCACAAAAAAAAACCCCAAAAAATAACCCCGATGGCTTGGTTTCTTTAGGACAGTGTGGAAGAGCTGGACAGAAATTTACGAAGCTTTTATTCAAAGTGATTTACAGGTGAGACAGAATGCAATCCAGGGACTCACTGTTTACTAAGAAAGTATAGAAAATACAACAAAAAATGTCTCTCTTTATGCTGCCTGGGACTTGAGTGCACTGTATTATGTGTAGGAAATAAAAGTGCATTTTTTTGGGGGGGAGAAATATTGATTATAAATATTACCATAAAGTTTAGTTTAGTTTCTTTTGTGTGTGATATTAAAGCCATCTATCATGATTAATCATCTCTTTTACTCAAGTGTGTAAGCCTTCCTCAGCTAATGAACACATTATTGTAAATACATTATAGTGGATATTCGTCCATAAACTCCAAAACAACATAGACTCTGCATACATATTACCTTCTATGGATGTTAACGGGAATTAATGGGAATGAACTGGGAATTTCCAAATTTGATGGCTAGCGATTAACCGTGAACCTATATGTATCTTGCAGGATAATTTTAAAAACAACCAGATTTATTGCAAGTACTGTTGAATTTCTACACTGCATATTCATCAATCACATGCACACAGCATACTTACTGCAGGGTCACTGAGGCCACACCCCCTAGAAGCACTGTGCATTCTTCCATAACATAATGCAGAGAGTTTCTTGAATCCTGCACACAAAATAATGTAAAAAAAATAAACGGTGAATATTCACGCAAATTACATGAATATTACATAAATATATGTTCAAAACCTTTTTGTGCTGCGTGTGAGCTATTCTGCAACAAAATTATACTAACAAATAAGTAAAAAATTAAATTTTCTATATCTGTGTTAGTTTGCATGCATATCAGTTTATGACCAAACAAAATAGAATAGCCTTTGTCACATGAACATTACAGCGGAATTCTTTTTTTCACATATCCAAGCTTGCTCCTAATCTGGAGCCAGAGCGCCCCTGGAGCACAGGGGGTTAAGGGCCTAGCTCAGGGGCCCAAGAGTGGCAGCTTGGCTATACCAGGACTTAAACCCCTGATCTTCCATTGAGCAACCCAGTACCTTAACCACTGAGCTACCACTCCCCAGATGTTTATATTTATGTTTGTATATGTTACAGTTTATATACATTTCCCCTGGTAAGTTTAAAATTTGGAATGTTTCCAAAATTCCCCAAATGAGGTTTCCATGGAAAGTTTCTCGAAATTTTTTTGGAAAGTTTCTGCCCCCTTTCAACCTTAGCAGTAAATCATTTCCCCATATACATCATCATTATCTTCTCTTATCCTCTTAGTGGTGGAGTGCAGCAGCGATGACTCTGACTCGGAACCCGTGCCTTCCTCTGAAATCAAAAGCACAAATCCCACGTCGAACCCCGGCACCTCCGCAATACCTCGGGTCCCAGTCAGACCCTTAAACGGCGACAGAGACGCTCGGGCGATGAGGAGACGGAACACGAGAGAAATCCAGAAGCAAGACAGCAGCTCGGAAGACAACACCAGCGATTTTGAGGCGTCGCCCAGACCTTTGGACATGGACTCGGATTCAGATGAAGCCGATGAGAAGCTTCCCAGATTAAAGGCTCAGATCCTGGTCTTCTTTCAGAAGGCCACAGTGGACGAGCTGACTCTGATCGCAGGCTGCTCTCTGAAGAAAGCTCAGAAAATCATCGAGCTGAGACCGTATCAGACGTGGAGCGATCTGGTGAGCGGTTCCTCTTTCGCTCTTTTCTTCTTGTGTTTTCTGTTTCTTTTCTGCATCTTTTCAGTTTATCAACTAGAACAATAAATGGAAGCCAGCAATGCATTTAACTCAGCAATTTGTATTAGAAAACGACTGATAGTGGATTTTACCGATACCAATAGCTATGTTGGATTATACTTGCCGATAACCGATTTATCAACCAATAGTTTTGCAAATTTATACTGAATTTAAAAAAACATCATCATAACACTCAATGTAAAATACTGAACTTTATTACAAAAAAAAAACCAATACGGAAGCGAAAAAAATAAATATATGAATTAAATAAATATGATATAATTAATAAATACAAAATAGTGTCAGTGATTTGCCCCTAGTAATGAAAGTCGGAAAAACTCCTGGAAATTTTTTTTTGCTGATTAACCCAATCCAACTTTCGGTCGACCTCTAGTTAGTATGATTGACTAGGGTTTATATTAGGGATGGTTTCCCAAGATTCACTGATTTGCATTAAAGTTAATGATGTATCCGATGCACACTTTTAAAAACTGATCAGAAGTTGGCATTTGTATCGTGATGCATCGTTTTTTGAAGATATTTGCTTTGGAAGAAACGATTTATTTATATATAATTATTAGTGGATGTTCTATAATTTTATTATGTAGAAAGTGTCCAATAATTTGTGACCAGTATTTTTTATGTAGACTGTTTTCTCCTCTATAAACAACACAACAGAGACCAAGGCGTGTCCTGAGAGTCACATAGTATACAGATTAACATGGCAGAGGCAGAGCTGTAACTTTCTGCACACACAACAGGAAAAGAACATCTGGCTTTATTTACATTTTTTTTCGCACTTCGAAGGCGTGTTTGTAAAAGGGCCATGCGTTAGAAGTCAGGACGCACTTAAGTAAATTGATGATTTGCTGTCTGTCTGAACCAAAGAGATGCGCATCGCATTGGCCTCAGGTTATGGAGATGCACAGCCCTAGTTTATAGACCATCTTGTATTAGACATTACAGCATCTTTATGCTTATATGATTAACAATGTCAGAGCATTCCTCTCTATTAAGAAAAATCCATGTTTTCCACAGGATGAAGTCCTACACAGAGGTAACGGCCTGTCTGCGGATCTGCTCGCTGGCTGTCGAGAGGTCCTGAGGGAGCGAGAGGTGGTACAGGGGCTTATGGTCAAGTGTGAGGAAATTTCCAGAAAGATGACCGGATTGGTGCAGAAGGGTCTGGGATCGATGAGGCAGCCTCACATCCTTACCAGCACGTGGGTTGCCTTTCGGTTGTTGTTTTTTGCCTTTCGGTTATTGTATTTCTGAATTATTCCATGATTATCCTCTGTGGTGTTTTTTAGATTCGAGCTGAAACCGTATCAGCTGATTGGCCTGAGTTGGCTGACCCTGCTTCACAAGAACCAGCTGAATGGAATCTTGGCGGATGAAATGGTAAAAAAAAATCTCACACACTTCTCGTTATTTACTCATTATAATTCGACTCTCTTCGTCTTATAACAGTGTAACAGAACAGAAGTATTGTTTTAGTACTTCGGTGTCCTTCATGTTGAAATACAGAAGGTCTTGCTCTAGTTGTAGCTTGGCAGCATTAAAAACATTCTTTCAGTGTCAGATTTGTTGTTCACCTTCTCGCACACTGTGCGCTCTAAGTACAGATGTACAAATGTTATTTATTGCATTATCATTATAGGCTGTATATGAACTTATTGGGAGAAAACCAGTAGTCTATGAATCTTCGACTATTCGAATTTATATACACAGTGCAGAATGTGACCATGGGCATATTTTCTACTTGGGTTGTTTTGCTGAGCAGGTTCTTGGTCCAAATAATGCTAAGATCTTAATATCCTGGACCCATAAATTGCTATGACAGGATTATGCATGATGATGGATTTAATATGAAAAAAGGAGAAATCTACAATCTTTTTTTTTTTTTTTTTCTCCTCCAGGGTTTGGGAAAGACCATCCAAGTCATTTCATTCCTGGCGCAGCTTTATCAGGAAGGGAACAGAGGACCGCATCTCATCACAGTGCCTTCTTCCACGCTTGGTGAGAGGAGCGATTGGCATCAAGCATACCTTTTTAAAACATTTGCGCTTCATCTGAAATTTTTTTCCTGTTGACAGATAACTGGGTTCGTGAGCTTAACCTTTGGTGCCCGAGCTTAAAAGTGCTGGTTTACTACGGTAACGTTCAGAGCAGTAGTGATTAGACGTGATGAATAGATTTTTGTGAACTGTAAAATCACCTAACCCACGGTGTCTGTGTAGGGTCCGTCGAGGAACGGAAATGCATCCGCTATGAGATCCTGAACGAAGAAGTGGATTATAGCATCATCGTCTCGACGTGAGTCTTTTGAGCTGCTTTGTAACATGACTAGATAAAGAATAAAGATATTCAATTTAAATTAGTCACTATACATGTCTCCATTATGAGCAAGCCAATGGCAACGGTGGCATGAAAAACCTTCCTGGGGAAGAAACCTTGAGAGGAACCAGACTTAAATGGGAGCCCGTTCTCATCTGGGTGACACCTGATTGTTTATTCCTTACAGTTTTCACATGAAGTGTTTTGTTAAAGTTACACGCTGTTACTGATTGAGACATGAGCGCTAAACCGTTACACTGGTAGTTCAAATCCCTTGCAGCAAAACTCTTCATAGTAATTGCAGGCCAAAGCCATATTCATGGTTACCACATGATACCCTTCACAGTAATCACAGATGGATTTGATCATTCAAGAAATAGGAATGGTTCCATGCAGAAGCTCATAGCGATGACTCCAGTTGATGTTGAATCACTTCGAGAAACGATAAGGACAAAGTAAAAAAACTGGTACTACGGTACTGTATTCCGTATAAAAATGAAAATTTACTTGAACCCCCCACCTCCTGAAAAGTAACCCAGAGCCTTAATCACTGATTATCTCTTTATCATGGCACCTGTTAGTGGGTGTGATTTATTAGGCTGCAAGTAAACATTTTGTTCTCAAAGTCAATGTGTTAGAAGCAGGAAAAATGGGCAAGCGCTGGAAGTTTGACCAGGACCAGACTGTGATGGCTAGACGTCTGGTTAGAGCATCTCCATAACATGTAACATCATGATTGCACACTTACTCTATAAGATTCTGATTGGAGACCTTCGTCCCCTTTCAGTGCGAGATGCAGGTGAAGGCGAGAGTGGTGCATTTACAGTCCTAAAGAATGCCAATAACTATGTATTGCGCAATAAATAACGTGCACTTAGTATGATTTTCCAGCGAACTCAAAACTGAACGACACTTGCGTGCCTTTGATGCCGGTGATGTTAGAAATGTTAGACAGTTGTTAGAAATTAGCAGAACATGCATAGCTGATAATAAATTACATCACTGATAATGAACGCGTGTATGTGTGTCGATAGGTCACTTATCGGGACCAGTGACCGGGTATAACACATTTTTTACAAATGTAGCAGATATTCGCGAACAGAAGCTTAGGGACAATAGTCTATACATTTCAAAATGGAAAACAACATTTATTTTAAAACAACAATTAATTTTTGTTAAAGATATCGTAGTATAATATTATATGTATCTTTATATGTAGCATAGTTTATATACGCGCTTTCAATAAACATTCAAAACTAACTAAGTGGCCTGTAAAGAGAGATTTCATATTTCAACCAATTTTACTCTGAATAGCTGATTTTAGTCTGACAATAGTCTGTTTGAAAATCTCCAACTTTAAATAGCTTTTTATGTGCAGCCGAGCAACATTATAAAATCATGAAGGTAAGAATAAAGGTTCTTCAAAATTCAAACGGTCTTAATCTTGAGTCATGATTTTCCTCTGAGAAAAGGTAACTCTTCCTCACTGTCCAGAACCATCTGAAGTGCTTCTTCCCCCAAGCATTTCAAACTTTGTATACAAATATTTATTATGTCTGTAAGGCAAGTATTCACTGAGATGGGGCAGAGCGAGCATCCTGGTTGTTTTCTTTATTTTACATAAGCACAGCATTTTGTTGTTATTAGGAGTGTATAGAAATAAAAGTAGACCATTTACAGATTTAAATAATGTATTGCTCTTATCAGTACGGTCAAGAAAGACAGAGTAGTTTAAGTTCGTTTCGGCGTTATGAAAAAAAAAAAAGCCAGAACACACACTGGTGCGTTTGTCGCCCCCCAGAGGGTTGATGGCTTAATTAGGCAATTAATTTGTTTTATTTTTTACTTTCTACATATGTATTGTTTATTTTTACACTCCCAGATACAACCTGGCCATCGGGAACTCCAGCGATCGCAGCCTGTTCCGCAAGCTCAAACTGGAATATGCTGTGTTCGACGAAGGACACATGCTGAAGAACATGAGCTCACTGCGATATCGCCATCTCATGGGCATCAACGTAAGTAAAATGCGTGTGGTAAAGGTGTCCCTGGAGGGGTGGAGCATCAGTGTGTGTGTGTGTGTGTGTGTGTGTGTGTGTGTGTGTGTGTGTGTGTGTGTGTGTGTGTGTGTGTGTGTGTGTGTGTGTGTGTGTGTGTGTGTGTGTGTGTGTGTGTGTGTGTGTGTGTGTGTGTGCGTGTGCTCTATAGGCCAAATATCGGCTGCTGCTGACTGGAACGCCGCTGCAGAATAACCTTCTAGAGCTGATGTCTCTACTTAACTTCATCATGCCCAACATGTTCTCCAGCAGCACCTCACAGATCGCCAAGATGTTCTCTATGGTAGGAAACTCTCTATACAATGTTCCACTCAGCCCTGATGCATTTTGGAGTGTAGGTCACAGGTGTAGGTTACAAACAAACAGTACAAATTAATTTTTTACAACCATCTTCAACGTCGGGTGCTGCAATCTGATTGGTCAGAAAGTGCTCAGTGTTTTTGTGTAACGTGACTGAAAGGTTCATATCAATATCTATAGTATCTATGGAACAAAACACAACTAGTAAGGCAGATGATCCAAGTGGTCTAAGCAGAATAACACTCTAGGAACACCGTGGACATCTGATTGAAAGGTCAGGAGTGCAAATCCCTGCACCACCAACCTGCCACTGTTGGGCCCTTAGAGCAAGGCCCTTAACTCTCATCTGCTCAGTTGTCAAAATGGGATAAATGTAAGTAATTCTGGATAAGGAATCTGAAGAGCATTATTTTTGTATAGCAGAATGTCATGTATTAGTCTTTATAATAATAATAATAATTCATTACATTTATATAGCGCTTTTCTGCAGCACTCAAAGCGCTTTACATATGAAAGGGGGGATTCTCCTCAACCACCACCAATGTGCAGCATCCACCTGGATGATGCGACGGCAGCCATATTGCGCCAGAACGCCCACCACACACCAGCATATTAGTGGTATAATATAGGGTGTAAAAAGTACAAAGAATTCACGGTTCGGTACATAGTTCGCTTTTTAAGTCACGGTTCGGTACAATTTCGGTACAGTTAGGGGGAAGAAATGCACAACCCTAGAATAAATCAAATCAATAAGCTAAAAATTTCACTCATTCCAGTTTCTCAACATTATTTATAACACTATAATCTTTGAAGATTCTTATTGCGAGTTGAGAATCTTGTATTATTCAGTGATCCCCAAAAACCCCTCGAATAATCCTTTTTCTTAGACTGTTCTTGGCTTCCTTGGTTTAATTCAGGCTTGAACTCCTTTAATTCAAGACCAGTCAAACAGGCTAATACCCATAATAGCCGAATAGTAAATACAACTGAATTTCCATCTCTGTAACCACAGCTCTCGGGGTAAAGGATAAACCCAGCCTTACCAGTGTATTACATTTAATGGTTGAACTGCTCAAATCAGCAAGAAAACTAAACATAGAATGTAAACACAGTTTCAAAATAAATCTCTTTTCCCAAAAGCAGATTTGCACCAAAGCTCTGAGACTAATGTTATGAGCAAGTAATTAAATTCTCTCGTACACAAAATGGTTTCCTGCCTCCGAGCACCGTCCAGTTTTTCCAAATCTGGAACACAGTGATTTAAAAAGTCGTTTATCAAAAATAAACAAAAGCGCAGACGGAATTGTACAACTAATACACTTTCTGGACAAAAGTATTGGGACACCTGACTTTTTCCAGCCATATGTGGTTCTTCCCTAAATTGGGCATAACATTATGGCCACCCAACTAATATTGTGTTGGTTCCCCATTTTGCTGCCAAAACAGTCGTGACCCATCGAGCATCAACAGCATGAACGTCTTCAGCAGTTTGAGCTACAGGAGCTCGTCTGTTGGATCGAACCACATGGACCAGCCTTCGCTCCCCACGTGTATTAACGAGTCTCGGCTGCCCACGACCCTGTCGCCGGTTCACCACTATTACTTCCTTTAAGCACTTTTAATAAATACTGACCACTGCAGACCAGGAACATCGCACAAGAGCTGAAGTTTTGGAGACGCTGTGACCCAGACGTCTAGACATCACAATTTGGTCCTTGTCAAACTCACTCCTTACACTTTACCATTTTTCCTGCATCTAACACGTCAACTTTAAGGACAAGATGTTCCCTTGCTGCCTAATAAATCCTACCTTCTAACAGGTGCCATGATGAAGAGATTATCATTGTTATTCACTTCACTAGTCATAATGTTATAATTGGTGATCAAGTTTTCCCTTCACTTGACCTAAGGGACCCGAGCATGTTCCCGTTCCAGCATGACACTGCCCCTGTGTACAAAGCCAGGTCCATGAAGATCTGCTTTTTCTAACAGCAAATTTTAACAGCTGATTCTAACAACAATTAAAGACTAAATGTGGAATGTGATGTTTAAAAAAAGAATACTTCAATCTTATGCTTTGGTGTCCACAATCGTTTGTCCATAAAGTGTATAATTCCACTACGGACTAAAATCCATAAACGTCCGGCTTCTGGTTTTGTTGTTTATTCTGAGAACACGGCGCAGCTGAACAGCTTAAGTAGCTTAACAATGTGTGTGGAAGTGATTATGGGAAGATTTGAGTGTGTATTTACGGGTAGACTTTTCATCATCCTTTCAGCTTCCGTGCTGAAAATAAAAAGATAGGATAAAGAATAAATTGTGTGGGGTTTTTTTTTGTGTGCTTTTCATACTTCAGCTCACCCGATTGATTCCCAAAAAGAGCTTTAATTGAACATTTCAGACCTGGAAAAGAAGTGTGCAGTTATGTGGCTGTGTGGGATCAGGAACGGAAACGCAGTCCTAAAGCGATGCCAAGCTGAGCTCATTTTGTGTGTGTGTGTGTGTGTGTGTGTGTGTGTGTGTGTGTGTGTGTGTGTGTGTGTGTGTGTGTGTGTGTGTGTGTGTGTGTGTGTGTGTGTGTGTGTGTGTGTGTATATTTGTATGCGTATGGGTGTGTATTTAGAAATCCTCGGAGGAGCAGAGCAGCTTTGAGAAGGACCGGATTGCTCACGCCAAACTCATTATGAAACCCTTTATCCTGCGGCGTATCAAAAGCGAGGTATTGCGCAGCCATGTGCATGTGAGCCCATGCAGATTGTGTTCGTGTGTGTTTGTGTGTGTGTGTGTATTGAAGTGGGGGTATGGGGCACATTAACTCTGATGCATTATACATCAGCGTATGCTCTTTTGAATTCTCAATTCTGATTGGGCGGATAGATTTTCAGTAACAGCAGCCCTGACTGTGCTTCCAGCTGCAAGGCAAAACCACAGGATTTGATTAATGTGCTTGTTCTAACATTAGCGTTTCTGTTGTAACCGCTTTTTCACAGAGAGGAAGGAAGACACTCCATATAATCGAAGGAGTTTACTATTGATTGGAATTATACGTTAATACAGAGGAGGTTTAGTTTTTTGAACATGTCTGGAAGGAGTCTCCAGTGCCAGAGTTTTGTAACAGTTATAGTTAATGAAGAAATAGTGGAGAAATTTAACGGAGTAATTGGGGGGGGGGAATTTTCCGATGTTCCTGTAAAAACGTGTCTGAATTTTCCGATGTTCCTGTAACGCTACCTCTGATGCTTATTGAAATGCTTCCACAGCACTTTTTCGAATAATGTTGTTTGTTAGTTTCCGTCGTGGTGGTGTCAACGGTGACGGGAGGACTCACACGGGCAAGAGAGCATGAACAGTGCCAGAGAAATGAGCATAGGAAAAAGGACCGCTCTAGGCTGTATTTTAGAAGCTAACCTAACTAACAGCAACGATCGAGCCGACTACACTATGCTAAGTTATATAAAATTAAATAAAATACAAGGGGTGGCACTGCCCTCTAACCAAGGGAGTCTAAACAATAATTAAACCTACGTGGAGGAAAAACTACGTAGTAAAGCTAGCAAACAGCAAAACTAAAAACTGCAATGCTATCAGGTACTTGCTCTTTATTGGTCCCTTTTTTTCAGCCGCCATGTAATTACAATTGACCGGTGACTCCAGGTATATGTGACAGCAGAGAGCCAGAGACAGAGTGCAAAATAGGGATTGGGGGGGGGACAGTAAACAGCACAGACACGTAACATGCCTGACAACAAGGTTTTGATATAAGAAGTCTACTGAGCGTTTATGTTGTTCCCACCAGGTCCTGAAGCAGCTGCCTGCCAAGGAGGAGCAGACTGAGTTCTGCGCCATGAGCGAGAAACAGCAGCAGCTTTATGACACACTGTTCAGCAAACTAAAGCGTGCCGGCAGCACAGAGAGTATGTGGGAGGAAGACGATTATGATGATTATGATGATGAGGATAAAACACAAGGATTTCTTTTTTGTCAGCTCACTTTTTTAATTTCTTTTTTATTTACAATACTCCATATTAACTCATTTATATGATTGCAAACATACACAATGTGTCATATTAACAAGATATTAATTTGTACCAATTAAGAAAAATTGTAACCAGAAGAGACAACAGCATGCATAATCATCATCTTGATCATCCGTAATTCATTGCGAGACCCAGGCAAGACCGCTACTGTAATCATTTCTTATATTTCAGCTAGTCTCTGAGTAACACCCTGTCTGTCATGTGTCCCCACACACAGAACGGGAGCTGACCAATGTCATGATGCAGCTGAGGAAGATGGCCAATCACCCGCTCCTGCACCGCCAGTATTACTCCAGCAGACGCCTCGCAGCCATGAGCAAACTCATGCTCAAGGTTTTTGCACATTATTCATTCTGACCTTATAATATCCACAGGCAAAATAGCAGATTGAAGCTTCATAATTCAATGACTGGTGAAGCCGTTTGTCAGTGGACAGGTTATATAATATTTCTCATTATATAACACACATAAAACATGCTTCTAGACACTTTATATTTTTGCAAATAAACATAAATATCAGTAAATAAGGTTTTATTAGACGAGTATGAAGTTTGGGCAAAATACCCTGATTTAATATAAGACCCCTAGTTAATCAATATTCTTACCATCTTGTGACTTTTTTAAACAAAGCCTATAAGTGACTCCCCAGGTCTCCCCAAATTTCTGACCATATCGTGTAAATGAATATATTTTCTATATGAATACAATATATGAAATATTATTTGTGGCCTTACAGGAGCCGAGTCACCGTGACTCAGACCCAGTTCTGATCGAGGAGGACATGACTGTGATGTCAGATTTCGAGCTGCATCGTCTGTGCCAGCAGTACCCTACACTGGTGGACCATCAGCTGACCACAGAGCAGCTACTGGACTCAGGGAAGCTCCACCTCCTTACACCCCTTCTTACGGACCTCAAAGAACAAGTAGGTGCCTCCAGGGTGGTCAAGCACCAAACAGCTATTATTCAATGCTAACGTTCCATCCGCATCTCTGCATCTGACGCTTTATGTCTTCCTCAGGGTCACCGCGTGGCCCTTTTTAGCCAGTTCACCATGATGCTGGACATCCTGGAGGTGCTGCTCAAACACCACAAGCACAGGTACATCCGAATGGACGGTTCCACGCCGATGAGCAACAGGTAAGTTGTCCCATTTTTTTTTTTATCGATCAGACAGTGAGTTATAACCACTTTACATTTAACAGGGTTCCTACGCATTTTGGAACAGTGTGAAAAAGTATGGAGTTTGATTTTCAGGTCTGGATTAGTATGGAAAAACAGAACACTATTGAAAAATACGTGTTTCTATACCATTGCCCTATTTGGTTTTCTAAAATATCAAGTTTTATTACAATAAAACAGAGGCTACATCTACACTATTCGGGATACGTATGAAAACTGCATTTTTGTTTAATAATTTTTTTTATTTATTTTAAATTTTTTCTCATTCCCCATAAGTTGCTCATCCACATTAAAACCATTAAAATCTGAAACCGCTCGCGTCCTTGCACTGTGCACGAGCAAAACGTAAGACGATTCGACCTGCGTCATTTCCGTCTGCTGTTTTTTTAAATATCGCGGCAACAACAAAAGCCTCAGTTCCCGCAGTCCACACTGTGACGTAAACATTTCTAATTGATTGAATTGAATTTCGTTGCTCGAAAATGCCGTCTCTGTGTGGACGGAAGGCCAAAAACGAAAAATATGCGTTTTCAAACGAAACGTATTCATGTGGAAATGACCAGAAGGTGGAGTAAGGAGCTGACTCGCAGTGCTGCCAGAAGATCGGTGCTAGACCGGATCTGCACAGCTGTGATTGGTTGTTACGTTGTGAGGCAGCAGTTGCCAGGACAGTACAGCGCCCCCTACCGTGTGACTAAACTCATGGAAAACATTACAGATTTTGATTGTTACATCCGTGATTGTAATGTAACGCATGTTATAGTTGGATTTCAAAATCATTATTTCATATGTTGGATACGGTCTTAAAAACCTACAAGGCAGTCTGCATCTTTGAGTTTGGAAAAGTATATAATTTCACAATGAACAATGTATATGAACCCTAGTTTAACCTTATTCAGCTCATCCCACGATCCATGTCCTCTGTCCATTACAACAGGATCGTGCTGATTGACCAGTTTAACACGGACCTGGACATCTTTGTGTTCCTGCTGTCGACTAGAGCCGGAGGACTCGGCATCAACCTGACGTCCGCTAACGTCGTCATCCTGCATGACATTGACTGCAATCCCTACAACGACAAGCAGGCCGAGGACCGCTGCCACCGCGTCGGACAAACCAGGTCAGAACTTGTGTATGAAGAGAGTGAACAATTCTCACACTACTATTTAGGACATAGGATTGAAAGGACACTGTATGGACAAAAGTATAAGAACACATATCTCAACAAGCACATTCTAAAATCTAGTAGAACTAATAGTAGTGCGTATTAGTGTAGCTTTTAAGGGCTATTAGCATGACATTTGCATAAATTGATTAGCAACCTGTGTCAAAGTCAACGATTATAAATAAGTGCTATAAACAGCCTTTTGTCTGACGCAGGAATGTTAAAGTGATCAAGCTGATAAGCAAAGACTCTATAGAGGACGCCATGCTTCGCATCGGCCAGAGGAAACTCAAACTGGAGCAGGACATGACCGCCACAGAGGAAGGTGAGCTCTCTGATTAATCCGCAGTGACACCAAATACTATCACTGATCTAACATGACGTGCTGATGTGATTAATTCGCCAACATCTGGGTCATATTCTGCATTCATCCAGGCGATGAAGACACCATTCCTGATGACATGGCCTCCCTCCTGAAAGCTTCCCTGGGACTCTGAGGAGCAGAGGAACACTGTGTGTGTTCGTGAGAGTGTTTCGTTACATTTCAACTGAGTACTGTAACAAATATCAAGACTGACTGACTTGCTGTTAAAAAGGTGCGCTGATTGTGTACGATTAAAGCGGAGATGTAATTTTATACATTCTCTGGAATACTCCAACATTCTGGAAAGATTTCATCCTAATTTCTGGTTCAGTTTACAAGTGTAATAAAGTTATGTACTGTTTGTGTTTTTTTTGTTTTGTTTTTTTTTCCAAAAAAAAACCCTGTGTTTACCAAATGTCTAAGTAATAAATACATATTACTGTTTTTCTTTTTTTTTCCCCACTCAATTATGTTTTGTATTATTGTAGTCTTACTATTGCTATTTAAAATAATAATCATCATCATCATTTTGATCTGTGAAAGAAAGATTATCTGGAAAACCATGTTTTGAGTGGAACATCCAATCCAGGTACAGCAAGTATTTTTTTAATGCATATTTGCCTATTCGTACATGCAGTAATTGATGTATACGATCACTGTTTTTATTATAACTTTTATTTTATTGGTATGAAGTATTACACAATACAGAGGTTACGGAAAAATCTCACAAAACCTCAATGATACCTTTAAAAGTACTGTATTACTTGTCACATACAGTCTGGCGAATGTGTCGCACTCGATTACAAGAGACAAAACTCTTGTTTTTCAGTCACGTTTTTTAACATTATTGAACTACTAACCACTAATTTTTAATCGGCTTTAATGTGTGGTTATTTGGATATGTTATTTTAATTAATATTACTATTAATTATAACAAAATATTCTTATGAAAACAAAACGCACAGATCATGACGCGTAGCCGGCGTGGCGAAAGTGCTACCTACCATCACACGATATTTCTACAATAACTTGTTTGAACGTTGGCGCGAGTTTAAACCGAGACAAGGATAAAATTAGATAATAACTCAGGATTTGGGTCTTCGAGCATTCGAAACAAATGTAAGTTTTTTTTGTTTGTTTGTTTTAATAACAATGTTTTATATGTATATTTTATCTACAGAGTCAAATGCGCTTTAGAGTCTGTTATCGCTCGACCTGGAAGTCATTTTGTTTCAATAATAAATTATTTTACCCAGGAAAGCAATTAGAAATAATATAAACCCCGAATGTGTGTTTAAAAAAAGCAGTATTTCTTAAAATTTTAAAAACACGACATAAGCTCTTTGTTATCTTGATTAAAATCACTTTTGATTCACGAATCGGCTCTTTTGACTCGGCTCTTTTGATTCCTATCTTATATGTGCCCACTGAGAACCGACTGCTTTTTATGTGCACAATGAGAGACACTTTTTATTCGCTAGAAGGTAAAGTAAGATTAAATATCAAATCTTTAGCTATACTTGAATAAAGGGTTGTTCAATGTTTTTATAAGTATTTTGTTTCGAAATAAAAGCAATGAGTTATTTGGAGCCGAAAGTGTCGACTCTTTGTATTGTCATCAGTAATCTAAGGGTGATTGATGCTGCTTGTTAAGGTTGTACAGGTGTTCCTGGTGTAAAAAACAAAACAAAAAAGGTAGTGTTTGTTTCCACAAATGACATACAATTAGAAATGGAATCTTAATTTCCAATAAAATTATGACTAGGTCGAAGAAATGTCACTAATATACATCGTATCGTAATGTTTGAGAAATTGTTTACATATTGCTTCAGTTTAATGTCACTCTTCTCTGTACACCACCAATCTGAAGTTGGGACACACATTTGAATGTAAATTTTCTTTATTTTTAGTATTTTTTTGCATTGCACAGTAATACTGAAGACATCCAAAAAATAAAAGAACATGTATTAAATTGAAAAAGAAAATTTGTTAAACAACCCACATTTTTGAATGTCCAAAGTGGGAACTACACATTCAGGAACCTTCCATTCAGTTTCTGTACATGTAACACATGACATGGTAATGAAAACCAAAAAATCTTAAATTTGGACTGATCAGGCGAAAGGACTGTTTTCTACCGATGTCCATTTTTTGAGTTTCCTGCCCCAAGCAAATCTCTTCTGCTTGTTGTTATTCCGAAGTTTTCTTTGCCGCATTTCGACAATGAATGCTTGACTCACGCAGTCTCCCTTTGAACAGTGGATGTTTTAACATTTATGTAAATCTGTGGGGTTTTTTTAGGCTGGTAATATTAATAAACGTATCCTCTGCAGCAGAGGTAGCTCTTTTACACACTGCACTGTGTAATATACAGTAGGTTTACTGGCGGTGATTATTTTGTGTTTTGTGAATTTGTCCTTCACTGTCTTGTGTCTGTCTTGCACTGTCTGCACCAGGTTGCACACGATGCACTTTTTGTGGCGAGGACACTAACTAGTCCTCAGTTCTGTGTTTTCTGTTATGTAGCTTTATGTTGTTAAATGTAGCACCAGGCTTCTGGAGGAACGTTGTCTAATTTCTCTGTGTACTGCATCAGCTATACAGTATATGGCTGAAATGACAATAACAGCTTCTTGATCCTCCTTTCCTAGGACGGTCCTCATGAGAGCCTGCTTTATCATAGTGTTTGATGGTTTTGGCAACTGCATAATTTCTTGTTATAATATGGATTTGTACAGTATTTGTAATAGCATTAATAGGGCTATTGACACTGTACTCACTGTACCCTTTCCTCTGCGCAAGATCATTAATGGTCTAAAGCACATTTAGAAGGCAAGAAATGCCACAAATTAACTCTTGACAAGGTACACCTGTGAATCTGATGAGAGAATGCCAGGAGTTTGCCAAGCTGTCATGAAAGTGAAATGGAGCTAGTTTGGACAATCTAAAATAGAAAACATATTCTGGTACGTTTAAGATCTTTTTGTTTACTGCGTAATGTAATAGGTGTTCTTTCATAGCTTGGATGACTTCAGTATCAATTGTTGAAAATAATAATAATAATAATAATAATAATAATAAAAAACATTTTTAATTTTATTGACTGATTTTATTTATTTATTTATTTCTAAGTAAAATGAATCGCGGTGAGTTGGAAGATTTGACAAAACACATCAATGACAAGATTTCACTCGTCAAGAGACTCTTAGAGCTGAGATCAGTAGGTATGGCTCGGTGTTTATCTTATTTTTTCATTATTAAAATATTTTGGTTGTAAATTTCTGAATGATTTACTCAACTGCTTATATTATTTTCTCAGCAAAAGATCCAGATAAGCGGGCCTACCTGCACAAAATCGAGCATGACATCAACGCCATAAACGGACTTCTCGATCGGTTTGAGAGATATGTCAGTCAGCAGAGAGACCTACTAAAGCATCTACAGGTTTTACACATCCTCTGTTACATTTCCATATTTTTAAATCCAGTATAATATTAACACAACACATTCTGTAAATGTCAGACGTCTGTCCAATGCTATATATGATCTTGTCAAAAGTCCAATTTGATCACAAAAGGACACAAAGAGTGAACAAGACTGTGTTGTTTATTTATATATTATTCCTCCATAAGTTTTGTTTATAAAGAAAATGTGAACTCTATGAACACTTGGAGTAGAGTTTGACCAATTTGGGTTTTTCCTCTGGCCAATGGCGATGCTGATATTTAAAAAATCAGGGCAGCCGATGGCTGATATATGGTGGCGATTTTTTTTATTGTTTGTTTGTTTTTTTTGTTTTTTTATGTTTGGCCAATTTTCTTTTTTCCTCCTTCCTCCTATTATATCTAACAGTTGATTAATGATAAGTGATAATACAAATTGCAACAAAAGCCTCTCCAAACAGTGCACTTATCATCAGGTTTTGGTAGCCGAATACGGACTACTGCCACCTGTTGGTATGGGACAGTTATGTTCTCTCTTGCTAGCGCAGTAGCGCAGAACATACATGCACGGTTTGGTGTGTGTCGGATGTGCCTGCGTAATAATCGGCCCAATTCACAGCACAATCGGTCGATGCCGGTTAATTACAAAAATGCCAAAAAACAGCCAGATTAATTGGATTAATTGCCAGCCAATCAATCAGTTGACCTCTGCCTGCGCTTCATTATCTTGTCCACTGTAGGACCTGGATACGTTCTTCCAGGAGGATGAGCAAAACGCACAGCACCTATTAGAAAACATCCCCCCACACATGCCTCGCAAAGGAGCGCAGCTGATCGTTCAGTAAGCTCACGCACACACACACACACACACACACACACACACTAATTAATGGGACAATGTGTATCTGTAAACGCTGTGTGTATAATAGTGTAGGAAATCATGACTTGTAGATGTGATTAAAAAAAAGTGGACGTTCAATACAGATCCAGCGAGTTATATCGATACAGTCTATTAAATAACCTGCCTGTGTTACTGTAATTTTCTCAGGGGAGGACAGACTACAGCTCTCAGCAAGCAGGCTGAGGTGAATATAGTCCCCCAGGAGCAAGACCAGCCCAGGAAGCCCCCTCGGAGCCAGATCAAAGAGATGGAGTTCATTACAGTGCAGGAGTTCGACAGCATCCCACAGTGAGTCCCACACAAGCATTTGAGCCTAAATTAATTAATTTATTAATACATTTAATCGCAATAAACATGTACTGGATGAAGTCACAGTTTTTCTGGACTCATGATCATTTTAATAGAAATCAGTGTTTGACTCATTAATATCATCATCTATTAATAGATCAGTGTGCTGAGAGTCACATTCGAGTCTTTTGAGAAAAATGTTAAAAAGGAACATTATAGCTGTAATAAATCATAGTACTTTGGATACTTAAGTACATTTGAAGGCAAATACTTTTGTACTTTTACTTAAGTTTAACTGGAGTCACATTTTTACCCAGTGTAACTCGAGTACATGGTTTGTGTACCTCATCCTCCACTGTGTATCATAACATGTTCTTCACGTCTGCCTCTTCTGTTCTTCCACATGTAGAGTTAATTTGATTGTTCTCTTTAAACAGTCTGAAATGGATAATGTTTGTGTCTTTGCTCCGTGACAGGTACATGAAGGGACGAGTGACATACGACCAGCTGAACTCTGCTGTAAAAAGCATCAACACGGCCATTACAGGGAAATATAAAATCTTCCAGCAGCCTGTGAAGAGCCTGAGTAACGCAGCCCGGAAGTTTCATCAGCGCTTCAAAGAGCAGGAGACCAAGGACACTAAGGGTATCTTTAATAATCACCTGAATTTTTATATCATATGAAACTAACACAGGTTGTGCTGTATCATCGTGGGGTCAGGGGTCAGAATGGGTTTCCTTTCTTCTGTGAGGGTGTATCTCATAACGAATGTCGTTAATTCTAATCCTAAATAATTAATGGTGATACAGGATGGTGATCCATGGTGCCTTGTTTAAGTTTTTTTTTCTTTTGGGGGGGGTTCCTTACACTTTGTTCCTCTGTCAAGGTGATTTGTTGGTATTAGAAACAGCAGAGCATTAAAAAATATAGTCTCCATATACATTTACACGTTATGACCGTAAATCTGCGTGTTATGAATATTTATGTGCATGTTCTGTGAGGAACGGCTTATCAAATCATTTGTTGGCGTAATAAACTGAGCCGCATGCCAGACAGCGCAGACAGCTTTCTTTACTCCTACCTTTGTGTGTTTGTCTCTCGTCCCTGTTCCCCATCAGGTCAGTTCTTTGTGGTGGAGGAGGACCTGCGTGAACTGGCTCAGCTGAAGGTGGATAAGCGTTTTGTGGGTATGTTGAACATGCTGAGACACTGCCAGAGACTAAAGGAGCTGCGGGGCGGTGGTCTGACACGCTACATGCTGCTGTGATCCTCCAAACATCATCAGGAACACCAATGAATATCCCTTCTTTTGATTTATATTAACAATGCTGTGGTTCGGGGATCTGCACATGTGCAGGAAAACCTGCTGTCGAACACATCCTGGTGTTCTTGAGTTCTTCTGGAGCTCATCAGTTGAGATCGCTTGAGAATCTCATAAGAGCAAACATCTCACTGTAACAAAATCAAGCTTACCCTGTAAATCCAAAATCCCAAAGTATTTCACATCACAACTGTCTTCTTTTAATGTCTTTGTCTGATTTTAATGTATGTTTAAAAAAACTTTGTAAATAAATGAATTAACACGAACATATCTTCTACATATTATTTTTTTGTTTCAGTTCACATGCCGATTCCCCACTAGCAAAAACATTCCAGTTTATTTTAGAGAACTAGTTGATTATTGTTGGATCTGATGCCATACACTCCCCTACATTAGTGACATTCAAGATTCATCTGCACATTTCATCAATTCAAGTCACATTCACAAAAAAAAAGTTTAATAGAAATTTTAGATGGCAAATGATAACGTGTTTTAAACATTTTGCATTCGATGACTTATGCAGTTGAGCTGATGCTTAAATGTTTTAGGGGTTAAAATGATTCAGGTGAAAGTAGCATATATATTTTGAGCAACATGAATATAAACAACTGTTTAAATGTATTAATCAGCAGACACTTGTACACAACCAATTAAACGAATGTACAAAAGCATTCGCAATTTGATCAACGAGAATCGCTTTTATGATGTCCACATGTGACGACATGATGTGGAGGTTGAACGATTTCTGATCTGAGAAAACTGTAAAAGACGGATTGACTCAGGTAGGACACCACTGAAGGCGTGGGTGTGAAATTCACGACTTGCCACTGATAGCAAGACATTGCAATAATCCAACCTGCTAGGAACAAATGCAATTTTTTTCTGCATTGTGTAGTGACAAATATATTTCTCATCCTAGCAATATGTCTGAGTTGAAAGAAGGCTATTGTAGTAATATTCTCTACATGAGCTTGTAATGAAAGACTTGGGTCAATAATCACACCAGGGACGTTTACTGGTGCAAATGATCCATCCACTATTATCATGTAAACGACTGCATGGAATTCTATCTTGTCAGCGTTAAGTAGCAGGACATAACATAACATCTAATCCTCCTAATCTTAAACTTTCTATTATTAAATTCTGATAAAACAGAGATTTTGCTCATCGGCCCAAAAACCAGTAGACAGAAGCTCCAGCATTTCAACCTGCATTTAGAAGCATGTACTGTAACTACTAGTTCAACAGTAAGAGAACTGGAAGTTATTTAAGACACCAACTTGTCTTTTGAAAATCATATCAACTATGTCTTCTTCCACCTTAGAAATATATTTGGCTAAACTAAGAAACATGTCTATATCTGATAGAGAGAAGATCGTCCATGCGTTCATGACCTCCAGACTGGACTATTGTAATGCATTACTAGGTGGATGTTCTGCATCATTAATAAACAAGCTACAGTTTTCCTACACATAACACACATCACATATCATAACCTTGTGCTCCAGTACATCTGATCACATGCACATTATCAACTTGTGCTTGTTAATATTCTAAACAGCAGCTACGCTAATTCCTCTCCACTGCTTCTCTTTCTCTACCCTTCCCGAGGCATCCAACAGGTTGTGCCAGCTCCAGTCGTGTCCCACCTCATGAAGATTGTGGACCTTTAAAGAAGTAGATGCTGCAAACATCCCGAACCATCTAGAGACGTACCAGTGGCAATTGATTCCATTTCATGTGGAGTTTGGACACTGGAACTCTGAGTGTTTAAAGGCTCTGGCATGGAGAAGCTGGTGTTGGATCTCAGATGTTGAGTTATTTTATGAGTTGCTCAGTAGCTCCTGGTTTCACAACGTCAAATGACTGTATAAGACTGTAGAAAGGACATTACTCATAATCTTACATTTCAGTGCTCATGCTAGTTCTCACTCTCAAGTGTTCTGTATTGTTTAAAGATTATAATCACACTCTTGATAGTCACCCAAATGAGGATGGGTTCCTCTTTTGAGTCTGGTTCCTCTCAAGGTTTCTTCCTCATAACATCTAAGGGAGTTTCCCTGCTCATCAGGGATAAATACACAGCGTTCACCATAACTCTTAAAATTCTGTAAAGCTGCTTTGAGACAATGTCTGTTGTGAAAAGTGCTATAGAAATAGACTTGACTTGACTTGACTTAAAGTAATTCATAATACAGCCATGGGGTGTCTATAAGAATTATAATATGGAACTGGGAAGATTTATTCCTAAAACAAATATATTCATGTGCACGTTTGTGTGTGATTCCTTGAATGTAATTAGTCCTGCCCTAAGACTGAGGAATGAAAGCAGCACATTTCAAGTAGTATGGATACCGACTTCCCATAACAGGCCAACATTTACATTTACATATATAACTAGGCAGTTGAGTGTTAAGGAAAAAACAGTATTCTGGATTTCTTGTAAAAGCATGTACTATTTGAACATTAGTGCATTAGTGCCATTGCAGTGTTTCCTGATGTAAACTAAGGTTTGGATTACAGTGATTGAAAATGAATGTCTTCTGTGTGGCATCTTTGAATTTTAACAGCACAAATGTTCACATTTATATTAATTGCATGAGACCAGACAGGATTCACACTTTTACTGTACTGTACTAGTGTTTGTTCGTTTCCTGGTTGTTTATTCGTTTTTAGAAATTGTAATATTGTGTTTTGCTCTACTGAAAGGTTCACAAGATTCACCTTTGACCTGTTAAAGAACTAGTTGATCATACCAAAAAAAAACTTTTTATATTTTAGAGGACAGATGATGAGTATTGGTTTAACCGTTTTGCATTCAATTACTTATTCAATGAACTGATGCCAAGATGTTTTTGGGGACTATTCAGGTGAAACCAGTATAAAATATTTTTTATTAATGTGGCTTAAAAACAATTGATAATGAAGAAAAGAGCAGACAATTGTACACAATCCAGTAACTGAATGGACCAAAGCATTCGCAATTTCTTCAAAGCAACGAGAAATGCTTTTATAAAGTGACAACATGATGTGAAGTTTGAACAAGTAGTTTTGAGAATTTCATTTCTGATCTCCAAAGCAACTGAGAAAAGCTGTAAGACTCTATGATTACCTGCTACGTCCAGTGCCCTGTTTCCCAGTATACACCTGACTGGTGCTGCTGGTGCCCTGTAAGGCTACATTCATGTGCTGCATTGTGTAGTCAGAGCATTTTCAAGTTTTGCAGCAGACACTTCACTAAGAAGAACAAACTTTGAAGAGGAGTGATCATCACCGAGTTATACGTTCAAATCTATTCACTATGACATTTTCTTTGTCACCGTGTAAGTGGGTGAAAAGTTCATTTCACTGTATCTCCTCATTTCATCAGACATGCCTAATTTCTCACCAGTTATCCACTAGGAGTTACAGTTTAACAAAGACAGTTAGACATTCACAGGTTTGCTGTGTCAGAGTTATCTTACTGTTCACAGAACAGACCACACCAGATGGTCATAAGACCTGAGGAAGACCTACGCAGTGCCATGACGAACTCCTTATCACTGCTTGTACATTTTTTTCGATATGTTTTTCATACTTTGCTTCCTAAACATGATTTCTTTGGCTTTAGGTGTGTTTTCTTGTTTGTGCTCAGCTCAAGAACCCTGTGCTTGTTGCAGTCATTTTGGTCACAGGTATTGGGGGGACGTTTCACTATGGCTTCCACATTTCTGTCCTCACTGCACCATCAAGCGTGAGTACCAAGATGCACTGTTTGTGCTATCTATCTATCTATCTATCTATCTATCTATCTATCTATCTATCTATCTATCTATCTATCTATCTATCTATCTATCTATCTATCTATTTTATATATTTTTTATTTCATTTTTTAAGTATTTCAGGTTGTTATTTATAAGATATTCCTGTATATTTATTTCTTAATTTCCTAATTTATTTTATAATGACCTGATTAGGCTGTTTGGATTGGGCTGTCAAGTTTCTGCATCTGCATTACCATTCATTAAAAGGGCAGTTTGTAATTTTTGAATCTGTAGTAATAAAGAAAAGTTCCAGCTCAAATCTTTGATCTAAAATGCAGCGCACACACAGTATCAGTATTTTGTTTAATGTCTTTTATTTATATATAGCATTTGGCAGATGCGTTTATCAAAAGCAAGTTACAATTATTTTAATAAACAGTTGAGGGTTAAGGGCCTTGAACAGGGGCCCAATAGTGACAGTTTGGTGGTATTTGAACTCATGACCTTCTAAACCAAAGTCTAACACTTAAACCACTACCTCTTTTTGAGGTAGTCGTTTGTTTCAATTGCAAATTGAATTCATTACATATTACATACTGCCCCTTTAAGTTTTTTTGTAACTTGACTGTAGTTCAGAATTCGATTGCTGTAATGAATCATTCTGCTTTTGTTGTCAGTACATTAGAGAGCTGGTGAACAGCACATGTGTGCAGAGGTATGGCCTCTCTCTGGAGCACTGGCAGCTCTCACTTATCTGGTCCTTCATCGTCTCCTTGTATAGCATTGGGGGTCTGCTGGGCTCCCTGTGTACCGCGCGCATCGTTGTGACCTATGGCAGGTAAAAAATATTCAGTTGCAACCACACGGGTTTGGACATCAGGACATCAGGAGCAGGAGTGTAAATTATATATGCAACCAGATAAAGAAATGACAGTCATCAGCGAATCAAGCCAGACATAGATTTTATCAATTATAAATATAAGCTAATTATGAATAACGGCAACTTATGTACATGGGGACTGTTGAGTTTATAAAAACTTTCGGCTTCTCCCATTAGGGGGCGCCACAGCGGATCATCCGTCTCCATACCCCCCTGTCCTCTACATCTGCCTCCTTCAAACCAACTACCTGCATGTCTTCCCTCACCACATCCATAAACCTCCTCCTTGGTCTTCTTCTTTTCCTCCTTCCTGGCGGCTCTATCCTCAGCATTCTCCTACCGATTGCTGAGTTTATAAAATAAAAAATAACACATTTCAAGGGGAGGAAACTGCATTTATTTTTCGTCATCCGCCTTATGCTACTACATTAATACAATTATCTCAGCATTAACTAATGCCTGGAAGAATTTGTCTGAATGCCTGAACCATTCTAGAACAGCCTGCTTCACTTTGTCATCAGGGACCCACTACGACCACCAGGGGGAACCACCACGATCATTGGCGGCCATCTTTGAAACGTTTACACCATAACCACACACTGCTCCATGTATGCACTAACACTGTTGCCTGCCATCTTGATTAACTGTTTTAGGACTGGACTGTTAACATGTTCGCCGCCTGTCAGTAATAGGACACGTTAGCCACTTACTACTGCGTGTAGTACCGCCACGCTAACATCCATTTTTATACCTGTAAGATTAAAAGTTTGACTTGAATGCCCCTCGTGATATATCGAGTATGACAAGCTAATGATGTGCATTTACAAGACTATAGACACAGATGAGTGCTTGTTCTTACTTGATGCTACATGCTAGATTTGCTATTATAATGTTACAGTTGTAGGATTTTATGATTTTTTTTACGGTTGTAGGAACCTGCAAGATATGAAACAAATGTGGTTTGTACATTGCTAAACGAACTGCATCTTTAGCTGACCATGTAATGGGAATTCAAGGTTGATGCTGGTAGGAGTTTATGATTGAAATGTCATTACTGGGGCAGAATTCTAATCAGAGTTGACACCGTTTTAGACTGAGCACTGCAACCATTTGTTTTATTTTCACAAGCAGATACAATGTGTGAGGTATAGAGGCGGTATAATTCCAGAAGACTAAAGTTTGTTCAGGTGTTGTGTTGGTGTGAAGCAGTTGTTTAGACACATTGATAATTTACAGACATCTATTATACATGAGAGGAAGAATGACTAAATATTAAGCTTATGTGTTAATCTGTGGAAATCTTTGCCACTTCGCGGGTTAGTTGTAAATTTTGTCAGTGCGTTAGAGTAAGTATTCAGTATTCAAGTGTATGATTAGAAAGACACAGTGATCAGCAAAAATCCACCATGTTGCTGATCTCTTCATTATAGGTCAAATGTGTCAGTTTGGGCTGGCTGCAGATCGAGGAGATTTTGCTAGTTTTCGAGATTAGTTATGGTATGTAATCGGATCATATGCACACGTTTGAGTTTTTCCGAATACGAATTATTTGTTTTAATTTTCTTCTTGTCTTATATACAAACAGCGTTACAAATGTTTTGTAACACAGTAATATACCATAAATTCTAACACACCTACTGCAAACATTTTAGATTTAGGCAGTTCTATTACTAGTCATGTATTGTGCATCTTTTTGAAGCCAGTGATCTTTACTTACAATACACCGAATACATGTCCACGTTTAGCCCCATGATTATGATGCATTGCAACCTCCAGTTTTGAAAAATCTGCAGATGAACCCCACTCTAACCTCAGAATTCCTACTTGGAAACTCATGGAAAGTTTCCTCAGAAAGTTCAGTACATTACATTAAATCGAATCAACATGGCTGCACAGAGCATTCACCATAACAAAATATTTGCTTTGTTGAATCTGTATGACTGACTAAGGTAAATAAAGGTACATCACAGGTAGCTGGCAATGATTACACTTAGAATATTCAAAATATGGACTACGCTATTTGGACAAATGTTTGTGGACATCTAAGCATACGCTTAGTATGTGCTTTTTGAACATCCCATTCCACATGTATTCCTCATTTGCTGTTAATAACCTCCACTATACTGGGAAGATGTTCCACTAGATCTTGGAGTGTGCTTATGGAGAATTGGGTGAGATTCATTCAGCCTCAAGGGTTTTAGTAAGTCAGTGTGTAGATGATGAGGAGGTCTAGTGTGCAGTCAGCGTTCACATTCATTCCAAAGGTGTTCAGTAGCAGGAGATCATCCACTCCAACCCATGTAAAGCATATCTTCATGGAGCTGGATTTATGCACAGGGATATTGTCATGCTGGAACAGATTTTGATTCACTAGTTCAAGTGAATTGAACGTCTTATACAATTGTGCGTCTGTGGTGACAGTTTTGTAGAATAACCACATATGGCTGGAAAAGTCAGGTGTCTCTATACTGTTCATGTAGTGTATTTATTTTGTTAAATCTATTATAAAATTGATAATACAGTTTGCTGTTTTGATTAAATAAATCTACATCATTTATTAGAGCATGTTGGCAAGGAGAACATTTGGGCGTCCATGTTTTTTTTTTTGTTTGTTTTTTACCCCAAACTTTCCTACTAATCTATGCAATGTCATATTCAAGGAGGAAAGATTTGGGCCATGTGAATGATTTCAGGTGAGATAGACTTTGATATCTAGCAACTTGATCTTTTAATGCAAGACCAGAGAAATGTCACCAGGACCAAAGACAAGGTCAAATGAATAGATTCAACAAGAATATACTGCCCATTGTTTTTCACACAATATTAGCATAAAAAGTTGTCGCTTAACAGAACACAAAACCCCAAACCTTTTCTACTCAACATTTTATCCTGTTGCTCTGTAACCAGGAAGAGATGCCTTATGCTGAACAATATGGTGGCCATCTGTGGATCCTTGCTGATAGTGCTGAGCAAAACGGCACACTCCTTCGAGATGATCATGATCGGACGTCTCGTTTACGGCATCAACTCAGGTCCGCTGCTACAGTAAATGGTTAAATTGTAGTATTTATGATGTGCTATTATTTCTTCTGCATTTAGCTTCTAAGACATATACATAGACATTGTTTTATGGGCGTGGCTTAAGTGACAATCAGCTCTTTTGTGAATGTTTGCGTTTTGCATATGAGGACAAAGAAAATTACTGCAACTTGTAAATAAAGTTGAGGTAATTTCTTTTGTGTGTGCATGTTTGTGTGTTGCAGGTGTAGCTCTGACGGCCCACACCATGTATGTGCTTGACTGCTCTCCAAAAGGTTTACGAGGGATGGTCGGGGCTTCCGTGGGCATCTTCGTCTCTCTGGGCAAGTTTTTTGGTCAGCTGCTTGGCATTGGGTGAGTCGTGTTCCATCATCGGAGC